>JAJLTO010000016.1:0-343947 GCA_030568195.1 Dipodascopsis uninucleata var. uninucleata
GTAACCCTATGTAACCCTATGTAACCCTATGTAACCCTATGTAACCCTATGTAACCCTATGTAACCCTATGTAACCCTATGTAACCCTATGTAACCCTATGTAACCCTATGTAACCCTATGTAACTGCCGCTCAAATACCCACCTCTTCTTTTTGTTCTGTACTTTCTTCAAATCCCTGAAGAGATCCCGAAAACAAATTCTAGAACGCGTCTTGCTTCGTGTGCGAGTGAAAGAATCGCGAATATTTACCTAAAACAAATACATCTATTGCTATAATATCAACCACCTTTTCGATCTATCTTCCTCTCCTATGTCTTTTTATTTATATAATCCTATGTAACCTTATAAAAGGAGAGATAAGCAAGAACAGGAAGAAACCAAAACGATAAAACAACTTTGGGTCGTCACAGCCTGAGAGACATTTTGCGTACATGAATAATACTAACTCCACATATATACCGGAGCCACCAAAGCAACACATTCGATTACACACCCATTTTCGAATCATTTAGGTCTGTTAACTTCTCACCAATTGGACAGAAGTACAATTCAAGACTAGACGACGACTATCGAGATTATTTCTACGCCCTCTCGTCAATCTATACAAATACCACTATAAAAGATCTGTCAAAATCAAAGAAACCCTACAACATGTACAAACGGCAATGGATCTTATGAAACCTCTCAAGAATGTTACAATAAAACTGCCTATTGGAAAAACACATAGTCCAACAATAATAGAAATGGCTGAGTAACTGAATAAAAGACTATACATGGAGCACGTACAAATGCTGAATATCAAAATAGAATATTCAGAAACACTTACTAATAACTTCTACGACATTACTACGACATTATTCAATATTTAGAATACAAAGTTAGATCAAATTTGGAACAATTTGGGAAAAACAAGGAAATCAAACCGCCGAAGGGTTCTTACTCAGTATATTAAATCAACCTGCAGTAAATATCCAAAGGGTTGGTATATAAAAGTATACAAAAAACCAGTTGAATGAAAGCAAAAAGAAAAAGATGGAGATGGATTTGACAGAATCATCCCAGTTCTGCATCAGAGTATCGAGAAAACAATCAAGAAATTGATAAAATCTGAACTCAATACAAAAGTACGAAAGAACGCGAATCCCGGCAAAACTTAGATCGACAACAAAAAAGACAAAAAAAAATATGAAAAAGGAAATGAAGCTTATTCATTTCGTAAGAACCGGCAAACAAACACACACAAACAAGAGACAGCACTACAAAGAGCTATAAAACTAACCAAAATCGCGAAAAAGCAGAAACGGCCAAGATTTTCCAAGAAAAACCCGCTTTCGTACCCAAACGAAATCATACACGAACGAAATAAGAAGGCGTTGCTATATTTCAATAACATGAATAGCTCAATCCTATATATTTATAGGGGTTGAAGTTTAAAATCAAGCATCCTACTACAATCACCACCAGTTGATTCAAGAAATTCAATACTCACATTCTGTCCTTCTTCCAAAAATCTGTACATTTTCTCAAATCCCTGAACACACCCCGAAAACCAACTCTTACATGCCTGTTGCTTTCTATACGGGTGAAACAATATTAGCCTTCATAGCTAAACACTCTGTTAGCTAATATAACTTTTTTTGCTGATTCTTCCTCTATATTTTACTGTTTAATCCTAAGTAACCCATACCTTATACTTCCCCGCCCAACCATACCTACGTATCCCTAACCTCTGCGTATTTTGTTCTCACACCTTTTTAAATCCGTCCTCAATTCACTACACGCACCTCAGTTCTCGGAACATATTCATGCCGTCCGTTCCTTTATAATATAGAATACCATCCATCTCCTCATGTACTCACTAGTCTCTGACCTTTAACTCGTTCACTGTATTTACTCATCTTATCATTTACTTCATCTGAAACTAAACACTTAAACCTTCCTCACTGTGAGAGAATATACACAACTCTGCCTTATACTAGGCCCAGCTCAATTTATAACTAATAATATCTTGCCTCAACTTTATCCTGTCCCGTAATCCTCTACAATGGTTTCTATCGACTTAATCAGGCAGTCCAATGCTCATATCTCTACTACTTTTCCTGCCGGTCTTGTGGCTCTTTTCGTTGGTGCCACAAGTGGCATAGGAGAGCATAGTCTGAAAGCATTTGCAAAGTACTTTAACAAACCTCGCGTATATTTCATCGGTCGCTCACAGGAAGCCGGCAATCGAATCGTGAGCGAGTGTAAGGCTATCAACTCCGCTGGAGAATATATATTCATTAAATGTGACATCACTTCACTCAAAAGAATAGATAAGGTCTGTCAGGACATAAAAAATAAGGAGACCACACTTAATCTGCTTTTTATCTCTGCTGGAACTCTCGCAAACGGCAGTACGTTTAATTTTAAGTCTTTGCTTGGTGTATGACTTACTGATATCTCTTTTTTACTTTTTCTAGAGACCGAAGAAGGTCTGCACTTGTCAGTGGCTGTCGTCTATTATTGCAGACTGCGATTCATCGTTAACATGATCCCATTGTTGCGGAAAGCCAGTCATCTCCGCAGAGTTGTAAACGCATTTGTTGGTGCTCACGAAGGTCCAATCGACATACGCGACATTCAAAGTTGGAATATTCCATTGACTGCATATCGTGGACAACATGCGTCGATGTTAACCTTGATGCTAGAAGTAATCGCCCGTAGCGCACCTGAGGTCACATTTATTCATGACTTCCCAGGTGTTGTGAAGTCAGGTTTGCTAAGAGACGCCACCGGTATTATCATGTTACTCTTCAAAGCATATTTTACTGTCGTTGGTCCCTTTGTCTATATGTCTGGCGAGGAATGTGGAGATCGGCAACTGTTCTTCGCAACTAGCTCAAGATACCTATCTAGCTCAGGAGTTGCGTGCGGCGTGCCGATGACAGATGGGATAACTACTGCTACCGCAACGAACAGTACTGTCGGTGGTGGCGTATATTCCATCAACTCCGATGGAGAACCTGCTAGTGCCAAAGTGACTACTCTCTTAAATGATTTGAGAAAAAATGGAACTGTTGATGCATTATGCGATGATGTAGAGACGATCTTTACAGCTATCACTGGGAGCAAAGCTATTTAAATTTTTATTCTCTTGGAGCAGAGTTTCTTGTAAGATTGTATGTTCATCTAAATATAAACGAATAACTTTTAAATACTGTGATCCTTTTTTCAGCATTAAAGCCTTGATTACTCTTTAACATAAAAAATTACAACTTTAGGTTTCGCAAATTGCTTGCTGCAGTACAAATACCAGATTTCTGAATATCAAATTGAGGGCGTGCTACGTAGCCTAAATTACTCATCTATTGATTTATAAATAGGGCGCATGTAATAGAACGCTACAAATGCTGCGGCTGAAGAGACCGTGATAAAGCATTCTACTCACAAAGCATTCAAATCACCGTATTTGATAATCTTATATAGAATTTTCCTTAAATATTACAATAACTGGTACGATAGCTGACATTCCAAGATAATGGGGCCTCCTCAGGACTTTTTAAAACAATGAACATATCAAGCGTATTACATGACTTTCAGCTTAATAACGAGCCACCGTCATGGGCAGACGGTAATCCTCTATCATGGGGAAATGAAATCTCCAAGCTACAGTTCGTCGAAGAGGCTACAGCAGCTGCAATAAGCAAAGATTCACGGCTGCTAGCTATAGCTCTTTTGTCGCGTATCCTTATATATGCTCTATCTGACTTAACGCTCTTGAACGAGCTTGTGGGTCATCACGGATATATCAGTCATCTAGAGTTTAATGTACACCCACTTCACTCGGATCATTACATATTACTATCTTATGCTGACTATTTTCGTAAGGAAATTTCTCAATTTGATAATATTATTATTTGGGAGATTGATTCTCTTGGACAACGGCTATGTGGAGAAACAAGCATCGCAGAATTCAGTGTTCAGAATCTAACAGAGAAGTCTTTGATTTCTCTTCACGGTGAAATCAATGATGAATCATTTTACGCTGCTGACTGTATTAATGAGGACAAGTTGTATGAAAATATTTATGATAACCTCATAAATGCAAGAAGTAAATATCTTACAAGAGATCTGATTACACTCCGAGGATTGATCTTGACGGAATCTGCCACTACTATTGCTGATGACGGTCGATTAGTTTTATACAGTGGAGAAGATAGGACGAAAACGATTGCATTTGATATTCTTTACCGCCGTGAAAGATTTATACTTACTGAAGGACCCAAGGATGGAGCTATAGGCTTTAATAATATAGCTATCAGTCCGGATTCTCACATAATTGCATATGCCAGAGACAAAAACACGCTAGCTATAGTAGATTCGCGATCTGGCACTTCATTGATCGATATCGAAGAAGACTATGACATTGGCGCTTCCATAGCATTTTCGCAGGACTCTCAATATATAGCTTATAGTTCTGTTCGAGTAGCCCTAATAATTAGAAGAGTTAGTGACGGCAGTTTAATTTTTAAAGGTCCCACGAGTAAATCATACCTTTTTGTCACCGGCTTGCACTGGAATCCTTCAGGTACTTTGATTGCTTTCAAGATGTGCGGGACACTCTACATCTGGGATAGCTGTTCTGGTAAGCTCGTTCAGCGATGGAAGCTGAAAATCGATGATATGATGTTATTAAACTACTTTGGACCGAGTGGGATTCAGTGGCCAGGCAACAAGATAGCTTTCAAAAGCATAGACTGGGCGGTAAATGTATACGATATGGTCGAAAATATGGCGTGGAGATTTTATCCTGGTATTGAAACCTCTGGTTATCAATTAACTGATAATCAGCTAAAAAATTTGCAGAATCAGCTACATTATTTGCCGAGTCGCAATCAGTTGTTGTCTATAGATCTAGATGGTGCCTTAAGGTTTTGGCAAGTTGAATAATTATGCTATATATGACGCTCTCGGAACACAATCTAGTGATTTCAAAGACCTGATTAGCTGCGATGGCGCACTAATTACTTTTGAATAAGTAGATAGATATAAAACGCTCATTTATCTCACAATTGCTCTCTTTTTTTTATGATAGCTAAATTTCAAACTTATTCAAACTCGAATTACATGTCATCAAAATATCTGGCATATGATTCTTTCTCCTATTTGACAGACGTCAATTTCTTTCTCATTCCACAGCTTTGACAACCTCACAGATCAACACAATGTATCTTCGCTATCAATCATATCAGTAGCTAATCGAACATGCTATTTAATGTGCCTGCCACTTCGTTATTTAACTTGCATCTTATAGTCACATGCTTTTATTACTCCTGTGCTCTTACAAGTCAGATTTAGGATGGATCGCAGCATTTGCCACTTTGTACCCGTTGTCAGCTCAATTGTATTATTAAGTATGAATGCTCGAGCTACCACCACAGACGGATAGTACGTAGCCCTGCTTTCACCTGAATGTGACAAGGCCATGACTGATCTATTCCTCTCGAATAAGTCGGCTCATATTCCGGCTGAAATCGGTAGAAATCACAAAGTCCAAGCTTTAGAAATATTATTGTAATATACTGATTGCAATTTAGTATGTAATTCCTGTTCTTCTGAATAGAGATCCTGAATAGCAGTGGAGGATTTGGAATACATTATATTTTATGGGCGCATTTTCTAAGTTCTACTTATCTCGCTATAGTTATGCATGGCTTAGCCTTTAGTTATTATATTCACAGACAGTATAGTAATCTTTACTGTCTTGGCAGCTCCAGACGTTTGATCTGTCGCTGTTGTAGGATAGATACTTCAGCCTCACCAGATTTAGCATCTTAGTATTCTTCCATCGTGCTCACCATGAAATTTACTATTTGATCGATATCCGGAAATCATAGCATGAATAATAATACCAGCACAGTAGATCGATATTTCTCAAATTTAATAAGACGTATTATTTTGTTTAATGTGATCGCAGTAATTATACAGCCATCCAAAGTTTCTAACTCTATTATAACCGTGTTGTGATCTCTAACTTGCGAAACTGGAATATAGTTGCCATGTCTCTACCAGAAGGGCACGGCACTTCATATACATGGTTAAAAGCACAATTGACTGTCGCTCATTAGCAAGTGCAGACTCTCGATGAATTCTACAGTTTAATATTGTCAACCTAATATATCTGCATTTTGTCTGAAGACCGTGATATTAACTATTAATACTACACTTGCAAGGAAGTGAAACTGATCATTTTATTTCTGTTGATATTATTAAATAATATACTCAATAGTGTTAGTAAAGCAGACTTGAAGTGCCTCGGTCCAGATTTGCTCCATCAATATTGTCATTGGCATAGAAGTAGCAAGCAATTCTGGTGCTTTTAGAGGTGTTAACAGTATTTTAAAAAACACACGCACGGATCTAGATTACGAGAAAGCCTTGCAGTAAAAAAAAGAACGATGGTTGTCGCAGAAACAGTTCTAAAATACATCGGAGAGAAGCGCCATTCACAATAGCTATATATTTTTGAGAGATTGGGCTGGCATCGGTGGAACAAGCACCAGATAGAGTAGCCAAACCTCGATCTTTCGCACAGGAGTTAGCCCCATGAAATTTGGTGGCACCTACCTTGCCTCAATACACAGTATATCCGTCACCAGATGCGGCAAACGAAGAGATAGGAGCTGCCTCGCTGATTCATAACCCAGACC
Source organism: Dipodascopsis uninucleata var. uninucleata (assembly GCA_030568195.1). NCBI lineage: Eukaryota > Fungi > Ascomycota > Lipomycetes > Lipomycetales > Lipomycetaceae > Dipodascopsis > Dipodascopsis uninucleata. The sequence goes on from JAJLTO010000016.1 coordinate 6,691, forward strand.
AGTGTTTGAGCTATTTATAATTGCATATTTGCTATGTACGTCTAGATATTTATATTTAGTCAAAGATATAGGTCCGTGAGTGATTTTTGATCAAGAACAGGACCAAATTCTTTGTCCTACTAGTCATATCATCTGAGAAATCTCCTACAAGTCTAGGTCATAATTACGCTTCTAACACGAGAGCATTCTAGACCTTATGCCCCAAAGGAAATTTTTTTCGAATGCTTTGGGATTACGCTTAGCAAAATGTGAAAAGCGTTTGGAAACCCAAGTACGAAGTCGAGAGTATTTTCGTGTTTGAAACTAATTAATGACGTTACATAGCCGTATATCTACAGTATATCGGTGGTAATTTAGATTATGTTATTTGCAAAAGCTTATGAAACGCGGTGTGCTCAATTTTTTCGGCTCCCTGCTGTGAAATTCTCTGATTATTATGGGCTTTGAGTGTAGTAAGTACTGTCGTCGTGAAGAGTTATCAAAACTCCAGCATTTATCTTAATTTCACTTTACCTTGAGACCCATAAATACAACTTATATGTGAAAACTTAAAACAGAACAAAACGAGCTGTCAATGAAAAGTCAATTACTTGGAATAGGGCTCACCTATTAGCCCTCTCATCTGTCTGCTCCCAGATAGCTATAGCCTTCGCGGTAACTAGCTTGGAAGTGCAGCATGTTCACCGTGTATGAGGTCCGTTAACCGGCATTCTTCCTCTGCCTTGCGCTACAGGTATGTGACAGACTATTTGTTTCTTCTGCAGCACTGCCAGTTTGAGCACTTTCATATTGAATAAACAGGTTAATGTTTAAATTCTACTTAGAGATGCGCCATGCAGTATCAAAGGCATATTTTGAAGTTGATTTATATGTGGCATTTAATAGTATCGAGAATCTCATGTAAACTTTTGAAATAGAGCTCCCAGTATTGTGAATCATCGTATAAGCATCTCTTAAGTGCGTATATTCTCTAGAATGCACTAATCGTAGCCCTTTAATCAGTGTATATAGCTCTATCAGGCTCATAAGTAGCAAATTTACTACTGATTTGCCAAATGGAACGGCTATCGTAAGGCAAGCATGTGGCTAAATTAATCTCTTCTAACCCTATTATTTGTTACAAGGCTCTATAAGCGATTTCTGGATATATTCAAATGGCTATATTTAAGTTATTTCACTATTCTTCTGCGCGTTCTTCTTCGCTTTGGAGATCCCCGAAATCCAATTATTACAAGCGCATGCTGCTTAACATCGGAACGAAGATTCTTACTTAAAGCCCCTAATATACTGATATTTTACTTTAACTCTATCGTTTCCGAGTGGAAATATCCTCTGAAGTTCGCAGACCAAAATAACACCAGGGATACTTGCTCGGATGCAAAGTTCAGCAGCGGCTTTTTGATACAGCTACGGGAAGTGGCGGAAGCTGGATGCTGCTTTTCCTGCCAAGACTCTAGTCTAGGAAAACACAGCAACATTAGCGCAAAGCACGAGAATACAAATTCCTCTGTAATACATCTTTAGAAGATTCCATACTCCGCAATGCCCTCTTTTCTTTAGCATCGCGAGTCCTCAGGCTTGCCGCTATATAATTCAATGCTGTCTAGGAAGTGCCGGCTATAATATCCACTCTTGCCCAGGAAACCGCACTCCATGCTCTCCGGTAGCCGGCCGATTGTTGGCATAATAACAGGGAATTTTATAGCTCTCCAGCTGCTCAAAATAGACGAGTTCACGGCATCTTACTGCTGCATAAAAACGACAAGTGGGGAAGCGTTTAGCTCATTTAAGTTTAAAGAACTTGCATTTAATGTAAATGTCGCTAACCACAGAATTACACTAGTAAATCTTCTTCGTGCGTATCAGTCAAACTAAACCACTCATTGCAAGTCCAAGGCATCCATAGAACATGCCTACAGAAGCGGGGTTTGACCATTGTGATGCAGATGAAAGAAGGTGTGATTATGGTAGGTTGATATACAAAGGATGACAGCGAAGGAATAGTAGTCACATGCTTTGTACTAGTCATTTATATAAATAATATAGAGAACAGAGCATTGAAACAACCTTCCTTACGCTGCCTAGCTACGGAGAGCGTGATTTTCAAAATCCTTTCCCGCCGCCAACTAACCTATAAAACTCAAACTCTTCAAGGACTGCCTGCTTTGGATTAGCATTATACCGCTAGAGAGACGAGCTAGGCATATACCATACACTATCTCTTAAAGCAGCAGAAATACTTAGATCCTCTTGGGCCGCTCCTCCCTCAGCTCGGCTTGCTATCCTCATTCAGCTGCGTGAAGCCCACACAGTCTGTAAACAGACTTCAATCCGCCATTGGCGAGTATTGCTACCTGTAGATAGCTTGTGTCCCATTGCCGTCAGCTCGCATGTTTGACTACAAGTTGAGTATGCCGAGAGATAAGCTTTGATATTTTCTGCCTTGCTATGATCATACTGTTGCTCTTACGTTGCTATCTAAAGACTTCTAGGAGAACTTTAGTGGGGCGCCGGTATCAGAGAGATCATCTAATTATCCCTCAATTTTAGACAGCTTCCCCCCTCCACCCCCACGCTCCTCACGCTTCTTTCCCCAGCAATGGATATAGAGGAGCCGACAGCTCTCACAGAGTGTACTGTTATCACAGTATGCCTACTATTTCTCCTGCGACTCTGCACATAGCACACCAAAGTGAGATCCAAACTACTTTGGCCGAGCGCAGCCGACTACTTCTCTTCAAATAAAGACTTTTGTGGGGCTATACCTTACTGACATATCTAGATAATTACACTGCGAAAGCAAACGCTATTCGCAAGGTGCCTGAGTTAGTGCAATTTTCGCAATTTCTAGTCAATCGAGTGCTAGAAACACTCTAAATCTAATTAGAAAGATCCTGCAGAATATGATATACTACACTTCTGTGATTTCCCCATGTTTCCTTTATGCGAAGTAGCTCTCTGACGATCTGACGATTAGCCTCTTATCCGCGTACTGTGGCTCATGTCATAGCCCAGTAATTGATCACCTGTTCGATAGCTGTCCTGTTCGTAATGTTCGTAAATGTATCAAAGGAGGCTCCGATGCAGAGTCCTCCGCATCTTGATCCATTCTGGGCCTAAAAAGGTAACGATCCCGCTAGAGGAAGTCGTCCGGAGACGAATACCGTTATGTTGCCACTATCTGATTATGGTAGTAGAGTCGCAAAAATATACGTCTTAATAGACCTAGCTACTAGACTATTTAGGGTTTAGGTGCATTTAAACTCATACGAAACAACTCCGGTATATAATATACCCCGCAATTTAGCCCAATAGCCAGAGAGAAGGTCTTAGCGGGTTAGCATGATCTCTTGCCTAACTTTAGCCATACATGCTCTAAGAGAGAAGTATTAGACTCCCCGGGAAACAAAAACAAAAAAGAAAAGAGAAAGAGTAGGAGTATGGAGAAATATAGCGAAACACCGGAAAATAAGTACCAGGGACCGACCCACTAATTTCGCATCTTGTTCTTCAGTTTATGAGCATAATCCAAAGGCTAGTTACTATAAAGTCCTCTCTCCAGTACTATTATACAGCATATTCCTTACAATTTACTACTTCTAATCTACAGTTGTCAAATAGAAATGGCTGGTGGCGGTGCTACTCTCACCGAGGCGGTCACCATCAACCGTGTTGAAGCTCCGGTTACCTTCAAAGCGTACATGATGTGTGCTTTCGCAGCGTTTGGTGGTATCTTCTTCGGTTACGACTCTGGATACATCAGCGGTGTCATGGGTATGGATTATGTTATTCATATGCTCACAGGTCTTGATAAAGATTCTGTTTCTTCTGATAGCTACGTTCTTCCTTCATGGAAAAAGTCTTTGATTACATCTATTCTCTCTGCTGGTACTTTTTTTGGTGCACTTATTGCAGGCGATCTTGCCGACTACTTTGGTCGGAGATTCACTATCATCTCTGGTTGCTCAGTGTTCATTGTTGGTGTTATCTTGCAGACAGCTTCTTCCTCGCTAGGTCTTCTCGTTGCTGGCCGTCTCGTTGCTGGATTCGGTGTTGGTTTCGTCTCTGCAATCATCATTCTTTACATGTCTGAGATTGCTCCACGAAAGTTCCGCGGTACTCTTGTCTCTGGCTACATGTTTTGTGTAACTATAGGCATGTTACTAGCTTCCTGCGTTGACTACGCTTCCGAGAAGCGTCAGGACTCTGGATCTTATAGGATTCCTATTGCTCTTCAAATGGCTTGGGCTATCATCCTTGCTTTTGGTCTCTTTTTACTTCCAGAATCACCTCGTTATTACGTGAAAAAGGACCGTTTAGAAGATGCTGTACGTGTCTTGGCACGGCTTCGTGGTCAGCCTCCTGACTCTGAGTATGTCCAGCAAGAACTTATGGAAATTGTTGCTAATAATGAGTATGAGCTTCAATTAACTCCGCAAGGAGGATATTTTGAGAGCTGGAAGCATTGTTTCTCAGGATCACTAAGAAATCCTAGTAGCAATTTGCGACGAACTATTCTTGGTACTTCCGTGCAGATGATGCAGCAATGGACCGGCATCAATTTCATCTTCTATTTTGGTACAACTTTCTTCCAGGAGCTCGGAACTATCAATAATTCATTTCTTATTAGTCTTATTACGACCTTGGTCAATGTTTTCTCTACTCCAATCTCTTTCTGGACTATTGAGAGGTTTGGTCGTCGAGCACTCATGATCTACGGTGCCCTAGGCATGCTTATTTGCGAGTTTGTCATTGCCATTGTTGGTGTCACCGATGGTAGCAACCCGGCTGCTGTAAAGGCCATGATTTCTTTCATTTGCATCTACGTTTTCTTTTTTGCGTCAACCTGGGGACCTGGTGGTTGGGTTGTCATTGGTGAAATTTTTCCTCTACCAATTCGATCTCGCGGTGTTGCGCTTTCCACTGCTTCTAACTGGCTCTGGAACTGTATCATAGCTGTCATTACCCCGTATATGGTTGGTACAGACCAGGCTAATCTTGGTGCTCGTGTCTTCTTTATCTGGGGAGCTCTCTGCACTTGCTGTTTTGTCTATGCCTACTTCTTAGTTTATGAGACCAAGGGTCTTACTCTCGAACAGGTTGACAAGATGATGGAGGAATGTTCTCCTAGGACATCTAGCAAGTGGAAACCAACTTCGACTTTCTCTGTCGAAATGGGTCTTTCTGATAAGAAGATTGATGCAGTTTCTCTTCAGGAAGAAAAGGTTTAAGCATGAAATTTTTTTCTTGTAGTTGGTTTGTAGCAGTTTGATATCGTGGTTTTTAGTGATCTTAAAAACTTATGATTGCGGTTATATTTCTGTAGTTGGGTGTTCCATACATTTATACTTTTCAATATAATAATGTTTAAATGGAGCTGTAATAATCTTTATCAGTTCGAAGTGTGGAAAAGAACAGTAAAACCTTGCTAAATAGCACAATTGTTAGTAATATTTGTACATTGCTTACGTATTATCTACGAAACGCGAACACACCATTTTGGAGTCGGTACTCAATACCAAGTATCCGTGGACTTGAGATAATAATCTCAGTCTTCTATTGTCAAGGGAACTTCCTTATTAAGAAATCAGATAGCAGAAGTTTTAGGACGTAGATGATTATGACTTTCCACCGCCGGTTTACATTAATAACAACAAGAAGAAAGAAAATAGAAGCCTGAACTGCGACGATCCTATGCTCGCGGTGATCATTAGGATCAGTTTTATTGACCTTGTTGGAATCGGAAATGTGGTTAGAGCAACTTTGATTTCCCATCATTTCTAAGGCAGGCATTTTAAGCTGTAGCTCTAGATGCTGTTATTTACAAGTGTTCTCAATGCGTGTATTTTCTAACTCCAGAACAGTGCGAATCATGCAGTCTGCTGTTTCCAGAGCTCTCTCTTCCGGCAATATATATGATGTTGGCCAGAAAATTATCGTCCAACATGCCCTCGAGAGAGAATATGTGATATTATAGTCCGTCAAATCTCTTCCTGTCTGTTCCATGATAGATTGGAATAGCGACATCATCCATCCTACATTCCCCTCTCCTCTCCTATTTCATCGTAGTCACACTCCAATTGTGAATGCTGTGTATTTTTATATGTAAAAACAATTCGTCAACTGTATCAATCTCGACGTAATAATGAATGTCAGAGTGGATTTCTTTGTGGCTTCCACCTTCCCGCCCTTTACCTTACTAGCATTTCACTAATACTCCTACTTTCATGAAAAGTTAGAAAATGTAGCCGCTCTCCAGTAGCCTCCGTGACAATTCCAAAAGAGTCATCACTTCCAATGGACAGTCAGTGAGGCTATGGCTAATAATTTGCTTCTAAGATTGCTATCTATTCTTGATAGTGATTGCATCTGCAAGTAACGGCAATGAAACATCTTTCTCTCTCTTAGCTCAAAGGTCTAGCACTGATGTCAGACGGACTTAATCATTCCTCGGAGCTACGTACTTCAGGCGTGTCCTAATGGTATATAAGACCATTTCAGCTCAAATATTGATTGCACTCAACATACATTACACCTGGCAGGATCAAACCTTCTAGTTCCGCTGATATGCTGTCAATCTCGTTCGTTTTAGACATCTCTAGTGAGCTATCATTCCTTCGAACAGCATACATGTGCTCTTATACGCTGCTCTGTTTCCGGAGTATCTTAGAGCTATACTTGTAGGTCATGATTCTTTTGAAAGAATATGATGCGGTACAGCTAGTTCAGTTGACGGCTCTCGACGTTCTTATTTTAGAAGCTACCTGTCGCGATCAATTGACTCTCTGATGAACCGAATAATTCTGTCAAAATCTTCAGCAGAGTAAACTCGGAAGAGAGAAGACATCTCCGGGGTAAACTGATTTAGGAAGTCTAGCTGCTCCATATTATCAAGTGATTGCCAGTGAACCTTCAAAGGTCAGATAAAAGATATAATTTACTATCGCGAATATAAATGTCCTCTATAACAATATCAAGAGTAGTGCTAGTGTGATTCATTTCTCAAATAATGCATTAAGATATACTAGCTACCTATTAGTGGTACTGGAAGGATAGTGATTTATTCTGTCTATTGTGCGTGAGATAACAAAAACTTGTGGCTAGTATGCAATCTAGTATGTGAACTCGTAGACTGTAGATGTGAATTACTACAATGATAATAAAAACATTTAAGTGGTATTTTAATTCAAAGTTTAAGGCTATATCATGTTAACTCTAAGATCCTTAACGCATTTGCTTGCTCTCGATTATCGTCTCTTCGTGCTTGGCCCATTAGCATGTAGCCAAAAGTTGACGCGACAGGCAAATAAATCCCTGAGATCTTATTTATTTCTGCCATGGAATTCATGACCAAATAGCTAAATAATCAGCTACAAGTTGCGCTATAGGTGACCTATTTATGCTTTTCCATTAAGTATACCAGATCTATCAGCAAATCTATCGTAAAAGGTTTCATAATCAGTTAGAGTACACTTAAGGAAGCTCAATGACTCCAAAGACCATACTTTCTAGATCAATCTTGCTTTGCGCTGGTTATCATAGCTTTCACATGTGTGTTTCAGTGACTCTCAGTGATATTTACCAAACATCAGTGCCCTCAAGAACCCACTTGGGCTTTTTCAGACCTTAAGATCATATCATCTAATGGAATAAATAAAAAAATGGTCAAGACCACAGTCCAAATCCCGATAGCGTCGTAAGAGGCGAGGCACAAGAGCCTGTGTGACTTGGCGAGCGCTCCTGATAGTTGCTTACCCATAATATTTTCAGTTGCACTACTGGTGAAGAAATCTCACCAGCATTGACTTTCCTACTGGGAGGTGACAGAGTTTTGACGATATCGTCTTACATGAACTTTGAAAATGTATATGATTGCTTGCCATGGCATATCACGTATAACTTTTAATTTTTCACGAATGTATTTTTCTATCTTTCTAACACGACTGCACAGCATGTTGAACTTGAAACCCATTGATACAATTGTTAATATTCAGTTATTTTACGTTAACAGCTTTGTTAAAAGAGATTGAATTAGCATTCCTATTTCCTTTTTCATATCTGAAGTATTAAATTTTTTATCTTCTAATAATATAGGTGCCATTATCGTCATAATATTTATATGTCACCAATATCAGTTGCGTAGTAACGAGGTCCCCATATAACAAGCCTATTCGATGGAGACTGCAGCTCCATTTGAAGCAGTATGCCTGAGGATGTTTTTCTGGATGATCTATAAACGACTAGCGAACTATAGATTCAGACTCGCACCTGGCGCGATCGTCTCCAGAATCTCTCGCAATTCCGTCCAAAGCTTTTCAGCTGCTTTCTTGCCTTCTTCGCTCTTGACAAAGTCAGATAGAGCTCCATCATCTATTAGCCCATTATGCATATACCTGCCATGAGATTCTTTTCCTGCAACAGCTGCAGCTACAAGTGTCCGGCTTCCCACCTCCGTCGTACGAGCGAGGAAGAACTTAAAAATTTGAAGGCCCAAGCCCGCATTGCGTAACAGCTCGGAATGACATAACCCAGGATTAAGCATATTGATGATCACACCACTGTCTTCCAGTTTGGGCGCAATTTGTCGGACGAGGAGGACTTCGATGAGCTTACTGGTAGGATATCTTTCAGACATTCTAGCATTAGTCTGGTCATCAAGAGCGACAAAAGTGTTAGGCTCTTTCCATTCGGGGAATGACGACATGGCATGAACTTCGCTCGACACGATAACAAGACGGGGATGAATGCCAAATGCCTCTGCGGATGACTTTAATTTAGGAAGTATTAGTAGAGCCAGAAGAAACGTACTGATAACATTGATTGTGATAGTGCGTTCGTGACCTTCGGCTATCATGAAATCAGATGACGCGACACCGGCGTTCTCAAGAAGAACATCGAGACGTGGCAGTTTAGATGCTCGGTCTGCGAATGACTTGACTGAGGCATAGGAGGAAAGGTCAAGCTGCCAAACCTCGATGACGGCCGGATCACACTTGGTGGTAATCTCAATATCCTTCTTCGCTTGTTCTCCAGCATTAAGATTGCGAACAGCCAAAATCACTTTGGCAGCCCCGAGACGAGCAAAATGACGAGCCGCTTCTTTACCAAGACCAGTATTGGAGCCGGTTACAATGATTGTTTGTCCGGCCAAGGAGGTACTAGGAATCGCAGGTGTCACAAAAAGCTGCGCGTAAAGGAAACCGAAAATGCCATTCATACTGAAATTAACTTAGATCAACGATGACGATATAGTAGAGCAAATCGGGTGGATTAATATGATTAGTGTATAAGTCTCAGTGTAATAATATAATGATCTATAGTATTTAAAAGCCACAGGATAACAAAGGTAATATAAGTTATCTTATACTCTTAACAGGGTATGTAAGAGTAATACCAGGCTCTCATAATACTTGACATTTTATGAGGACCAAAATCTCAAAGTTCACCTTAAGCGATGTATCCCTCGCTTTGCATAATGAATTGGGACATATTTTAAGTCCGTACGGATCTAAGTATACGGAAATAAATACATGAATAGATCACGTTCACTCCACTCATTATTGACAATATATTCGCTACTTTAAGAAGAACTATCATGCCATGATATACTGCTATCAGAGAGATTACAATATTCCGGCACTTTTTCAGTGGAGTTAGAACGGACTTTAGATGAAAATATAGGGCTCGGAAGCTATATGATTATAAAAGTCTGCACTTTACATCCTGTTCACATTGTCGGCGAACCACAAAGCTTTCTATTTTAACTCAACTCAATACCTGGATATAAGATATCAAACAGCAAGACGTGGTACAGATTCATATGGCTACTTCATTCGTGAATAGACAGCCCGCTGGTTTTAGGAATCGCGTAAAAAGTGTTGCTATTATCGGTGCTGGTGGACGATCTGGCGGCGTCATTGCAGATGCCTTGATCAAAGGGAAGAAACATCGAATTACCGCTCTTACTCGATCAAATAGTACCAGCAAGTTGCCCTCTGGACTGCATGATATCAAGGAAGTTGATTACAACAACCGTGACTCTCTTGTTAGGGCCCTGGATGGACAAGACGTTTTAATCATCACCATGAGTGTGATGGCTCCCCGGGACAGCCAGATCAAGCTCATTGACGCTGCCGTGGAAGCAGGTGTTAAGTGGATCATGCCAAATGAATGGGGTGGCGACCATTCGAATGTGGAGGTGAGCAAGGATGCTTTACTCTACGATCGTATCGCTTATGTCAGGGAATACATTGAGAAAGTCGGCGCAGACAAGACTCGATGGATTAGTCTTTGCTGTGGATTTTGGTATGAGTTCAGCTTGGCTGGAACAGAGGCAAGATACGGCTTCGACTTTGACAAAAAGACACTGACATTGTATGGAGACGGCAACACTAAAATTAACACTTCTACCTGGCCACAAGTTGGTAGAGCTGTTGCCAGTCTTCTATCGATGAAGATTCTTCCGGAAGACGAGAAGGACAAAAGTCCGTGCCTGGTTCAGTACAATAATAAATCCGTTTACGTTTCTTCATTCTTCATCAGTCAGAGAGACATGTTTGAATCCGTCCTCCGAGTGACGGGTGACAGTGAAAAAGACTGGACAATCACCCATGAAGACGTCGTCGAGCGTTACAGGCGTGGAAAGAAACTTATGAAGGAAGGTAAGATGGTCGGCTTTGGAATTCTTTTATACGCTCGAGTCTTCTACAAGGACGGAGCGGGCGATTTCAACGATAAGCTTGACAATCATATACTAGGATTGCCGATGGAAAGTCTCGACAATGCTACTAGAGTTGCGGTAGCTATGGCACTTTCTAACGATACTAATCCTCTTGATTAACCGCTTTGCAAACACGCGCATATTTTTGCACGATATGTCGAAGTCATCTTAGATTTTATTTGTGTGGCAATGGTACTTACAAGGCAACTATGATCATAAATATAATTCGAAGATGACTTCGTTGATGTATATTTCACGTAATCTGGAATTGAATTTCAAATTGGAAAAAAGTCAGGTCTTGTTGATGATGAGAGTGGTGAAACCCTGTAGTTATTATTTCACTGCTACTCTGACCACTATCCCTAATTGAGCCTCACTCGATCACAGGTCAGTCCCGGGATCTCTCTACCGTAAGTTGTCGCCGAAATGAGATTTAAAGAAAAATAAAATTGTCTTCTTTTGTACGATGATCTTACTGCTTTGACTGGCTATTGATGCTAGAAACCTTGAGTTCATAGGATTATTCCATGTCTGCGCGATATTAACACAGAGAAAGCATAATAGGGAGCACAGAATGACTGAGTATTTCATTTTTCAAAGGCCCTTATTCCTCTATAGAAGTTCTGCTAGTCATGCTGATTCTCCGTGGTCATTTGTAATGGACGTACATTCCAATCGCATCGTCGTTTAAGTCGAGATCAACAAGACTTTATAATTTTGTAATTAGGAGTGTACTTTTCTCCAGATGGTGAAGTTCTTGGAACATATGCCTAGTTGATCACTATAGTGAACGAGATTAAGTGGACGTTTCTAAAGTGTAACAAGATATGTATTCTTACCATTTCGTCCGACTCACTAATGATCGATAGCCTCTTGACGTTTCAATACCAGATATGCAGCAGATTATTGAAAGTGCGGTAAAAATTCAATGATGACTTAGAACGCACTAAAGGAACTGCTGGTATTGAAGAAATCAGCAACATGAAGCTGTCCTTGAGAGATTTTTACGATGACATGCAAGCGCAACTTAGTCTTCTCTGAAAGTACAACACAACCGGATTATTACATGCGAAGGAAATATGCGTAAAGATTCCTGTTTTGTATAACAATCTAAAGCGTTATAAAACTGGAAGGAGAGTGCAGATTGGAACATGACTTCATCAAGATTGTTACAATTCGTTATTAGTTTAATAAGCATACAAGCCAGTGTAAATAGTCCTATAGACTACTGCTTATGATTGAAATCGCTGTCTAGCTACTAAAATTTACTGCCAATCTTTTCTTCATTATATTATTATAGCTTATGTTCTGACATTGAAAATTAGGCATTTGTTGGCCGAATGATCTGATGATGCGCAACTGAAATCAGATGCTGAGTAAAGTGAGAAATGGGAAGTGAACAAAACGACAAGCGAATTCTGAAGGGCCCTTGAGTTACACAACTCAGCCATACCACATATTTCCAGCATTCCTTTTCTAATTTTTATTTAAGTTTGAGAGCAAAACGGCGTGGCCAAGATCTCTAGCGATAAATTCTATGTTCTTTGTTCGTAAAAGCTAGCTCTATGTTTCTAGATATACGACTCTTATTGAAATGAAGGTGCATGACACATACCCTTGTAGTATCAAGAAGTGGAAAATCTTGTTTCACTGTATCGAAATAAGCAGCTTTTTCCTGAGGCAGCTTATTTCATATATAGCACAGTAACTAGAAAGTAAACGAATGACCGTCATAATGAATGTGGTTAAAATAAAGAAAGACAATCGCCTGTTGGTAGCTTTAGTATTCTGAATCTTCCAGGCTCGGAGGATATTTCTCTGTTGAACCTAATGATGCTGTATCTAGAGTCTGAACTGTGTTAGGATGTAACACTGCGAGGGTTATAGCTAATATAGCCATCATTGCGGCATCAAATACGTAGAAGCACCATTCTTGATTAACGATCACAGATGAAGGATCTGTAATACGAAATTCTATCAATCGATAGATAGTGCGAATTAAAATTACTATACATGCAATAAACATACCCAGAGCATGTCTTTCAAAATGACTAACAGAGTAGAACTCCTGTGTTGGTTCTCTAGTCATATTGACGTAAAAGTAAACAAAAGCAGCAAAAAACAAAATAAACGAAACTAGTTGAATTATCATCCCTGCTGTAGCAATGGTCCTGCCTGTTTCAGACCTCGCTACATCTGTTATGTTAGCTGCAATTATTCCACCTCCTGCTGCCTGTACAATGAGGGTGATTATGTCGCTGACGATGAAGAATTTCGATAGCCATTTCAGCCTTCCAATCGAGTGACGTTCACCGTTTGTAATTTTCACAATGCGCGAAAGGCACATATAAATGCTCATCACATAGAATACCGGCCCAAGAAGGATGAGTATTGTTTGGACAATGTATGCGGACAGATCAGCTGTGCCTCCTTTGATCGCTATCACGCGAAATACAAATCCAATGGTAATAACTAGTATTTCATGTCAGTTGGCGTCTACAGTTCCAGAAAGGCCATATCGTCAAAAGACTTACTAAATCCTCCGAAGACAAAAGAAAGCATTCGCCAGCCTCGCAAATATATGAGTAATATTAAATGTGCTGTGGTTGTAAGAAAGAATACAGTGCCCGCTGCGATGGCCGCTGCCAGCGAGGGATCGTATCCAAACAGGCCATTCGTCATGTCTAGTGTTTTTCTCTCTGGCCACTTCAAGGTCGCATTACAGGTGTTGAACTTCCCGCCCATATATATAAATGAAGTCAATTCCAAGCTCTCACCTAGGTTTGTTTAAAGGCTCGCCCAGCCTTGAAAGGTGTATGGTCAGTTCTTCTCCAAACTCTGCCTCTAAGCTGGCGATATCCATTCTTGGCGAGATTTACCCCTGAAAAAGGTTAAAAATCTAACTACAACAGAAATAAAGTTACATGTCTGCATAAGCGAACTTTTTTGTGCCACTCCACAAAGTCTAAACCTAAAATAACGCAGAATCTGTGAGAATTTGTTTATAGCGCTCCACGCGTCCTATGAAGGCTATCCCCTTTACCTGTAATTAAAATTGCTAGATCTGATTGAGATACTCCCATCACTCAATTGAGACTGTTATTCTATATTCTTGTGCTATAAATATACTTAGACCCTTATACAGTAATTGCATTTCAGACAAACGATATATATATGGTGTACTCACTGCACGGCACTATAACCCCTGCTCTCTTACAACGGCTGCAATCACAAACTAACGTCTCTAAGATCAATGGCCAGCACTACGTATTCCACATTACGTTATGTCAGGGAAAGATATGTGCTCTAGCCGAATCAACGTCTAAAGAGATTCCCCTGATTCTATCTTGTCAATCGTGTCGATATACTACTTCGGCATCGTCACATATTGGCTTCCCAGTGAAGTATTGGCGTCATACCGTCAGCCTGTATGGGTCTTTCTCCAATAGAATTTAGTGCCCTTGGCATGAGCTATATACTAGATACATATAGACTGCTTATTTAACTGCTATCACATTGGAGCCATACGGTATTGTAGACAATGGACTTAAGGATACTACGATAATCCAAGTTAATACTATATGATCCTTCGAGCTATTGAGAGGTCATCTCCTTAATTTTTCGCATATCACATTTCCATTTGTCTAAGTCTGGACTCAGAATCAATTTTATTGGAATTCTGCTGCTGAATCCTTCATAAATGCCAATGCTATTATTATAAAGGATGTAGTTTCCATAGATACCATGAATTTAGTCTAATAACTGGCCATACTCATCCGGAAGTCAATGATTCTCCCTCAATAAAATCGACCTATACCAAGTTTTCGTCACGTGCAAATCATAAAGGAATGCTAAAGAGAAAAGTTTCATATATTCTACATATGATTACGCTATTTTCCTATGTCAAGATCTATCTTTAACTCCTTTCACCGTTCGCAATCAGTATAGTATATCTGAACTCAGTAGATGTCTGCAGCTGGAATTCTCCTTTTAATACCAACTGCCTAACCGAAGGACCAAGATGATTATTTGGGTGGTCTTTCTTGCCGGCCATCATACACTACTGGTGATAACATTAAACATGCAACCGACCTTCTATTGAAGTGTCCTTCTCTCTGCCAAAAATATTACCTAAATTTATAGCTTATTGCCTGGTTCTATTACAGCATACATGTCTAATGCTATTACCGAAATTTTGGGCCGTCTTAAAACTTCGTTCGAAATTCAGGATCAACAGTCGGTCGAAACTATAACGGTGCCATTTTCGTGGCTAAAGATTCGAAAAGCTCGCTCCAGCTCTATATTAGATGCTTTATATAGGGTCCACTACCAGCAAGCCTATCGATACTACTGATATTAACAATTGTTGTCGGTTCACTTTTGGATTGTAAAACTAGGACCGGTCTCTTGAGCACCCAGATCACTGCAAGATTATCCTTATTAAATAGCTAGTAGGCTCTTTGTCTGATAGTAGTTGAATCAACCTGCGAGTCCTCTTCCTCGCCAAACTATCTTCTTCGCAATCTCAGTAGCTTCTCGCTGCCAAAGTCTAATACAACCATCTACCATCTAATTACTCCACTCTGAAAGCATGTCAACTGTTTTGTAGCTTTTGAACTATGATCAGCATGCGAAATTTTGATTTTTAGTGCCTTGAAATATTACCCAGACTGAGATGAACCGTAATAAATCAGAAAGGCTTCAGCATTTACGATGGCAGGAGCTACTATTATTCTACCTTTAAATAGCAGTTTTCCTTCAATATGATTCCTCTTTATATCGTTATGCCCTCATGGTTGCCGCTCATCTGCATTGTTTATACTGTGCCTGTTTGCATGACTGATGAGTGCCTTACACCGATTTGGGAGCAGAAACAGTAAGATTTAGAGTTCAGAATATCCGACTGCCCACATCCGTTTTGTTCGGTTCCTATAAACTCTAACTTGATTTGTAAACAAATCAATCAATCTAGGACAGCCGACTTCAAACTTTAAACGTTAAGTTGGGACAAGAGTTTTCAAGGTCCCGTTATTCGCGATCACAATCATGCTCAATCCTGTGTTATTTGCTACGACAAGTTCGCTTGGATTCTAGCCAACAAAACTGCCTTGAATACGTCCATCTATTATTTTCCGAATTACTTAAGCGTGATTTGAACACTCGCATTGTACAGTCCTCACCTCGGCTACCTTGTATAGTATTCATGTTGTTCACAATATTCTACATAAAAGCGCTTGCTCGCCATCCATAAACATGTCTTGCATAATTACTAGACCTTTCTATTTCGCTTATATTTATCAGTTTAGTAAACCATCTGTATTTCATAATATCTGTTAAGCTTCAAAACAATTTGCTCAGCAGCACACTGTCGTTAACTGGCCAAAGAAAAAATTATTCTTGTTTGACATTTTCTTGACATTTCTTTATACATCATTTAATAGAAATAGTAAAAACATCTACTTCTTAAAGCACTTATCATAGCCAACCATCGTAACTCTAAATCTTGGCTTGCCAGAGTCAACATGCTCCCAAGCCTCTGCGAGCCCCTTTTCACTAATATCAAAAGTCTCAACCCATGGCTTGATGTTGTGCTTAGAAACTAAATCAAGCAAATAATCGATGTCATCAGGAGAGCCAATAGCAGATCCACCAATAGAATAGCCACCTCTAAGGAGTAGCATCGGCGTAATAGATAGTTTTTCGTCGATTGGAGGAGCAGTAATAAAAACTATCTTTCCCCTACCGGTTAAAAGGCTGAAGATCTTATTAACTTCGCCCTCGGAGAACGAACTAGAAGTGATAACAATCAAATCAAGACTATCTCTATACTCTTGATCCCAGCCGGATTCTGCAGTTGCAATGTAGTGGTCAGCTCCCAGTTCTTTGGCAACTGCCTCCTTTGACCGTGAACGGGAAATAGCAGTGACTTCGGCACCCAATGCTTTGGCAACAAGAATAGTCATGTGCCCAATACCACCAATGCCCTGTACGCCAACTTTGGTCCCTTTGCCAACATTATTCTGGAAAAGAGGAGAGCAACCAGTAATGCCTCCACACATCCATGGGGCAGCGAGCTCTGAGGGAATATTTTCTGGGATCTTGAATGCAAACTTTGAGTTAACGCGAATGTGAGAAGCGTCACCTCCATGTGTCTTAGTACCATTTGGATACTGAGAAAAATATGTGTCAATAGGAGTTAAGCAGTTGTTCTCATGATGCTTGCAGCATCGTGAGCACTGACCGCAAGAATCACACTGAGCACCAATTCCTACTCGATCTCCGAGCTTGAGTCCAGCTTTGGCCTTTGGACCAATCTTTACAATCTTCCCAATAATCTCATGACCGACGGCAATTGGAGTGTAAGGATCACCCCAGTTTCCTTTCACAGTGTGAATGTCAGATCCGCAAATTGCACAGGCCTCGATTTCGACATCAACATCATAGTCACGGAACTCGTTAGGAGTATACGTGAATCTATTCGGAGTCTTCCAGCCCTTAGGTTCCACCACTCCAATTGCTTCAATTGACTCTGGATACATTTCTAAAATATTCTTAAATCGCTGACTTTCTTAAATACTGAAATTAAATTGATTTCCGATTTAATTTTTAAACTTATAGCAGTATTCGGTGTCGATAAGGCTCTTTATATAATCTATAGGTAACCCATTTTGGGATGAAACCCTTATACATTTTTAGTACTGCCGATCACCAATTGGGAGCTGTTCGGAAAACATGCACTCTAATTTCTCTTCTAATCCAACAGCCACTCTCAAAATACATTACCTGTTAATATTATGATTCATCTCTACCGATATTAGCTGAAGCTCAGCTTCGCTATTAAGTGTAACCAAACGGACATATAACGCAATGCGGAATTAATAGTGGAGGTAGGATTTAGTATTGACGAACCTAGTAATTGTAGATATGCCTCGGATCGCACCGTTTATAAAACCAAAAAGAAGAGAAAATTTACGCCACAGAATTATCGAAGTGAAAGAGACAGAATTCGAGAAGCTTCCACTTCAACAGAGCACTAGACAAGCATGATTGATTCAAAATCTCGTCTCGTAGAATATAATCAGAAATGGCTGATTCAAGTAAAAGTGGGAGACTGAACAAATACTTCGATGCTCTTGAAAGAGAGAAGCACTTTGAAAAACTTCTGTACACAAGCCCCTTAATTATTACACAGGATCTGCTTACTAATAGTAGATTCGGAAAGTGGAACCGAATCATTTATCGTTATTCTAGCTGCACGCTACTGGCAACGATAGCTAATGCATTTCCTATCACAAGTGATTAACTAATAAATTGTAGCATTGTAGCCTTTAAATTCTCACGAAAGCACTAATCTATTATTTTGAAGGTCCTTCAGGTCTGATGTAGACTTTCTGACAGTAACAAGTCAATCCACACTTATTGAATAGGCAAGTGCCTTGTTAAGATCTAACTCATATAGTAAAAATGTCAAATAAGAGTGCACTCTAATTGTGTATCAGTTAACCATTAGTCAAGTTTCAATAGATAAAGATTAGTCTGATTCGCGACATTTGATATGCCGGGGTATTTACAGAGTGATCATAGTAAGGGCAATTGAGCCGCAAATCAGTACTCTCAAGGAACTACGTCCCACTATGTATTTTGGCATTGAGATATAGATGGAATAGATTACCTCAGAGAAAAATGTAGATTATCACGTATATTTTGAACGGTGCTACAAGTTCTGCGTCAGTCGTAATAAAATTTGTCTGACAGCGGAATAAATCTCAATTCCTAGACTGCATAAACTGCGTAGGACAGCTAAAAGTAATATCTTCGAGTACAGTTTCAACCATACTCCTTACTCTCATATTTCATATTTCCTTTGCCCTCAGAAAAAATGAAATCAAGACATCTAACTTTAGTGTCAAGTTTCTGATGATACGTGCACGCTTTTGTGCACTTTACACTATCAATTTGCCAGAAGATGATATTGGCAATCAATCCACACTATTTACATGGTGGTATCTCTTGAGCATAGCATACCAAATTACATATATATGCAAATTTAACTTATATTTAATTAAATTCCGTTTAGAACCAGCTATATCGAGGTTAAAATATAGTTCATAAATACTTGAAAATTCGATAACATCACCAAATTTCAATCAACGAGTTGTGCATGATACAAATCCAGATGCACACAGAACCTTAGCCTGTCTGTATTTCTTTGCTTCCTATTTTATAATGTCCGATGCTGTAACAGTGTCCGGTTCAATATGCTCTTCCCTATTGCGTTTTCGCGTCAAGACGAGATAGTGACTCGACTTGCAATTCATCTGAACCTGTTATTACTATCTGCAAGTGTACTTAAGCGGGAGGATTGAACTCCTGAAGTTCCATACATAATATCAAAGGTATGAAAAGGTCCTATGCTCAATCGACAAGTGGATGTTGCTATATCCTCGCTGGTATGCATAAACGCCATGTGTCCCTATATAACCTGCATTCAGGGACTGTGCTCGCAGCTACGACGATTGGAGAAAAGTGTTAGTCGTAATAGATAAGAATAACTATGTATTTGTAGATGGAGCACCTCTTAAACAATGCTGTATGTCTTTGAATTATTCTATTTTGAGAAGTAATTATATCGACTTGGAAGTGCTTGGATTTGGACGTGACGAACAGTAGCCCAAAAATTACATCACATCTTTAAATCGATTAAAATGCAAAACTATTGCATTTTTTGCTGTTAGTAGCCGTGCATGCTAATCCGAGTAGATAGCCTATTTATTTATCTTTCTCATAGGTGCTCGTGCAGGAATGCAGAGACAGCAATTATGCCACTCAGTGGCCTATTTTATATATTAAGTCGCAGAGCAGAGCTTTCAAATGGTGAGCTAATAAATTACTAACAGGCTTCAATAAATTTAGCCATCTAACAAAAGCTCTCAAGGTTATGTTGCTAGTTTTTCTCTTGAGTTGGGTTACACGCAGGGCTAGCAGTTTAAATACAATACAGTTTATTAGTTAAAGGTCTCTTATAGTTTACATTATAGCCCATAACCGAAGCGAAACTAAAAATTCAGGCGATAGCGAGGCAGAAACCTTAACGTATAAAAGCAAGCCTCACCGCAATTCGATACAAACTACAAAGCTGTCAAACACATATAACAGGCTAAGCAGACTAACAATTTTACTTGGTTTCTGAACTAGACTCGAAACGAGATATGGGCCAGTCTAAAACAAGGATGTATCTGACTGCGAGTATATATATTACCAGTAACCTGCAGCTTGATACTCACTGAAGCTTGGTTCGAAGTACTTCTTTGGCTTAAGCAAGTACTTCACCAACTTAAAATATTACTCAAGAAGCTCTTAAGATTGCAAGCTTCTCTACTTGGTTTATATAACAGTGTAATTGAAACTCAGTTTCACTACAAACTTAGTAATAAATAAATAGATCGAATTCTAATCGCTGAACATAAATTCATTGTTTGATAATATGAAACAGTAATATATCAGTCTCAGTTATAAAAACTGCAAGCCATGCAGCTGGAAGTACTAAATTCATTTGCAACCGCAATAATACGTGCTTTTCAGTGGCGACAAGCCAATAGAAATTTCGTGTATCATGTCAATATAGGATATTATGATATCAATACCCATCATTTGACCCATTACCTAATGCCAATAAGTGAGCATGTGTTAGATCATGTCACGGTCTGGATCACAGTCGAGTAAGGCTGTAAAGGCTTCTCTCGCTTTATCCGTTCGATTCTTATTTATCAGTCAGCGAGGAGACTAGGGTAGCTTAAGAATGAAAGCAATAGAACAAGAGCAAAGGGAATTTGGAATGTTATATGATGACATCAGGAAATTTTTCCTTTAGTAACAGGCAAAATCAATCCAATACGGCAGTTTCGAGCATAGCAGTAGATCATAAGCAGGACCTCCATTTCTGGATTTGCGTACCCCGGCAATGATATCCGTAATGCTGCAATAATAAAGCCGCTTTCAATGCCAGGCAAAGTCCTTCCGACGATAATATGAGCGAGACTAAAGGATGCAGCTAGAATATAACACCTCAACCATGATTATGAAACCATAAAAGACCACTTTCATACGACCTGGTGTGTCACCATAGAGAAAAGTATAGAGCACCTAGCATGCATCCTATCTCATAAATAGATATCGTAGCTCGTTGAACCGTGGAATTATAACTCTTTTCTTCGGCGGACAACGTTGTACTGACAGTGTTTATGGCGGGGAAGTTGTCGGCGAATAAGGTAGAGTTAAGAGATTACCCATGACTCGCTGGTCATAGCGAAAGAGGAAAGAGCCAATGCCCGCAACAAATACAATTGCGTTATTTAAAGAGCTACCAGATACCATAATATTTTTTTCATAGTAAATAAAGTTTGCATCTATTCTTGAAGTTATATAATCGAGCTAACGATGTTCTCTTAATAACTTCAGATAGCATTAACGGGAGACCGTTGTTTTAAAGTTACAATTTTATTATGTCTACAATAAAAACATGTTTTTTACAATGAAATAAAAAGTACACTAAATGAGAACTTCTGTGTAGAGAAGATAATCAAGCCATATGATGCACCAGAGTATTGTGAAGTAGTATTTGTAGATAACGGCACTCAGTGCTTAAGTAGCCTAGTTTACAAACCCAGCTATGACCTCCCTCTATTGATATTATTCCTGTGCGGATGTATAGATGATTTACGTTTGGAAAGGGGTACTGAAACTGACAAAGTAATTACCAGTAGATACCTTGTTTTGTAACTCTTCAGATTTATGCGGTTAAAGAACAGATATCGAACATTGCGGGAGGTCGCAGAAGTTTTCAACGCTATACCGAAGGCCATCCACAATTACTGGCATTTAAACTAATTGTACACTAAATTCTTTAATACAAATTCTCTAGTAGCTACAAACTAATGGTATATTGATCGTAGCCACCTAAATCTGAAGTTACAGAACTTCAACCTTCGTGAGTGCAGCTCCATTCTGCGCTGATCTCGTAAGTGCTTCGAAAACAGCAAAGTGGTGGAAAGCTTTTCTTGGAGTAGCCTTAATTCGTGTCTTGTCTTTGTGCTCGACCGCATCAGCAAAGTTCTCTAGCTCTCTTACAACTCCGTTCACTTCGTCGTTGTCTACAATATAGACATTCTGGGAAAATTCAGTACCACTCTCACCCTCAAACAACGTGACTTTAGTTGGTTCAGATGATCTCATAAAACGCTCGTAAACGATAGATCCTTTGGTGCCATATATACTAAATTCAACTTTGTCATTTGTCGCACCCAGATTAGTTGAATACATAAATGATCCGTAAACTCCTGACTTCAAATTAATAAGCGAGTTCACAGTATCTACGGCACCTACAAAATCCCTCAATTGGCTCGCGCGTGCAGATACAGACTCAACCTCTCCAAGAACTTCTGTTAATAAAGCAATTTCATGAACTCCGCCATCGCTTATATATCCGGCGGCGTTCTCGTGTTTCTGTCTCCACGCGGTACTATGATATACGTTAGGCGCAAAAGACAACGTCACTTGATACATGAACGTTACAGATTCACCGATTCTGGGTAGAATCTGATTTATCAAATCTATGCTGTTATGATAGAGGTAATTTTCCAATACCATAACTGGCACACTGGTAGACTCAGCAAGTTCCACAATTTTTCGTGCATCAGTCAGATTAGGTGCAATAGGCTTCTCGAAAGCAATCGGCTTCCCAGCTTGAATGGCCTTCGTCACAATATCAAGGTTGAATTGCATAGGTAAAATAGCGTCGACCACATCTATTGCGGAATCGTTTATTAAAGCAGCTAGATCGTCGTACACAGTCACAGAATTCAGCTTAGTCTCTTCAACATATGCGATCGCTTTGGCTTTCGTTCTATTGTAGACACCAGTGATTTTTAGCAGTGGAATTTTCTCTATTGATGGCAAATGAGCGAGTCGCGCAAATATCTAGAGTATGCATACTATGAGCATAAATATCCTCCAAGTTCTTTACTACAAAGATCTACTTACGCCAGTGCCCACGAGTCCTACATTCAAACACATTGCTTAATTTTTCCTCTTTTAATAGTTAAAATCTTCTTGAATAGAGTGCAGAATACAATAAGCTAACGGAAAGCTCTGTTACTTTGCTAAAAATGACAGTGTAGATAACCTTGGCTCTTATAGATATCACATTTGAGAGGAGTAGCTAGGACATAAGACTTGAACTGATTTTACTTACTTATACTAGTACTTTCTCGTCGAAAGTTTTTCTTATAGCCAGCTCAAGCAGAAATATGTTGCCCAGTATCTCAGTTAGGTAATATTTCTGTCAACTGAGGTAATTCGTATGGAGCTTAGGGTAACAATAACCTTTCCCGTCGATATTCCTCGACATGAATGTTTAGTTCGACTCGGTTATGTGCCGGACTCATTTATCACCACAGCTGGCCACTCATTTTCATGATTGTTTAAATAGCCTGTCAATATGATTAGAGGTAGCTTAAATGCGTTTATCTATGGGCGTTTGCGAGAGATTACTGCACGAGAGCTAGGAAGTGTGGTTAATGGCACTCTTCCAGAGCCATATCATCAACTCTTGTAATTGATTGAAATAATTAAATAATTTAAATTTGAAATCCTTATCTAATAGCATCTTTATCATCTTTATAATTAATATTACCTGTAATATGACTATTTATATATATCATATAACTAAATCATACGGAACGAATCTTATAAAAATTAGTGCGATGTAAATCTAATAGGACTACTTACTAATTGGAAGACCATCATCAATCTCGGCCATTACACCAAGTGCACTTAGAGCGCTAACCGCATTGTAGTCTCTCAATTGTTTAGCCTCCGCATCAGAAACTAAAACAAAGTCGTATCTTAAATCCCAGCTACCTAAAGGTACACCGTACGTAGTAGCCACTTCAGGATCATCAATGGTATCGAGATCAATGAGAAGCGAAGATTTAACACCGAACACAGCATCTGTTGTCTCATAGGGATCTCCTCGTATATATAAAGAGGTAATTAGTTCATCGAAGCCTTCTTTCCGAAACTTGAAATGCATATGACTAGGACGGTATGGATGCCGACCAAGCATTTTGAGTAATTTACCGACTGGACCATCGTGTGGGATGGGGTATGGAACTGGACGAATGGCGCGAAACCAGAAATTGCCGTTGCTATCGGACCGAATAATTCCACGACAGTCTGGACCCTCCCGATCTTCATACTGTGTGTCATACTGCCCAGTCTCATCCGTCTCCCAAACATCTATGATACATCCTTCAATTGGATCGCCATTAGTGTCCTTTAGCGTGCACCTTACCAGACAAATTTCTCCCTTTCCCTCTGAGCAGATTGAATCACCAAGCTCAAATTCAAGAGCATCATGCGTATGAAATGGACCAAGTACAGTTCCATTAGTTGCATTAGGAGGTTTCGGGTGGTTCATAACATCAACCAAACAAGAAAGTCCTAGAACGTCCGAGAGTAAGATAAATTCCTGTTCACTGTTAGGGGATCTGGTGAGGTCTTCGAAATAAAATATATACATACCTGTCTTGTAGCGGAGCATATTTGACCACATTCGGTAAGAAATTCAATTGCTGCCATCCATTCTTCACTTGAAATTCTAGTCTCTCTTGCAAAGTCGTGTAGATGGCTTACTAGACGTTCGAACAAGTATTTGAGTCTTCTGTCACTTGTCTGGTTATTGATAATAATGGTGTTCTCAGTTATATTCTCATCCGTGAGATCCTTTAAAGGAGGTAAGCCATTCTGCGTAAGAGACATAGTAATAGTTCTTATGCCTATATTAGTATTTGGTTATATCAATTTTATAAGACTCGTTTGATTCTGGGTGAACTGTTCTGCTTTCACTCATATGGTCGGTGGTAGTGTATTATATAGGTCACTCGAAATTATTGAAGCCTCAATCAATGCGGCGTTTGTGGGGAGATAGTAACGGTTAATTGCTTATCCGGAATATTACCCACTCAGGAATTCTATTATTCTTCAATAACTTTTCTAGTTAAGACTTCGGCTACGTTTATCCTTGAAGCTTCACACCACGTTATTACTAACATCGCAAGCTCAAATAGTTACATATGAGTTACGCTATGATTTTTTTACTTTTTACTTAAATTATAAGTAAGTGAATAGATCTCCTACCCGTAATGTTCATAACAAGCATTAGGCCGCCGGGGATGCTCGGATGTCGGATATCCAACTCAATAGCTTCGATCAAGTTACGCAATAAGCCTTACTAACATTCCGAAATCAGTAAATATATCTATGGATCTAAGGTGTTCTATAGCAGGATGTGTTACAATTGTATTACATCGAATGGTATTTGGTCTTGAAACCAGGGACATGGTCTGTTACAACGAACTGGCTTTTTAAGATACGAAACTATAATTAAAAATTTCAAGGTTATTCGGTTTATCATCTGTCATATGAATTGAAATAGAGCATTAACTCATGACATAATACGTAGTGTTTTAAAATGTCTGCAGGTCAGAGGCTACTGCGAAATCAGCATCAACTTTAGCTTTTATATCCCCAACAGTGTATCCCTCAGCAACCTCAATTAGAAGAAGGCCATTATTCGGACTGACATCAAATACAGCAATATCTGTAATAATTCTAGATACGCATTTGACTCCCGTAAGGGGAAAGCTGCACTCCTTTAAGATCTTTGGTCTACCTTTACGGTCTACAAGATCCATCACTACAACTACCCTTGTCTTCTCTGGGTACGCTACAAGATCCATTGCTCCACCCATACCTTTTACCATACCAGGGAGGGCCCAGTTTGCAAGATCTCCATATTGTGAAACTTGCATTGCTCCGAGAATTGTAAGATTGATCTTTCCTGCGCGAATCATAGCGAATGACTCCTCAGAGCCGAAGAAGGAGGCTCCTGGGAGTATTGTAACTGTCTCTTTCCCAGCATTGATCAGATCTGGATCTTCCTGTCCAGATTGTGGATAGGGTCCTAGCCCTAATATTCCATTTTCAGATTGCAATGTGACGTGAATATCATCAGAGAGATAATTTGGTGCTAGGGTAGGCATTCCAATTCCAAGATTTGCAAAACTTCCATCTTTGAATTCTAGTGCAGCCCTCTTGATTATGCGCGCGCGCCTTATAGACTTATCAGAATATATGTTTTGATTATCGTTACCGAGAAAGCTATCGTTTGTCTTCAAAATCTCTATATCTTTAGTAGTAGTTGATTGAACCACCTTATCAACGTAAATGCTAGGAAGATGAACATCTTCGGGGCGAATTTCACCTGGCTCAACGATGTGTTCCGCCTCCACGATTGTCACTTTTCCAGCACGGCCCATTACAGAATTAAAATTCCTTGCCGCTTTTCGAAAATAACAATTACCATACATATCAGCTTTATATGCCTTTACGAATGCTATGTCTCCAACAATTGCCTGCTGCAATAAGAATTTACGTCCATCAAATTCTCTTGACTCTAAAGGTTCAGATTTCTTTATAACTTCCCCATGTTGGTTGTATTTAATGGGTAATTCACCTTCTTCTACCCATGTCCCTACTCCTGCAGGGGAGTAAAATGCTGGGATTCCTGCACCACCTGCTCTGCAACGCTCTGCCAAATTTCCTTGAGGTGTCAATTCGACTTCCACTTTACCAGTGAGATACAATCTCTCGAATAGTTTATTTCCTCCAATATAAGAGGAAATCATCTTCGAAATCTGACCGTTCTTTAAAAGCTTAGACAGACCTGTAGTCTCCGTTCCTGCATTATTTGACACAGCGACAATATTAATGATATCAGACTTCTTAGACATAGCATCAATCAGAGTATCTAGGAGATTGGTTAGTAGCGTATTTTCACTTGCTGTATAGATATTATGTACCTGGCACACCAGACATTCCAAATCCACCACAAAGCAGCGTAAAGCCGCTCTTAATGTTAAGCAATGTCTCTTCTGCAGAATTGTATATTTTGCTCTTCTGCCAGCTTGTGGCAGCGGAGTGAAACCGAGCTGAACATCTCCATTTTTTCGCTTGTAGTTCTTCAGCTATAGACAAAAGTGTCAATATATCTCTCCGCATCGTTACTCTCATTATCGTCTTCGGAAACGACAATTATATTTAAAATATTATAACGCGCACAGGATAATCCACTTATATATATATATATGTATTTGTGTCCGTGTAAAATCATCTGTCTGTCATTACCTATTAACATTTATCTTTCCGATGGCAATGGGAATGTAATTATCCGGGATTTATCCAACAACATTCAAAACGTCCAATAGCACTTTGAAGATTAATTCATTAAAACTTTGATTCTAAAAACTACAGAATGTCATCACATTCTTGTAGTTAGCTGTACTTCGGAGTTCTCGCAAACAGTATTTCTGTGGTATGTTAACTACAAGAGTTCACAGGTGTCACACTAGGAACTGCATTTTTGTTTAAAAGGACAAGTCGTTTATCGGATTACAAATAAAAAAGACCGGAAATCCGATTAAATTTTATTATTTATGATTTAGTTTACTTCGGGATACCGAAATATATAGATTTCTTGTTTTTCATGTTCTCTAATTTTCGGGTGAGCTTATATCCTCCACTGACCTTCTACAAGAAATGCGGGGTGTTCTAAACTCTAACAAGTACTTTTAAGTCATATAAGGTTTCAGGCACACCCACACCCTACTAGTTTTGAGTAAAACTTGTCGAGTTCTACACTAGTTGGCGTAAGAACGATAATGTTTAAGTTGCTATATAATTTAGACAAATTGCGAATACTATAGTGTAATAGCTAAAGAAGGTCGTGTTTTTGCTTGCTATCTAAGAACCTTTCCTGATCGTACCTATACCTGGCACGTTACGGCCCACTCTCGCACATTTTTCGATACAGAGCATAAAATGCTTTACCAATTAGATTTTGCAGGAACTCCCGACCATGCTCTACTAATGAGCTCCCTAATACCATTCTCTTCAATTGCTCGAGGATTCCAATATGGATTTGACAGTGCTATGCTCGTAGCTTTATCGATATCAGACTCTTTCATTCCAAAATATTTAAGGCCCTTTCTGAACTGGATCTTGTCAATCAGAATATTTAAGCCCTCAATAGCATCACCATTGCTATCGGGTAAGACATCGGCTAGTTTCTTCATAACTTCTGGAATTGCAGGCGCGTTATAAGCCAACACATGAGGAAGAACTATTGTGTGTGTCTCGGCATGAGGCAGATTGAAACTTCCACCTAATGTGTGGCAGAGTTTGTGATGTAATGCCATCCCAACACTGCCGAGACATGTGCCACAACACCATGCCCCATAGAGAGCAAGAGAACGAGCTTCGAAGTCGGCAGCGTTTGCCACAATTATTGGTAGAGCAGTCGCCAAAGCCTTAATTCCCTCCAATGCAACGATAGAGATTATTGGATTAGCTTGTCTAGCGTACATGGCTTCCACTACTGTTGTATTAGTTCGGCCAAAAAAAAACTTAGTATGCGGACTCTCTTACCTGCATGTGCAATTGCATTGATTCCACTAGTAGCACTCATCGTGGTTGGTAGTGACATAGTAAAGTTAGTATCATATATCGCAGCAGATGGATATATATTAACATTAGTACGAGTAGTCTTAAGGCCATCTTTTGTCTCGCCCAAAATAGAAGTCATCTCAGAACCTGCATAAGTAGTTGGAATACATACATGAGGTAAACCAGTGCGAATGCTGATTGCTTTACCGAGACCAATTGTACTACCTCCACCGACTGATACAACGGAATCTGCAGCTATGCCTTCCAAGTACGCTACTGCCTTCTCAGTGATATGAACAGGAGTATGCATTGTAGCTTCTGAAAAAACACCAGCAATCTTCCCATTCAAAACTCTCCTTAAAATTTCTGCAATCTCAACCTGTTGTGGAGTCGTAAGTATGACTGGCGATAATTTACCGAGTCTCTTCATCTCCTCAGGCAGTCTCTCTATGGAACCTACTCCAAAGAAGACGCGAGTGGGTATCGAATTGTATTCAAATTCAAGTGGCATATTTGACTATATTATTTAGACGATGTATTAGCTACTAATTGCTACTTATTCCAGTTGATACGAAATATCGATAACTATAGTTTTATTAATTTGGAGATATTTCCATAGCTATATAAAATATCTGCATATGCAGCTGACCAAAATGACGTCGTACATATGCACCAGCTATTATTGTTGAAACTAAAGCTCAGTGTTTTAGCTTCGCTCTCCACGGTTAATACAATATCCTTTCACACTACGGCAAAAGATTTTTCCCTTTTAGGGTCCCCAGGCATCCGAGGGCAAACTATAATAAAACACAGCGAAGACAAAATTACTATGTAATCTTTATATATTACTAACTTCTACTACGCATATAAGAAAAAGTGAAAAATGACCATCCTTCCGTTGTGTAATGGCAGAGTAAGTTACCAATCTTCAAGGAAAATCGCCCAAAAAAGCAATCTAAATATGTCCGTCGGTTACGGTAACATTAGTCAAGCTCAAAACACAAAAGTTGTCTATTCTCTTACGAAAAGACCGGCGTAGCCCTGTCCAGTGGAAGCACACATAGACACAATACCCAATCTTCCACCTGTAGTCTTCAGCCCATTTAAAAGCGTTGTAATACATCTTCCTCCAGTCGCACCTAGCGGATGACCAAGCGCAATAGCCCCTCAAATGGATTGACTTTCTCCATATCGATACCTAGACTGCGGGTTACGTATAGTGATTGCGACGCAAACGCTTCGTTCAGTTCCCATAGATCAATGTTAGATGTTTTAATTCCATTCAATTCTAGTAATTTGGGAATCGCAATAGCAGGTGCAATGCCCATGATTCTACAAGGCACACCTGCGACTAATGAATTTACAAATTTTCCAATTGGCTGTATTCCAAGCCGTTCTGCCACAGATCGCCTCATTACAAGTACTGCAGATGCTCCATCTGAAATCTGAGATGAATTGCCTGCTGTAGTTGTACCATTCTCTAGGAATACTGGTTTTAGCTTCGCCAGCTTTTCATACGTAGTGTCTTTGCGAACGCCATCGTCTCGCGAGACTGTGCTATACGATATTTCATCTGTCGGGCCACACTCTGTTCTATTCTTTACGAATTGCCGAGCATGAACCGGGGCAATTTCTCGGTCAAAATAGTTGTTCTCTTGCGCCTTGGCTGCTTTCAGATGGCTAGACTCAGCGAAGAGATCTTGGTCATCCCTACTAATCCCATACTCCCGTGCAACGTTCTCTGATGTAATGCCCATAGGCATGAAAACGTCTTTCGAGTCTTGCACGGTAGATTTGTCAAATGCTGGTGCTATTCTCTCTGGTATTCCCCGATGGGGAAAGTAGTCGAAGGTCATTGACTCTACACCAGCTGCAATTCCACAATCAAGAGCATTAGAACGAATAGCATAGGCAATTGAAGACAGTGCCTGAGCTGACGAGGCACACTGACGATTTATAGTACAAGATGTTGTCGACTCTCCGAACTTAACATTTTTGATAGCAGCAGCAGATGTCTTCTGACCACCGAGCTTTTGGAGCACAGTACCAGTCACGATATCTTGTATTTCTTCGACAGGAATGCGCGTCCTGCTAATGGTCTCTTTAAGAACAATTGCCAGTAGTTCTTCTGGATACATATTTGCTAGTCCACCTTTTATAGATCTAGTGAATGGCGTTCTTATAGCCGATACTATGACAATATCGGTCACCTTCTTAGTCAATAGTTTCTCCATCATGATTTATAATAAATTGAGTAATTCGAAGCTGTCTCCTACTATCTGGGTCCAGTGGCCTACATCGCAATAGCAAACTTATATATCTGTAATGATAAGACATATGCTCTCTTTATTGAAACAGAGCTATAGAGCCCAACAATTATAGTTCTGGAGTTGCAATACTACGGATAAATATTTAAGCGTTATACTTACCATCTCGCTCTGCCATTTCTGCCGCGTTTAGTTACAGGTTCCGAAGTTTCAGCAAGCAGCTCCGCGTTTTTTAATATTGCAGCATCCTAGACATAATAATTTTACTGCTATTAGTCGAAACTAGCAGAACGCAGATTTCGAGAGTATATTTGTAGAAGAAGCATTAAAGAGTAGAGCTTTCTCCATGACAATAACCCTGGCTCCCCGCTCGCTTTCTGGTCTGTATTTTTGCGCGAATCGTTTGCGCCATAAACTTTTTTCCCATATATCTGCTAAGCATTGAATTCTTCTGCTCTATATCATACCATGCTGTTATCCAGCATTGCCG
This sequence comes from Dipodascopsis uninucleata var. uninucleata, assembly GCA_030568195.1. Taxonomy (NCBI): domain Eukaryota; kingdom Fungi; phylum Ascomycota; class Lipomycetes; order Lipomycetales; family Lipomycetaceae; genus Dipodascopsis; species Dipodascopsis uninucleata. The sequence continues at coordinate 37,730 of JAJLTO010000016.1, forward strand.
GGACGTATCAGCTTGCAAAAAGCTATTTCTACGAGAAAAAAAACATAGTAGAGGAGAAGATTTTGATCAAGATCCACTCTCTTGTCTTTACCGCAGTATCTCTTCCTATTAATATCTCTGTCGTTTATCCGTCATACTCAAATCACAAAAGCAAGCTAAATGGCAAATGTTCTGACAACCTCCTTCTTTCTCTGCAAAAGCTTCATCTTACCTCTCCGGCAAGTTTACTTAAGCTTAAGACTATTTTAATGTTACCTGCCTAATACAGAAGACTATGAAACCCAAAGATGTTCTACCTAGCGCTCCAAGTTCTTTCTTTTTATACTTTCAAGTTACTTCCTCCCACTTCACTAATTATTAATCACTCTTCGAACGTTTTCAAAACAAATCTCTCGTACAATAAATATCTCTCACTTGCCCTCAACTTCCTGGGCACCCAAGTAACAATATGATATTTTATCCTGAATAAGCATTAGTGTATTGCTACATTATGTCTCAACCTTCTTCTTTACCAACTATACGCTGGGGTATCATTGGTATGTCTTCTCTAATACAGTTCTCAGTATGCGAAATATTTCCTCATCCTTGCCAACTGACTACCATCTTTAGGTGCTGGATGGATATCTTCTTGGTTCGTCGAGGATTTGCAAGTAGCTCGTCCTAATCCAAAGGCAAATCACATAATTCAAGCGATAGGCTCATCTTCTCTTCAGAAGTCCCATAAATTCGCTAAAGACTATTGTCCTAAATTATGTCCTTGTCCTTCGCTCTACGGTTCTTATCAAGAATTATATGCGGATCCCCATGTAGATGTTATCTACGTTGGTACTCCCCATGCTTTCCACGCAGAACAAGTGCTTGAGATGCTGGAAGCTGGCAAGCATGTCCTATGTGAAAAGCCAATTACTATAAATGCAAAAGAAGCTCAGAAACTTGCTAATGTTGCTCGAGAGAAAGGTCTTTTTCTCATGGAAGGTAAGTCCAATATTTGTAACAACTCTTTCTACGACTTATCAAAATAGCAAAAACAGTCTCGGGACTTTGATATGTATCTAACATTTTTTTAGCGATGTGGACTCGATTCACACCTGCTGTCGCCAAACTCCGCCAGCTGATTCACGTCGATAAAGAAATCGGTGAAGTGAAGCGCGTTCTCGTCGATTTTGGCTTCTTTCATGATGTCGATAACAAATCTGAAGCTTCTAGAATTAAAAATATAAATTTAGGCGCTGGAGTTCTCATTGATATGGGTGTATACTGTCTTACCTTAGCAAAATTGGCACTAGATAGGAAGATTGGCAAAGATTCTGATGTACCAAAAGTAACCGCTTGCCACTCGCTTTTCAACAATGTCGACTACATTACCTCTGTCATCCTGCAATATCCCGATACTGGCAGACAAGGTATTTGTACCATAACTGCTTATTGCAATTCAGATCCTGATAATTTTATGCGAGTAGAGGGTACAAATGGTGTTATCATCGTTGGTGGTGTAAATACAGCTCGCCCAAACAAGGTTACTCTTACTTACAGGAACAAACTAAAGAATCCGGTAATATACGATTTTCCTGCACCTGGTCGAGGTTTTTACTGGGAGGCTGATGCTGTGGCTGTTGATATTGTAAATGGCAAGACGGAGGATGATTTGATGCCGCTGGATGAGACGTTATTCATAATGAAGCTACTGGACGACATTAGGTTCAATCACGAAGGTACCATCTACCCGCAAGATGCAGAATAAATCCCTTTTTTAGTGTATCTACCTTGGTTGCTCTAATGATCTGTTCTTTTGTAACATTACTGCACTAAGCTTGAATAAAGTCATGCAAGTAGCCATGTTATACTATAAATGTGACACACCCATAACCATTGGGATAAGTTAATGATTGGTTAGATGATTTCAATATATCTAACAATCTTTGCGAGCTACCAATTCTCCTTTAAATAGAATATTAAAAGAAAAGACTATATTTAAAGAAGTACTATGAATATAATGAATCCAGTATTTCGAAAGACAAAAACCTGTATCTGAATATCAAATTTAGCATTGTACACTTATCTGGTACTATTGGGCCAAAAGCGACTTTTGCGACTATTCCATAGAATTGAATAAAAATATCTATCTAAACGATTTCTTATTTCAAAGCGGTTTCAATTCCACTAACATACATAATATTGTATTTTCCTATACTAATCAATGTCCTGTACTCTGAAAAGTCAAATGCTTGACTTTTCAGGATAAATACTCTTCCGGGAACGAAGGGAACACAATAATTAAACACAGTATTGTCCTAATAAGCAAACTCTATTAATATAAGCTTAATAATACATCTCGCTACGGCTGTTTTGAGAACATTTAGCAAAAGTTTATGCTTTTTTGACACTAATCCAACTTTCTCGACCAAATTATTACCGCATAATTTATGGATTCACAACGATATCTGTAACATCAAGGATTAGCAATTGTACTAATATGCGGGGTCTAATCACAAAATCAACGTATCCACTTAAAGTAGTTATACATGATTGAATATAGATGATCACAATCATGAGCTATTTCTTCGCTGTATCTGCTCGCGGAACGCAGGGCGGAGTGACGACGGGAAAGTTCTCAACCGAAGTCCTTGTCTTCTTAGATATACTTCTTTAATTTAGAAAGGCACTTTGCATATCTCTAATATAAAATCCATCCTGTATCCTCCCAATTACTTTATGAGTCTCGCCCTTTGCTTATTAGCTATATCTCTTGCGTAAAACTACTACCACAATGACGAAAGGAGACCTACATTCGCTTCCAGACGGCACGCGACCGCAACACGCCATTAGAAATAATGGACCAGATCATCTGGCTCTTGAGAGATACAAACTACGTGAACTTGCAGAGGGTTGGCCTTGCTATAGAGATTCCTGTGAATGGGAAAACTTTAGGTCTATTTTTCACTCTGACGCCTATGTCTATACGACATGGACTGGAAGAACTGCAATTGAAGACTTCATAAATGTTTCTCAAGTTGGAATGGATAAAGGTGTTTTTATTTCGCACAGAGTGCATGGCACAACGTCAGATATTCAGGATCATAGAGCAGTCACAAAGATGAAAGCTACTATTACTCAGAGGTTTACTCTTGCAGGTGGGATTGAAGTTGACGCTGAATCTGACTGCCGATTTTGTTTTTTTTTTGAGAAGAGAGATGGAAAATGGGGTGCGGTCTATGTCAGACACTGGTATGAGAAGGACAAACTAATCCCAGTAAATCCAACGAAATTGCCAGTCCTTGACGACGAAAAACTCAAAAGGTATCCCAAGGGATACAGGTATTTGTCGTATTGTCAGGAAGAGACTATGGGTATTAAAGTTAGGCTAGATCTACCTGGTCATCGAAGCGAGGATGATAGTGTTTGTGGAAGAGAGCACGACAGACTTTACGTTCAGGCTAAACAATGGTTGGAAAGCAATGAGGATATTATCATTTAGTATGTTCTTTTTATTCATCTAATAGTTTGTGAACTTTATAATTTCTAGTTTGAGAAATTTTGGCACTCTTCTTATACATGCATGTATTGAATATAATGCGCTGTGATGCAATACAGCTCATAGGATTTCACTTCTATATATCTCAATTCTCACATTTTATTAGATAGGGCAATTTATTTATTATGCAATACTGAAGAAAGAAAATTCTTTGCCATAGTCCTCTGCTAGTGAGCTGGACAGTCGGCTTACTGCATACTTGCTGTCATCCATCAGATAGTATTGCTGCGCCGAGTCATTAATAGATTCTGCTTCACTTAAACTATATAAAAGGGGCTCTTCTTTTTGTTCGTTTAAGTTTTGTTCTTCAAGCAAAATATTATTTTTGGACAGCTTATTCCTTTGATAAAAGATAGCTAGTTCTTCAAAATTAGAAAGGGATATCAAGGCACCCGGCCAAGATTTTGCGATGTTTTTTAGAATTTTTATAATCTTCCTAATTTGTAAGTACTCCTGTGGTGCAACATCATGAAATTTACTGTCAAAGCTTTCAAAGAACGCGGCGCATACACAAGCATAATACTCCATAAGCGGCGATGGTGCCATATGGCATGTACTGGTCCAAAGTAAGTTCGAAGCTTGCGTAGATATCTGAATGTACATCACTCGCCTCTCAGTAGATGTCACAGCAGGAGACATCATCGTGAGCTGTATTAACATCCGTGCTACATGATGGACGAGCTGAAGATTTGTAATATGAGGAGCCATCAACTCTTGAGAAGAGAAATTGGTTTGACAATATATCGGAAGTGAATCTTCCCATAAATCAAGTTCATCAGCTAAAGTATGACATATTTTAAGCTCGTTGTCACTCTTAGTAGAGCTAGTTTCAGGGGTAAACACAGATGCCGATACCAATATTTTGTTTACAATATTAACTAGTCGTATAAGAAAGTTGAAGACTGAAAAGCACCTGGCTGGCTCAGTTCCGATCTTAGAGTTCTCGGCATTTGATAAAAAATTATAGCTCTCCCACTCTTCCGCTCCGGTTTCGTCAATAAGGGATGATATATACCAGTCTTCAGAACGCAAATTTGGCATTTTACCTAGTCGAGCAGCAATTAAAGTGTCCAATACATAACATGCACACCACGTCCTCAGACGTTGTTTTAATGCAATATGTCCATTTCCAGTAGCAACTGAATCGATTTCGCTTAGATAAAATCCTGAATCAATTACTAAGTTACAAGAAAATGTGATTTTTTCCCAAGACTGTTGCCAACGTCCAATTCCAAGATAATATAGAGAGAGAATTAGATCTGTCTGGATCCTTTCTATGTTATTTCCGCCAGCGCTTATGATTGCTTCTGCATATTCCGCATACTTTAATGCTCTTGTAGGGTCTTTTGGTACCAATGATATCGACAACACCGCCCAAAGTAGTGCTAGGACTGATATAGCCGATTTGGAATTTTGATTATGAATAAGCGTCATTAGTTTATAGCGGTCAACCATTGGAAGCCAACAATGTACGGTCGCAAAGTAGTGATCCATTAGCTGTCCTGAATCTGATGGTATCGTTCGATTCAAATAGTCAGGCTTAAGAATATTAATATTATAATTATTCGAATATTGGTCATATGGAAAGACTCCAAAATACTCTAGAGTTTGCTTATAGGCACTAATCCTTGCTATCGATAATCCACTCGACAATCCAATATATCGAAATATTCCGCTATTATGGTCTGTGTATATTCTTCTATTAGCAAATTCGAGTGGTTCACACATGAATTTTTCCTTAGTCGACTGATATGGGGAGCTTTTTATGCTATCTTGATTAGAATTTGGACTCCGGTTAGAACTCAAAGATGTAACTTTGGTTAGATCTGAACCTTGACTGCATGATCGGATTCCATCGCTCGGTGATAAAGTTCCTTCTGTTAGATCATGCTCCTCCGTAGATACGTGAAGCGCAGTATTTTCTAGCATAAAAGAATAACTGCTAGCTTTAATCGATTCTTCTCTATGCTGAGAAAGAGATGTTCTAGATTTCTTATAGTTTAAGCCGTTGAGTCTTGCTTTGGTGTTCTCTACTTCAAGTTCAAATTTTGTGAATGCACGACTTTTATACCATTGCCACATCTCTGAGAAATAAGGCGCATCCACTGACTTGGACATGTCCCGACATAAGCTATCTGAGCTTGTTTTTAGTAAATGGATGATCTCCTGTTGAATCTCTGGATTTTTCAGGATTAAACTACTAAGTAATCTTTCAAATAATAATGTTCTGATTTCCATGTCATGTGCATGGCCTGCTGGGAGGCCCCTCTTCTTTCTCGAGCTTACATCATACTTGCACGTCTGTCGTATTGAGGCGCAGTATGAACACGAAGGCATTATTCCATCGCACTTTGCTTTGCGTGCACGACACTGGAGGCATGCCAATGTAACCCTCTGACGTACAGTCGTTGGTGCTATTGTATACTCCATAGTTCTTTGTTTTACCATAGTTATACCTCTGTTGTTTTCTCCAAGATCAGTCAATTGTTAGGAAAAATAGTATAAAGGAGATCCTTTTGAAGGATAGCCTAAATATTTATCAAGTTATCTATCAAAAAATAATATCGATTATTAATAAAGCATATTATGGTATAGCTTTTTACGGCTACCATTATTCTAAAAGGAATAAATAGAAATCGCGAAATCTGTATACTGAATGAAAGCTGAGAATCTTAAACTTTACTCATGATCAAACTCGTAATGTAGTTACTAATATGTATACTGTAAAAGGCAATACCGAAAAAAAGGTTCGGATAATCCCAAATCACTGTGGATCAAACTTAGTTTCTTATGACTTCGAATACTGAATTTACGCATATCTAGTCAATTATAATAGCATCGACAGATATATTTCCAATGGTTCTGGATATCTATTATTGTCACGGTCGCCGTTTCTAGACGAATTTATTAATTACTAATCGAATACCAGCTGCAGTTAGAAACCCCGCACTCACAATGAATCAGACAGTAATATAAAATAACATAAATTACTCCCATACAATGAAATAGGGTCATTATACACCATTATTTCTGTTCCAATATTATCAAATTATAGGCCATGATGAGAATTGTTGGTAACACATTTGTAAGTGTTGTTCTCAATTTCAGAGATAGACTATGAATAAAAAAAAAAAGTTAACAGCATCTTATTGCAAAAAGATCGTCACCGGAGGTTTGTGTGGTATTGGCAAGCGTGTCATACTCGATCTCATTGACAGACGAGCCAATGTCTATGTCTTCGACGTCATTCCTCAAACAGAGGAGCAGCACAGGTTAGCGATATCAGTAAAGATCGTGTCCGATATGCAGAAGTCAACATTACCGATTCAGATAGTACGAAAGCAGCAGTTGTATTAGTGGTCGAGACTCTCGGTGCCCTAAATGGTTGTGTGCACACTGCAGGAGTTGTTCATGGCCGTAAATGGTCGAACATACTTGCTGACTCCATAGAATTTTTCAAAAATATTGGAAGTAAATACTCTAAGAGTGTTTTAATCTTTTGACTGCAGCGCATGGCTCATTTTCGAGATAGGACAACGACCGACCATTCTCTTCAATTGGTCTAGATCTAACGGTAGGCATGACGAACTTTGGGATGAGCTTTTACTACTAATTTTACTGTTTATTAGTTGCTTATTCAGCTTCGTACTTCTATCCAATTTGAGAGTTATCGAACATAAGATTTGTCCTCACAAATTTATGTTTTCAACAAGGAGTAAGTAAATTATAGCTCTTCTAGGGATGCTTGGTTTTTAGTCGACTAATTCAATGAAGTATAAAGCTACATCAAACTTGATGCTAATTCGGGCAGACAGTTATCATCGACACTCTTGTTCTGACGCTATAAATAAACCATTAAATGAATCACCTGATATGGGTACAGAGCCGTTTTGAACCACCAATGAACAACGTGATGTGATTATCAACTGTGCGTCAGCTGCCGGACATCAGCTGCCTGCGCGTACTCTCCCCTATGGACCGACTAAGACAGCAGTGTTAGGAATCACAAAGACCTTATGCGCCTTTTTGGGCCCTTCCGGTATCATAATGAAATCCATCTCCTCATCTATAGTGGAAACTGGAATGGTATCTGGAGTTCCCAGTGTTTGGTGATATTACTTGGAGGAAGTTAAGGAACCTTCCCTCGCCGGCCTGCTGGTTCTGAAGATATATATATGTAGTGAGGTTAGATTTTTAATTGAGAATACAGTTTGTAAACGGAGAAGATATCAAAGTTGATGGCTATTAAAGACTCATCACAAGGAGACCTCAGGGCAGTTCTGACCCGAGGATCACTGCTCCTGTCCTAGAATAGGAAGCATGAGCACTTATTTGCAGAGTTGTGTTTGATAATATTACGTAGCTATTTAGTTTATCAAAGATATTTCGATTTTAACTTAAATTTTGCGCTATTCAACAGTCTAGTTCTGTTAGATTTATCTCTATCATGTAGGCTATTATGCTATTTGGGATTGGCTTTTAAATCCCTGATAACTCTTATTTACCCTTCCAATTTCACTGCCTATTGCAAATAAAAAATTGCTTTTGCATAAGTAATGATGAAATATAGACAATTCATAATATATTAACTCCATCAAGTACTCTTGGTTTGAGGTCTTTTCAATGATATTCCAATCGTAGAAGTCATTTCAAATGAGTTACCCTCAAAAGCAAAGAGCATCCGGAGTATATAACGTTATATGGCTCGTAAACGTAAGCTCAAGGTAGCTTTGTTTTATGGAGTCATTGTGAATATCAATATTACTATTAAAAAATTCATACGTATTGTTAAGGAGAAAATTACCGGACAGCGAACATTAAAATAACTCCAGATAGGGAAATCAATATTTAATTCTCAGTTAAATAAAATCAAAAAACATCTGTAATCAAGGACTAATAGACTTGAAGAAGCCACTAGAAGTCGAGAAGTTAACTCTTCGCAGATAATATTTCAAATCTTTGTGCGTCTCGTGTCAATGCAAACAATTGGAGACTGATACGAAGGTTCAACAGTTATTTATCATTTGACTGACTAAACTTCCGTCAAACTATAGTTGGATGTTTTTTCTATCTTATTTTAATGACTAGCTTGATCGTAGCACGTAGCATCACCAGTCTGTTCGGCATGTTCCGACGTGACTTTCTCATCCTCCCCGTTCAAAAGGTCCCTATTAGTTGCAAGTTCCGTGGTATCGATGGAAGCTGTTCTCCATGCAGGTACTTTCTTTTCCCAGATAATATCAATTTCCTCAAGAGATTTTCCTACAGTTTCAGGAAACATAAAAAATACATGAATACACATAGCTAAACAAAAAGTACCGAAGACAATATATGTTTTCCATTGTAAATTCTGAAATGCTGAAGGTACAAATAGACCCAATGCAAAATTAAATATCCAATTGGCTGCCGAGCACAAGCCATTTGCTACGGCTCGCTGCCGAAGTGGAAAGATTTCAGGCACATATATCCATACTCCCGGTCCCCATGTCAGTGCAAACGTTGCCACGAATAAACAGGTGAATGCAATGATGCTTTTGTCAGCAGCCGCTTCAGGAACGACCCATCTGATATTTGCATTCCCGCCCAAAGAGTCTACATAGTGACCTTTGCCTGCCATAACACCACCTACAATAAACAGAAAAGCTGCCTGTAAAATAGCTCCATAAATCAATAACGGCCGACGACCCCAATGGTCTATGAAAATAACTGAGAAACAGCAAGCTATAAAATTAACAACGTAAATTATAGATGAAGATACTAGACCCGCATTACCAGAATAGTTGGCCATGATAAACATCTCAACAATGTAGTACATCATAATATTAATACCAGTCAGCTGCTGCCAGATCTGCGAAAATATCCCTACAAAAGTGCGGGTCCTCGTACCTTTGGCGAACAGATTCATCAAAGTTACTTGACTGGACTCAAGTCGTATAACCTCGTGTAGCTCAAGAAGATCTGTTCGAACCGTTTCTTCAACATCATGAGATTTTCCTTGGGCTTCTAGGCGCGAAATAATGAGCTCGGTCTCCTCCCATCGGTCATGAGATGCCAACCACCGAGGTGACTCGGGCAATATGAAAATCAGGAAGAACATTAAAATGCCAGGAATCATTTGCAGACCCCATGCTAATCTCCAAGAAACTGTACTATGAATAAATGTACAACCATATGATATATAATACATAATCATAACTCCAGCGGTCAATGAAAGCTCAAAGACTGCAATCATTCGGCCCCGACTTTCTTTAGGACTAAGTTCCGCAATATAAACTGGAACCTGCGATGTGCATTGGCCAATAGCAACACCTGATAGAACACGTCCTATAATGAGCTGCTCAACACTGTGAGCAGAACACTGTACGACTGAGCCAACGATCCAGATCAAAGAAGCAATCTGAATAATTATCTTCCTTCCGTATCGATCGGATATGTATCCAGATCCAAGGGATCCTAGAAATGATCCTCCGGCCATTGAAGAAGTTATTCCTCCTTGCTTAATTGAAGTTGGGTAGTTAAAGTATGACCTATAGGAATCTATGTTTATAAACGCAGACATGGAGCCTATGTCAAAGCCATCTAGTATTCCACCGAGCGCTGCAGAAGCTGCTATAGCATAGATATTATAGATTGTATACATTATGGCTGTTTATCAGAAAGTAGTTTATAAGATACTTATTATATTAATCTCAGTTTCTGAGAAATTCTTAAACTCTAGCGATCATACTTGGTTATAAAGTGGTGAATTTCGCCATAATTCGCTAGGCAACAAGAAATCACTTGATAAAAGCCAGAGTTCGCGATCTCTCTGGCGAAAAACAAATTATCTGAACTATAATATGGTAACTGATTCAGAATCTTCTAATAGACCAGAGCGAGCGCTACATCCAAAGCATAATTCTTCGCTTTGTCTAATTCGGGTAGTCGAAATGTGGGGCAATAATGTTAGTGGGAACTTCTCCACCTCGGACTACGGTCGTTGTCAAAAATCCACGACAAATGATAATGAAGCACAATGAAGTACTTCAGTAATAATCATAAACAAGCTTGGTACCTTAAACGGATAAAGCGTGGACGACGTAGCTCTTACCATGGACCAGCAAAACATTGTGGGTGCTTTTCGCTCTGTTCAGAAGCAAAATCGTAACCCTGCAAACTTCCAGTAAATTTTTTTTATAAAGTAAAGTTCCTCTGTTTAGTTTTGCACTTCTTATATATTTACATATGGGATATTTTGATTGGGCATTGAAATGTGCAGCGATCAACAGAGTCGTTATCTATTAGTTGGAACGCAATTGTAATATACTAACTCAGTCGTTTGTCACTTGATAATGCTTTACGATTTAGTTTACGAGATATTTAAATTATGTATATATTTCAAACTCTAATAGAATTTGGCCTATCGAGAAATGGAGAGAAATGAAGAGAAAAGTATCGACAGTTCACCGTCGTAGACAGAAAGTACTATAGCAGCATTACACCAAACTCATAAACCTAACTTATTGCTGAATCTTCTTCAATGCTAATCTTTCAACCAACATATTCCAAGATCTGGCTGCTCTTAAAGCGTGTACTTTAGGTACAGATGGATCAGGATCTTCTAAAGACAGGTTGTAAATTTCAAACGAAAGCCACCCTTTCCAGCCCCATTCTAGTAGTAAGATTCGAAGAACATCCTCCGTAGGAAAGAAAGCGTCTTTGTCTTCCTCATATGGAAACACCCGAGCGTTTTCGCACCAAATTCGCCGCCAAGCTTTATTTGGGTCATACCATGGATGACTAAATGACATTGGAGGATTAAGACGGGATGCATCTGATATCTGAATATAGAATACTTTATCCACTGGAACAGTCTTTACAAAGTCAGAAAGGCTAGACCTAAGTTGCATATCACCTCCTGGCTGGATACATGATCGTGCTGTAGGATCTCCCCAAACGCGAGCAATAACATGGTAAGTATCGAGGCATATTCCAAAATTGGATCGATTGACCTTTTGTACTATGCGCCATACGTCTTGCCATGTGTCATTATACATACCCCAAGCAAGCGCCTCAAACGCAAATCTAACTGGCGGATTATACTGAAGACCCATGTCAGCTAGAGCTTGAAGTTCATGTACGATTTGCTCATCATCACCCGTAGTCTCGTTGAATATATCAACCTGCGTGGCTATCTGGACTATATCTGTATCAACTGCACGGGCTAGTTCGATAAACAGCTCAGCTTGCTCTAACTTCTGTGCTCTGAGCATTGGATTTGTGTGCCCTTCAAAATGCATTATTGGCTCAAAGACACAAACTTTAATATTGTGTTGCTTGCACAGTGCACCATATTCTTTTGCGATTCTTATTGCATTTTCTCTGAATGTTCCTTCTTGGCACTTCAATGCTTCCACTTCAATATCTCCATACCAAAACTCGATTCCTTGAAATCCTGTCTCAATGGCAGCCTGTAATTTCTGCTTGAATCCATGACCCTTTTCAGGATATCCAAGGCTCGGCGAGGAAATGGCAATATTTAAGCCTTCGACAATAGAGCAAGTAGAATTCATAGTCATCGTAGTGCCTCTATGAATATGGTTTTCGGTTTCTACTTGTATGTATATATGTAGAATTGGACGTTATTTTATATACGATAGAGTTCTCCCATTGCCTTCGAAGTATATTCTGTATATGCCTACACTAGTGATGGGTTTCATTTTGGGAAAACCCTATAAAGCTAAAAATGACAAACGTTTCGCTTTGTCTGTTTTTGGGAAGACTACTGATGGCTTGTACTTTTTTTTTTAACTATGCGGACCTGAAGACTAATTGGAACCTTTGATTTCTTCTCTGATAAAGTAAACCGGGACTCAAGTTTATTCTAGATTGCTATCTAAATCAAATTCACTTTAAATCAATGACAGCACGGCCTATCAGCTGAGATTTTTCCATAAGTCTAAATATCTCTCTGATATTTTCAGCGGGATATATAATAATATCGGGAATAACAGCGTTTCTAATTACAAAGCTAATAGCATTCTTAATATCATCCCTAGTACCAACCATCGATCCCACTATTCTGAGATCTTTATGAATAATTACCATAGGATCAACGTGTATTCTCACGTCCCTCGATGGCAAACCTACACAAACCAAAGTTCCTTGTGCTTGCAAATAAGTGCACGCTTCATTATATGTAACCTCTGATGCCGCAAGAACCACAACTCCCTGAGCTCCACCATTTGTAAGTTCGAGAACAGACTGCTTCACATCAACTTTTTTAAAGTCGACGAAAGCAGATGCTCCTAGTTCAGTTGTTTTCTTTTTCTTGTCTTCACCAGTATCGATAGCTATGACTTTAATACCCATTGCTATTGCATATTGTATGGCTAATGTTCCAATTCCTCCTCCTGCACCTGCAATTACAAGCCATTGGCCAGCTTTTACTGCTGATTTCTTCACTGATTTGTAAGCCGTAACGCCTCCGCATAGAATTGGCGCTATTACAGCGTCATCGCTCGCTTCGGGCACGGGCACTAAATATGAGGCCTCCAGTGTAATGAATTGCTCAAAAGATCCATTTGCCTGCTTACCATGATACTGTGCATTAGGACAAAGTGTCTCGCCATCTTCACAATTGAGGCAAGCATAACAAGATCCACATGGATTTCTAATTAGCGGTACTCCAACTTTAGAGCCAATTGGCGGTACTGTTGAAGCAACGACGGATGGATGAATCTTGATGATCCTACCAATACCCTCGTGACCAGGCACATCACAAGACGACGCGTGGTCCCATATGCCACTTAATGCTGAGAGATCTGAATGGCACACACCAGAATATGTCAATCTCACCAATACCTGACCCTCTTTGAGGATTGGCACTGGATATTTGTCATTGATCTCAATAGCAAAATCGCTGCCGGTCTAATTTAGTTAGTATACGTACATAAAAAGAAATGATTGAGAGCTGACCTTTGTGGCAACAACCGCCCTTTGCGTCGAAGGAACTGAGAAGTCCATATCTAATCATCTAATCTAATAATCACGATTGCTTCTTTCGTTAAGAATTTATTTCGGATATATAGTAAATATCTCGGCAAAGTAACGAGAGTACTTATGCCGAGATGGGTCAAGCAAGGTCGCCTTTACTATTCTTGTCGCGTGAATTTACTAATCAACTCGGGACTGCCACTTTCAGAACAGTGAGAGTGGAGATCACTGTGTATAAAAGCATCGATTGCGAACTCAATTATTCAAGGAGGAATTGTAATCAAGGGTTATTAAGTGATTTCTTATATGCTAAGTGACGCAATGATTTTGGATAATAAAATTCCGCTAATAATAAACAATCAAAAGATTTACCACGAATCTGATAACACGCATCGGTTTACTACCTATGCGACAACAGCAAACAACGAACATGATACTCCACTCTACAATGTCCAGGGATGCACTGTCGAAGAGGCTGTGGAGGCAGCACGTTTGTCTGCTGTTGCTTTCAAAAGTTGGCGGAAAGTCCTCCCAAAGGATAGGCGAGACATTTTTCTCAAAGCTGCAGCAATCTTAGAGGAGCGATATGAAGAAGGTGTTTCTCTGCAAATGAAGGAGACACAATGTAGTGTATGTTTCGTATGTATGATCAATTAAGCAAATGACTAACGAGAATTCAAGCCGATCTGGGCGGAACGAATTGTAAAAGATGCAGCACTGCATCTCAAAGAATGGGCGTCGCTTACTGATACTTTGACTGGAGATATTCCCTTTTCAGAGAATAAAGACACCCTCCCCTTAGTATTTAGAGAGCCTGTGGGACCCGTGTTAGCCATGGCAGCTTGGAACGCTGCCGCAATCCTTGGTGCACGAAGTTTTGGAACGCCAATTGCTGCAGGATGCACGGCGATTTTTCTGGTAAGTATCTATGAAATAGTCGTATATACGATATTAGCGGTTAATGAATGAGATATCAGACGTCTGAAGTGTCTCCAGCATCACATACGTTTATAGCAGAAGCCCTGCTCGACGCTGGTCTTCCTCCTGGAGTTTTACAGGTTCTTCACAAGCGTTCAGAGGATGCTCCTGCCGTGACGGAAGCTCTGATAGCATCTCCTTATATTCGTAAGATCAATTTTACTGGTTCTACTAACATTGGGCGTGTGATCTCTACTTTGGCAGCAAAGCAGTTGAAACCATGCGTACTGGAACTCGGTGGAAAGGCTGCTACGATAGTAGCAGCGGATGCTGATGTAGAAAAAGCTGCGGAGAGTATTGTTAGAGGGTCGTGGCTGAATCAAGGTCAGATTTGTATGTCAACAGAACGTGTTTATGTTATCGATAATCTCTTCGATTCTTTAGTCAATTCCGTGCTGAATCAAGCCATTAAACTCTCACCTGTTTTGGCTTCAGGTACTCAATCTGTGAGACGACATGCAATGGCTTTCAACTCTCTCATACGTGATGCTGAAGCGAAGGGTGCTAGATATATATACGGATCTTCTGCTATGCATGGAGCTCAGGTATACCCAGTAGTTTTGACAAATGTCACTCCCAACATGAGAGTGTACTGGGAGGAAACCTTTGGTCCATGTTTTTTTATCGAACGGGTTAAATCTCTGGTAGATGCTGTTAATCTGACAAATGAGAGCTCATACGGTTTGGCCGCTAGTATTTGGTCGAAAGATGTCATGAAGGCTATTAGTATTGCAAGGGACATCGAATCTGGCGCGATTCATATTAATGGTATGACTGTGCATGATGAATCTACTCTACCACATGGTGGGGTTAAGAGCAGTGGTTATGGAAATTTTGGAAGTATTTACGGGCTGAAAGAATTTACTATTGTAAAGACCATAACGATACCAGGATATAATCAATCTTACTAAAATGTGGTCATTGGCCAAGATTTTAGCCATCGTTTAATAAATCCTTTGACGTGTTCTTTTGAACCATTATCAAGAATATTTTAGATCAATAAGTAACATATCACATAATCTAGCAAAAAAGTGTAGTAAGTAGAAGCTGATTATTTTCGTAGACTTCTGGCAGTTACTGCAAAGAATTATGTGGGGGTATATGGTTCTGGGTTATTCAAGCATTTTTTGGGAAATCGCGAGTTTACATTTAATAAGGGTTTTTACTTTCTGTAGCTTTGTAAGCGGCGAAACAGGATGCGGGGGAATTTATTGAACAAGTCATCTTCAATCTTTCATCCGTAAAATATAACAAATCATGTAATATTATAATAATATGTCTCTAGTGTTGATATGGAGGCGCAGTTTTATCTACCAATATATTCAGCACAGTGTCGAGAGCCCATGGCCGCGGTATCTATGAATTTTTGCGGGGAGATACTCAAATATAAGGAAGGAAATCTTGTGTCTGTCCAGCGTCGAAAACGTTCCCGCCAAGGATGTTTGACCTGTGTGGTATGTGATCACTAGTCTTTGACACAAAATTTCATCGGCTCTTGATTTTTATAAATAAAACAATAACACAATTACTGATCTGAAGTTTAGAAACGCAAGATTCGATGCGATGAAAGTCATCCTATTTGTCAAAGATGTGTCAAGGCCAGCAGGTCATGCGAATGGAGACCTACAAATCTTCGAACTGGCTCGAGTCGCCACAAGACGCCTGTCGTCAGCACATGTCGAAGATCTGTCACTCCAATAGATGAACCGGAGGATCATATGTTTTCAGAGGCTCCTGTATTGAATAATAGTTTGTCTGTTGAGAAATGCAAGAACCCCTTAATGGCTGAAGTTGATCAATCACTTGATAATGTGAGTCTGGACATCGTATCCCAGAATCCAGCAATTCGACAAGTCTCCGATAACATATTGTGGTTTTCGGATTTACTCGAAGAAAATATTTCAGAAGTTATATCAAAGTCAAGTTGTACGTCTCCTGAGAATTTCGAGGCTAATTCAGAGAGCCCTCAGAATGAAGAGAATGCTGAAGAAATACAGTCTGACTCATTTGAATCGTGTGGTAATCTAATAGACCCTATTGATAACGAATTCGATAATGGCTTTAATTCTGCAGTCAGTAATTCAATTGATAACTTGCTTCAACTACCTGAATTATTTAATAGTGACGCTGAATTTGACCGGGATTCAACTATGACTGTCGAACCTGAGCATGAAAGAGCATTAGATATAGAGAAAAATTTTTGGAACATCCTCCTTCCAAATTTGTTGGAAAAAGTCTTGCTCGATCACTTTCTCTTACAGGTAACACCGTAAGTGAATATTTAATTTAGCTATTATCGTTCGATTTTTCTAATTGAAATATAGTCCTATCATTGTTTCTGTTATTTCTGAATCAAAGTGGATCGGGATCAGAAAATTATTAGTGAAGCTTTGTCATTCATCACCTCTTATATATAATTCTGTATTGGCATTTTCAGAATTGCATTTATCTAGGCAGTCTCAGAGGATAATGGACACATCATTCTATTTTAATGGTGTCCGATACCTTAAGGATGCTTTGGAAAATGCTAAATCTGTGGGTCATATAGAAAGGTGTTCCATGAGAAATTTACTCGCAGCTCTCTTCTTCTTCACATATATTGATGTAAGTGACCAAATTTCTCCTGTTTGATCCTCGTTCAACCAAAAAAGAGGAATATACACTAACTTAGTAAGCTTATCTTGGATCCTGGTCGAGAAACTACTAGGTCTGTTCCTTCTTACCTCAGAGATGCATATGCTGTTGTTCGATCCTCAGAATGGTGTCGATTGAGTGACACTGATTCCATTGAGTGCCAGCTGTTATCGTGGCTGCGTTTGCTTGAGCGCGAGCTGTATTGGCAGGTGGAGATGGCCTCTTCATTACGGAAAATGAAGATAATTCTTATAATATGCTATCACGGAATCAATGTAGCGAACGTCACTACGAGATACCTAATGGGAGCTTTCAACGTTTTGAAGGCTTGGTATCTACGATAATTCCCAGCGTGGATGATGCCTTATACGATCTAATAATACAACCGGGAATCGCTTTCTTTCAAAAGACACAGTCTTATATGAGACGCATATGTTTTGTCGATATGTGGCATCGTCCACGAGGCTCTGTGGCTGACGAGATCGAAGTCATACGAATTGCAGAATCTATTTCGCACGATCTCAGACTACTATGGGATCTTCGACCGCAGCTTATCGACTACTGTCTTGAGGGTAAAATGACATCTCTTCAGTTGAGTCCAACTATATTTAAATCAATCGAGCGTAATTATCGAGTATATGCTTGTGCTTACTACGCTGCACTAATTCATTTGCACAGAATAGCTTACAAATATTTTGACGCATCCGATGAAGTCAAGGAAGCCATAAAAGTCATCCTACAAAACGCAAAAATCCTTGCAAATGAAGACTTATTGAGTTCGTCGATGATGTGGCCATTATTGTTATGTGGAATGGAAATTTCGGATCCAGAGGATAGGTCGTGGATAGTGGCTCAGATCAAAAGTCTTGATAAAAGTACTGCAAATGCAACTATCACAGCACGTGTTTTGGAAGAGATTCACCGTCGACAAGACAAGTCTGAAGTCCGAGTCGACCTTCGTTTGGTTATGATGGACATATATAAAAAGCCATTCGCTGTATTATAAATTTACGTACAATCTCTTTTGGAAAATTATATCTTTCTTCATGTATCTTTTTTAGCGCCAACAGGCAGTTATTTCAAGCTATTTATATATGTCTATTATGTTTCTTTGTTATGATTAGCCTGAGAGTGGATCTATCAAACCACTATTCCATTCCTTTTTCAGTTTGAAAGGTTCAGAGCCGATATAAGAATCTAACGTAGCTTATGGGATGATTCACATATCACACCTATTGGTCAGCTTACTATATGAACCCTGTTCATCCTCTTATAAATCGGAAATTTAAGTAACATCCTTTTAATTACACTACATTGAGATGCATATCTTCTGCGTAACTTATCGGTTTATCTATTTACTTATTATATGGAACAAAATATATGATAATCAGTTCCCTATATAATGGAATGATAAAGCTTTAGCTCTGGCGAGAACCCTTAACCTTTTGAATCAGAAATATTGCTGTAGCCTAGAATTAATTTATCATTCTTCTATTCTACTGACTGCTCTTCTCTAGCGGTCCCGTTAATGTTATATTAATCTTTACATACAATGGAAAGAAATCTTGGTGTATTTGAGAATTATTTTGCCGTTAGGGCATCACTCGACTTTTATGGAGTAGTCGTAATGTGGATTGAGTATGACATTCCAATCAGAGACCAAGAGCTCATTTCAAAAGCGGTACATTGTATGGTTCGCGACCATGCGCCCTTAAGAGCAACCATTAACTTACATCCTCCAGATAATGTAAAGCCTACCGTGAGGATTTTAGACCCACAGGAATTTGACGTGAATGACTATATAAAATACGAAATGAAAGATAAGCTCGACATGGTGTCCATATTAAATGAGATGCATTCCTCGAAACTTGATCCCTCCGGAATTTTATGGCGTATAGTGGTAGTTAATGAGAAATTAATAGCGATCATGTTCGATCATACGTTCATGGACGGTGATTCTGGAGCAATGGCACTACAATATATCGATAAATATATCAATAATCCTACGGAACCTCCTTTAAGTGTGGATATGACGATGAAACCGCTTGAAGATTTGATTCGAATTAACGGGCCACTGATGTACAATATTAAAGAAATTTGGAACGATTGGATGTCAAGTGGCAGAAAGTCTATGTTTGAGGATTACGCAGTAACTTCTAATGATGAACAGCGCTGGTATATTTTGCATATAGACAAAGAGAGGGTTGTTGAACTGTTACAAAAATGTCGCAGTAATGGCGCAACTCTGACTACATTATTTCACACAATACTCGTCAATGCCTTATCTATAACGTATAATTTAGACTCTAAATATCTAATAGAATGCGCTATACCTGTGAATTTGCGAAGAAAGATGAGTTCCGAGTATTCTCAGGTAATGGGCTCTTTCATATCTGCCTATACTGCACATACACCAGCTACCACAAAGTTCGACTGGAAAATGTGCAAAGATCTTAAGCATAAATTAACTGATGCCACTGGGAAAGACAGCATAGCATATAAAGTAGGACTGCTCTATTTCGTGAGTAATAAACTAGAAAAGTGGATGTCTGATAAAATTGGCAAACGAAGAAGCACAGATACCGAGATCACAAATGTCGGTGCGAAGAAGTTCCAGACTGACGGAACTTACACAGTGATTGACAGTGGTTTTTCACAAGGAAGAGGGGTCCTAAACCCCGGTATGGCACTGAGCTGTATTGGTGTTGCCGGAGGTTCTGTTAACATTACGTTCTGTTATACTTCTTCCTTAGTAAAAGGCGATGAGATGGCTGAAAAGTTTCTCAGCAAATTCCAGCAAATTCTAAATGAAATCTAAGTGTTAAGAGCTACGATTAGCCTCTCTTTATATAGAGGATATTGATTGCAATATGTCAATAGAATTCTAGAACATTTATCGAATGTGTTATAGTATTCGTCTTAGTCTTTTTAGTGACCGTCTAGAGCAAGTGGAAGATTGCGCACTATTATGGGATATTTCTATCTTAACTAACGTTAATGCCTAAATTGTTAGAGAAATTGATGTTCGACCCGCTATAAAACGTAAAATATACGACTACAGCTCTTATTGATCATCAATTCAGCATGTCGCTTTGCTAATACATTTTGGACACATCCGCTTCATTAACCACAGCAATTGATTCTGCTGTTTGAAGATACATATATTTGGAACTAATTTAGATAAATGATAATGAAAATTGTTCTTTATTGCTTTAATATTTCAAATTTGTCGCGTACGAATTTATAGACGAAAGTTATAGCAGGTTTTATTTGCAATCCACAGGTTGACTACTGCCATAATATCGCATCTCGTGAGCCTGATGTGGACAAATTGGATTCCAAATTTAATTATGTACAATATGAATTATAGAATATTCTATACATGGCGCTTTCAGGAAATAATAAAACTCTTGAGTTGAGTCTGCTTTGGTTGTACATGTACTATATGATACGAGATTTCACGGTAGCCTACGATTACCACTAACACGTGTTATCTTTCTAAATGAAAGGCTAAGCATTCATTATATTAATAGAAAATATCAATCCAGAAGACGTATAATTGATTCTCGTAGATATCTGTAATATGGTACTTGGTTACGACACTCTTATATTTCAAGATATAGTAATGTCAGATTTACCTAACACATGAGTGTTCGTTAAATTGAATTCAGGATCATAATTTTTACATTCTGCCATTAATATCTCCTCTGAGATAGGATGCTTGACTAGATAATATAGCCTCCTGATTAAATTAACTTAAAAGATAGCAATTATAAATCCAGTCGATGCTGCGGATTCTGTGGTCTCCCGAGCGCTTCAATTGCATCGTCTGCTATACTTGTATTTTCGGCACTACCTCTGTGTTTGTTATATAAATTCCAAACTTGCTATCATATGTAGTGCCTTTCTAAGCCATAATTGCTCTACGCAGCCCTTTAATATCAATTTTTATCTTTCAATGTACGTAGACTTGGAAACAAGCTCTACTGCTGCCAGAAAGACGAAACTCTGCATCATCATGAGACAAAAACATCGTTCCCTTGGGACAGCTTTCTAGGGGGGATCATCCGCAGACTCGGAAAATGGTTTCTATTTGCTTGTACTGCATGGATTAACCCTTACCGTGCCGAAAGCACAAATAAAAGCGACTCAAATAGCGTACCTCATCGTAGATATGACGTGCGATTATTGAGATTCGAACACATGAGAATGTGATAGCACTTATATATTCTTGACAAGCCCAGGATTGTCGAACGTCAACTAAACCTGGCTTAGGCTGCCTTCTCATGAAGATAACCGCTTATTCGGAGCTTCAACGAGGACGACGGATATTAGCATGAAATGAATTTGTCAGACTGCCTCCTAAAATATGAATAGAGACTTCAGACAGTTTCCTAAAAATACTATTTTAGAATGAATTTGGAGAGATAAAGTCCTGACACTTAACTGACTAGCTATATATTGAAATAATACACGATTCAGCTGAAAGGAACTGAATCAGTCTAAGATTGATGTCAAAAGCGTAAACTGCTCGCTTCCACCAGTTGCAAGCTGTAATTACTGTCTCGCAACATTTAAAATAAGATATAAATGCATTAATACTGTATGCAAGTCACGTACCTGTCTGAGATTGAGTCAGATACCTTATCCTAGTGGAACACCTCTCAGCCAATTAAATGAAGGAATTTGAAATTATTTGATAACAGATTATGGTGCCTGATCTATAAATTATTTATTTTTCGCTATAAGTTTAACGTGGATAAGCCATAGCGAATTAGCTTATGTCTGTCGAGAATGTGGGGAGCTACATTAAGCATTCCCTAAACACAAATCCCACTCCGGAAACTAACAACAGAAAATAAGCTTAGCAAGTTGTAAATGGATACCATGAATATACAAGCAATTGCATGTATACTAATAGTAGCCGTACTAACCGCAAGTATTTAAACTCTGGAAGTTCCCATTGACTATACGGGCTTCCTTTCCAACCATGTCAACACATGTTCAGAGTAACTCCACGCAAATAGTGCAATAGATATGGTGCCTGCCAACAGCGCACATAAGTTCTTGTTTACTTAGAAAGTGCGCTATTAATAAAATTAAATCGCAAGCGAGGTATCGTGAGACAACTCGCGATAATACTAGTGCATAGCGAAATGCTGGTTCTGGTGAATACGTGAACAAAGGCGATCAAGAATTCGAGCTACTATTGGTGATAAACAAAAGCAGTCATCTGGTAAATATTAGTTTGGTATTTCAGTGCCAAATAGACATAAGATAATAGACGACAGATAATCTCGGCTGAGCCGCTTATATTTCGCCGGACATGATTCTACATGGCGTCCCAACTACTTAGCAGATAACTAAACCAAGTAGCTGTACCGTACTGCCTTGCCTCGTTTACGGCTCTGTGTATCTACTACTCCCACAGTTGAAGCACTAGCCTTTACTCATCCATGCGTATATTGATCTGCTGTTACACTTCCCATAAGAATAGTAACGACAGTCCAATCGCAGTCCAATCGCAGCATTCCTATGTTTCCGATGGTTTTAACTAAGTTGTTCCCGCGAATGTATATTATGAGACTGAACTCCGATTGATCAGGGTACCTTTTAAGTACCAAATTAAAAGAACTAAAAAAAGTACAAGAGAAGTGACAAATAGAGAGTAAAGGAATTTGATAAGTAATCAATTTAGTCTGCTAGCCAAGCTATTTTTTGACTTAGCATTCCAACAACTTCATGTGGAAAATACCGTGCTATTCCAAGAAAATGGAGATGCTAACATCGCTAGTTACAGCGGAAATAGCAGCCTCAACGTTTGAAAAGAAAACAGGGATTTCCAAGACTGCTAAGCAATTCAGGAACGATGCACGTGCATTACCGGTAATGAACGAAGGGGGAAATTTTCAAGGCTAATATAATTTAAGGTTATATTGCATTAAACATCCCGATTTTTTTTAAGCTCCCGTTAGACTATGTATCGAAAACGCTTTCTGTGCGTGTGTCACCAGTAACTAAATTTACTGGACGACTGTCGCAGCTGTCATAGAAAGAAAGCAATGCGATAGTAGTTTTTGTAACACATGGTGCCTTATTGGTTGAGCAATTGGATACATACCGAGTTCAATTGAAGAGATAAAAGTTCCTAGAAGAAGAATTTCAAATAGTATATAACAAGCCTTGTCCATCGTCATGTTCTTTCATCGACAACAGCTGCTTTCTCTACGAGTAAAACCAAAACTGTCAAGCAAAAAATATGAAGACTTTTACCGTTTCAACTCTTGCGGTTGCCTTGTCAATTGCACAGGTTGCTCAATGTAATCCGTCGTGGCACGATCTTCGTGGAAAGGTATTAAAGACTACTGCAATTGTTTAAGTCGAAACCGCTGATGCTGACAATTTTTAGATTAAACATGTTGTCTATCTTATGATGGAGAACCATTCTTTCGATAATATTGCTGGTTATTGGAAATTCCATCCCGGTATTGATAATTTGGTTGGCAAGTCTTACTGCAACAACTACACCAATCCCACCTATACTATTTGGGGAGAGCCCTTGTCGATTTGTGCTGGTCCTTACGAACAGGAGGTCCCCTATAATGATCCTGATCATTCATTCGCTGGTACAAGCTTTGAAATCTACAGGGACTGGAATCCTTCCAAGCACTCAGTGCCAACTATGGGAGGATTTGTTGACCGTGAAGCTAATGCTTCCAATCTTACTCCTGGTGCTGCTTCCTTTGTTATGCAGGCTTACAGTGAGGAGAAGACTCGTCTTCTTGCTACTATTGCTCAGAACTTTGCTTTCTTTGATTCTTATGTAAGTGTACAATTATTGATCTATAGTAGGATGACTACATCTAATATATATAATATAGCATGCCGAACATCCTGGTTCTACTGGTCCTAACCGTCTCTTTGCTACTGCCGGTTCTGCTTGTGGTCAGATTGATACTGGCACTCAGCCTGGCATTGGCGATGCTATCCCACCTGCTAACTGCACCACTTCCATCTTCGAAGCTTTGAGCAACAAGAAAATCTCATGGAAGAACGTAAGCCTGCACATACTTATAGTTTAAATGTAGCTTGGTTAGCTAATGTTATTGTGTAGTACTATGAGACAAATATTGTCGATGCTTATATGTGGAAGGTAAGAGTATTAACCAGTGTTAAACTATTGTTTTTGTACTAACTATGTTCTCAAAAGTGGGTGCAAGACAATGCTCTTGAGAATATCGTCCAATCTACTGAATTCTTCGAAGACATTAAGAAGGGTACCTTGCCTCAATTCTCTTACTATAATCCTGAGTGCTGCACAATTGACTCCATGCACCCAAAGAGCAACTTGGCAGGAGGAGAGCAGTTGATTAAGCACATTTATGATGCCTTGAGAAACTCTAAGTACTGGGAAAACACGTAAGTCTTCAATTGTCGATATTCTATCGCGCTTTAACTGACTAGAGTGTAGCTTGTTCATCATTAACTTCGACGAGCACGGAGGATTCTACGATCACGTGCCACCACCAACTAATATCCCTGCTCCTGACGATAACTTGACTTACGAAGGACTTTCTGATGGTCATAACATTACCTTTGATTACACTAGATTGGGTGTCCGTGTTCCTGCTTTCTTGATTTCTCCTTGGATCAAGCCAAACACTCTTATCCATAATGAAGGTACCAGCTATGCTCACAATTCTGCCTATACTCACTCCTCTATGCTTCACTTTGTGCAGGAGCTTTTTGAACTCGATGGTTTGAACAACCGAGTTCAGTGGGCTAAGACTTTCGAACATGTTTTCACAGACAATTTGAACAAGAAAGCTCCTACTAACTTGCCAGTACCAATCTGGTATGGTTCTAACTATCAGGTGCAGCCAGCTAAGTATCCAGCTATTAATACTGTTGCACCTCCTACGACTGTCAGTTATTAAGCGGCCATCTGTGTCTCATAGTATTGATAATATTTCAATTACTAGATAGAAGGATATTTTCTAAAATTTAAAAGCTTTTTTTTTTTTTGCAAAAGTTCATTTTCATTTAAAGTCTTCCAGATTTTATACCAGTGATGTAGCAAGTGAGCTGCTGTAATTAATACTGTGATATCTTCAGCCACGGATCTGCCAGATTCACGTAGTTTAATCTTGCGCAAAGCCATATTAAAAAATTGCTGAAGTAAAATCTTATCTGACAATTTTACGATAACCTACATATCTAATTTTTACTCTTTTGTTCCTTAAGTCATATCGGAAAGCATATGCACCCTTGAGAGGAAGGGCCAGACTTCGGAAAATGGAATATCGCGGCTTTTGTCTGTATAGGCTGGATACATTGGATAGATATAACGATCAAGCGACCAAAGAAACACATCTCCTGTCATTGGTGAGATTTTTTTCTACCTGATAAAGGATTTATGTTTAAAACATGACAAGAGACATTGATTTTATATAAGCACACAGAGATAATATGGATATCAGAAAGTATTTCATATATTGTCAAGCGTGCAGTATTGTAACAAGTATCGAAGCTCATATACAAGGTTTCCTTAATAGCAACCACATACGGTTAATATTGCCATGCGCTATTCTAGGCTTGTGGGGAATTGTGCGCAGTCGCACATGAATGCACTGGCTCTCGATTTCGCCAAAATCATTACTAATAGGTTCCCAGAAAATTTTAGACAGTGATCTCTTAAAACGGACAAAGTAGCTAAGAGCCTATACCAAACCATATTAACATACTATTGAGTTCAACGCCACACTTTGTTGGCTATACCAATATGAGTAGGATTGGTGGAGCAAATAGGTAAAAGGATCGTCCAGGTGCTGGTATTGCATCGACGAGCCTACTCATATACCGAACAAACCCAATCTCCAAGTATTTGATTCTGTCAGTATATCCTCTCAACTGAGTTATCTATTCTCCTTTTTACCTTAAGTGGCCTAGAGCAAGTAGCATTTTCAGATTAAATATGATACTAGGGAGTCTAGCTACAATTTGAATTTTCTTGGAAATATTATATTTAAAATGTATGTGAATTAGCAGGAAATCATATTTAAAATATAATTATCTATTCAAGCTCAGCAAGCTCTATGCGCGAAGTCGATTCACGCAAAGGTACTAAATGTTTTTAAACCGTTTTTTCCCATATTTGAGCTATCAGGTACCAAAGAAAGAGAGGTTGGTCCATCTTCTTTCATCATTTCTCCGCCTTGTTGATTTAAGCTCCTCATCTCCTTACGCTTGGATAATTCTTTTCTAAGATAGTCAATAAAAATAATACCTGATCCGGTTAGCATTGTGAGACCTGCGAAGAGAGCAGTACTCCAATAAGATCCATGCTGCTGCTTAACCATTGCACCTGCAATCGGCGTGCTCGTCAGGGCAGCAAACGAAATTACACCGCACGTAGCTCCCAGATATGTACCAATTTGTGGAATTTCGCAGAACTCGGGGACCAGACCCGCCCATAAAGAGACCGCCGTACCTGACGTAAAGCCATAACAAAGAGCGTACAGGATGATTGGGACATGACCAGTGGCAGGAATCCAAAGAGCAATGGTAAAAATACCAGAGAGAGCGCAAAAGAAGCAGAAGACAACAACTTTCCCTAGGCGATCTGCTAAGAATCCCCCTAGTACGCGCCCGACAGAAGACGCAGCACTTGTGATAGATATTAAATATAGTGACATACGGTCCGAAAAGCCATGCGATAGAGCCTGACTGGGAATAAAAGCCAGTGGCGTCAAGACGCCGAGATATACCAGGAACATACCACTGACAAAAACACTAAATGCTTTGTCTCTAAATGGATCAATAAAGATTTCTGATAAAATAATACGCTTGAAGCCTTTCTGAGGAATCCTCGATGACACAGTGGTAACTGAGACGATGCACATTAACGCCATAATAAACCCAATAGCTCGAACCGCCCATCCAAAGGAACTTCTACGTTCAATATTGTAAAATACGATTGGAAGAATAACACCACCAAAAGACGATCCAGAAGCAGCGACACCCACGGAAAGAGCACGGTTCTTTATGAACCAGCCAGCTACAGCAGACATACAAGGATTAAACATAAGAGCCATCCCAATGCCGGTGCATATTCCCTGAGCGAGAATAAATTGATAATACTCTTTACAAACTGAAGTTGTCATTATACCTGTCACTAGAAGAACGCTGCCTAAGAGTAGCAGTAGACGAGGACCAATCATGTCGTAGACTCTACCAACAAATGAACCACTAAAAATCATTATGAAGATCTGCAGCGAAGTGATCCATGCTATTGTAGACTCTGTGTAGCTTGAAAGCTGTTTTTCAGCATAATACTGCTGGAAAAGACCTATGACGTTGACGTATCCAAATGATGCGAAAACACCTGTGAAGGCACCCACAACAGTCAACCATGCGCGCAAGCTGGTATCCGGAGGCGGAATAGGCAATTCTTTCGTTTCTGACATAATAATACTGCTTATTTTAGAATGTATTTATGTTCTCAAAAAAGATTGAATCATTATGCGAATCTGCGAAGCTTTATACAGATTTCCTTGGATTTTTATTGTTATTTCTCGCCCGAATAGAAGGTAAAGTTTTCGCGAATATAGTGTTTATTCGCCCGAGAAAGAAGGTTTCATAACCCGGACTTCACAGGGTCCTTCAATATCATTGTTCAATTATTCCATTCTACGATTATACAAAAAATTCATCCGGCCTCTATTCAGTTTTCTATAAGCAGTGTGTGTATACGGAGTATTTGGCTTTATTTTATTCCATTGCTATTCTGCTCTGCTCGAAACAGTATGGCCTTGGGACATAAATAGAAGCTACATTAAACAACGGCCGAGAGCTTTGCTATTATTATGAGTCTAACTCTAACTTTAAATATCCTGCCAATTCCAAATAGGATTTTGATACTACTGAAAGATCCGTTTCTTCGTTAGACTATGTTTACTAGCAGTACGCCCCAAATACCTTTATCTATTAGTTAGTCCAAAGACTTTGTAATCCAGATGATTCGATACTTATATTTGCGAACAGTGGATCCCATTCAATGAGAGCGCGGTCATGAACAATACCTTCCTTCTAGAACAGATCCTCTTCAAGTATTGCATTCAAATTTTCTATATTCACAGTCCTGATACACCACTTTAGAAACTACAGGTATGTCTATAGCGTGATTTCATCTTTGCCATCTCAGATTTCATCAGGGACCTGAACTTATCATTATTGCCTTTATCAGCAAGTACTACAAAACTCGATGTGAAAGATTGGGAATTTCCTCCGTTTGCCCATCGTTTTTCATTAACGTCACAACAAAAATCATTTTATTAATTTAAATTTATCTCAGGCTACTCCTTACGATCTCTGACATTGAAGATGAAGCGTTCGACGACTACATGTCTGTGTAACTACCACTATTTTCTTCGATCTCAAAACTGAATGCGGTTTACTGACATGTGATGAACCTCTAACTAACTCTATATCAGTACACAAAACATTTTCCAGTACTCCTCAGCTATGTTAATATACGTGTGGGATGTTGGGCTGATATTGAGCATTCGGAAATAGATGTGCCATCTATTTCTTCTAGACCTGCAGGAGAACAAGGATTAACCGTTTTATATTTGAATATCACAAGTTACTACAGCATATAATGATTAGAGCTCTAATCGAATTTCATAAAATGAGCTCACAAAGATTTTATTACCTTGTTTTCATAGTGACATGGCAGTCGGTAATCCCTAAATCCAGCAAATAATTTTCACTATATTCAATGATAGTATGGGGTGGTAACACCTTTAGTCACTGCCCATGCAGAATCAAGGGCCTCAACAACATCATCTGGCAGCGGACCCTTCTCAAGATCGGTCAAGTTTTGCGTAAGGTGTTTTACACTCGAAGCTCCAATAATAATTGCATCTTTCAATTCTCGTTTTAACAAGCTGTGATGCGAAATCCATCTCAGAGCACACTCAGCCTCCGTGAGCCCATGTTTGCTCGTTTGCTGCCTTATAATATCTAGAGCTCTGAACATCTCGTCTTTCCAGTATCTGTTTCTGTAGCTTTTGCCCTGTCTAGTATTTGGATCGAATCGAGACCCCTTCTCGACGACATCATCATTTGAGTCACGATGATATCGGTTTGTTAAATATCCGCCTGCAAGAGGGTTAAAAGCATAAAATGCCATACCATAATGTCGAAGACATGGAAACAGCTCCGGTTCAACGGCTCTATGGATAGCATTGTACACTCCTTGATATACGCATGGCCTGATCCAACCATTTTTAATACAAATCTCTTGAATCTGAGCAACTTCCCAGGACATGTAATTAGACAAACCAAACCTATTAAAATAGCCCTCCTCATACAGGTTGTTCACCTCTTTCATAGTTTCTTCGTAAGGAACTGTCCGATCTGGAGCATGCAAATACCACATATCTATCTTATCAGTCTTCAGAGCTCGCAAAGATCGAAGTAGGTTTTCACGAAGATCTTTTGGGCTATGTGTATGGCCCTCTTTAACTGTTGCTGGCAGGGGATAATATTTTGTATCCATAATAATTCCTCTTTTCTGCCATTCAAGCTCACCTAGATACTCCTCGGATGAGCCCTCACCGTACACGCGCGCTGTATCGATTTCATTATGACCAAACTTCTGGAAAATGTCGAGAAGAGCACCAGCGTCTTTTAAGTCATGAACGCGGGCCTGCTCAACGCCTGCTTTTCCTATGGTCATTGCACCAAAGACAATATTGAGTGCTGTCTTGTAAGAAGTTGCCATTGTAAATCTATAACAGGGCTATGAATTTACTATATTAACAGAATCTAGCTAACAGCTGTGTAGGAATTGTTTCTGCAAAGCGGCTATTATAATTATTATTAAACTCTGCAGTGATATATAATACTGCAGAATTGCAGTGATTTATAAAGTCGCGTAGTTGCAGTCCTGTTACTTTCATGAAAAGTGTGTTTCAGTTCTTATTTCCGTTTGAGCCTTATTTCCGCTAAAAGAGGATTGTCATTAGTTTCTCTAGGCTTTAAGATAAGATGTAACAAGTGGTTGCAGTAGATATCGTTTTGAATGGAGTCTTTGTTATAGATCTGCTCATTCACATACTAGAACTTATTATAATAATGATAATGTATAGTCACGTTTTAATATAAGGGGTCTTTGCGTGAACGTCATTTTTTTCAATTCGCTGTCGATACTAACCTACACTCTTTTTTTATCGGTATAAGATCTTTCTCACTGTATATATCATAAATGGAACCCGGAAAAAAATGTCTAAAATATCATTGCAGTTTCATTTCAGGGTATCTTTTATTAGAGCTTAACTACAGCGTTTCTATTCCTTTTGTTTGCTGCAATTTAGACCAACGCTATGATAGCAGAGCAACCTGTAGTCAATCGAAAACCAGTGATAAGAATTATTAAGTATATTGGAGGCCGATCTCAAAGGCCAATCTCAACATATTTATCAGTAAAAGACGTTTTGCTGACCGCCGCAATATTTTCTTTTACAAGCCGTTGCTTGCTTATTGCAAAGCATCGACTCTGGACGTTATACAATAGCTAACATCCTCAATAGACGGACTTATTGGAACATTAAGATACCAAAAGGTTGTCTTATTCGAGCTAATCAATTGAAGATGTGAAATATCGCAGTGTCGAAACTGCCTTATATCAGTATGCCTTGTTGCATTTCAAACAAACGATACTACCCAAAACTCATGTTTCTCAAGCCAAATTTATTATTGAGCAATCTGTTCTTCCCCATATCTCGTTGCGCTTATCCACAAGCATTACAAGAAGAGCAGAAACATATGCAACTGAGCTTTTGATATATAATGACTGCCTTGCTCATTCCGTGTATCCCATATGGTATACTTTTAAGTATCGCCGTTGAACACTGTAAAATGATCCAAATAATAAGAGCGACTTCGCATTCGCTCATTGCGTTGTGAACTCCTTTGAAATAATTATCAAGGTAGCATGGAATACACAGAAAGAATAGACTACTACTATAGTCCCTCTGCAAATAATTTGTCATCGAAACGCACTGGCTGGCTTTCTCACCTCTTTTGTGAACTAGTTTATTTATATTAGTGAGCTTGCGTAGATAAGATGAGTAGACGTCCCTTCAGTTCATTGTGATTTAATATAGGATTTACAAGGCAATTACTCAACATACTACTATTGTGACAAAGTACATTGTCTTTCATGGGGTCGCTAATACATTCCTAGAGGTACTCAATCTTTGTGTGAACAATATAGAAGACTATTCTCGAGAAAACCTTTCGTGATGTAAGGGTCCTGTAATATAGGACCTCTCTTGAATCATACCCTGAGATCTTATAGGGTACTTTTGTCTACCATTCTAATATCGTCAAATCTCTATATGCCACACAGGCGGACTCTGCGGCTTTTGTACTTTGCAAAACGACTCCGGGCTAGTTCACGTCTAAAAGTTTACGGAGGAGTATTATTTCTTGAGCTTAGGTGCAGGATAAGCTCTGGTGGCTCTTCAGGTATGCTAATGCCCTTGGCATGACATGGCCATACGACAAACAAGGCTATCAAATGAGGACATGTTCTCGGTTGGGCCAGATCGTGCGCGTCCTAAATTTGAATAAGCAGGTGCATCTCATTGAATACTTAACTTTTGCATGTCTGCTTGGAGATGTCATAATCATTTAACCATAACAGTTGTCTAGTATCTTGGACGTCGGGTAGCACCATCAATTGATAATATCTAGCTGTCGAAGTTCCAAATATTAAATCTTGGTGGCATGCCGCGGCCACCTAGTTCAATTAAACGCCCGTCAAATACTTTCAAAATCTGGGCCTAAGACTGTCTAATCTAGACATCGAGCTAATATCCGTCATCAAGATATTGAATATATGTTGCATTGACTCTGAAGGCAGACTATAGCATTCCACTACATAGGAGCAGGTCTAGGAACAGCACCGAGCAAGAACTCAAAAACTAATACATTCGTCGTAGCCTATGACATGCTAGTTACCATTATTTACCTAGTGTGAATCTCATTAGAATTGATGGAACATTCAGCAGCTACAACTATATTATTTGTATATATCGCCATCGTCGAGCCAAAGTAGATTATCAAGGTGCTAACTGTCAAGGAAAACTTAAGCTTGCTATTTTTATACTAGTGATTAGTACTCCCGAAATATGTAGAATGCGAAAGCGTACAATGGAAGTTGACATTTCTATTCGCTGACTTCTATATCGGATACTGGACCTTGTCGAAACTGCATTCTGGTACGAAAATTTCTAAATGTAAATTAGCAACGTAAACATCGTAGTAAGCGGCAAGCAGCGCGATGGTTATTCGATTTGACTTCTACAAGAATGACATGATAATCTTGACAGCAGCTCTCTATAGTTATCTTCGAGAGATATAATATCCATATATCGAATATTAGAGCGCAGGGGTCGTGGATGCTATTTTTAAGTCAGCGTTAGTGAGTACTACCTGACGATGTCTTGGATTTATTGCCGAGCGAAGAATCAAAATTCACCACTTTTTTATTTTTGTGAGACTTTAATAACACACTTTAGTGCTACTAATATTTTCCTCTGTGCAGCGTCTATTGCCTTTTCTGGTATTTCGCAAAGGATAATTCAACGTAAGATAGCCAAATTATTTGCTGTCTTTATTTTACAGGGTCTCTAAAGAAAAAGCGAGAGCCTATATCTAGCTTCTTCGTGTCTCGCCTCTTTAGTCTAAAGCAAAAACTGAACTTGGTATAGTATATAATTCATCGCGTATAATCGCGTATAAACAGTCGAAGTACTTTATTCCGCGAATATCTAGGAAAAGCAGTAGGATGCATTCTTTCTAATGGAGAGGTATGTCGAGACCAAGTATGAAATGGGTTAGTGTACGCTTTGAGATTTCATTATGTTCTCACTAGTACACCATCAAGCACTTTAACTGGCTTGTTTATCTGTGCAGGAAGCAGCCGATAAAATTAAGCAGCTCAATACATTCAACTATACTCATTCCGCTCCCTGCCGCGTCTACAAAGTTCTCATTTTCCAAAATCTAGTAAACTTGGGAGGCTTATAATTTACTACTCCTAAACATTAGTAACATTTAGTTATGGCACTTAGGGCAAGTTCATGGCGGCTGAACGTACAGCCGCTCTGAATATGTTATAAGTACGTAAAGAATCCGTAAAATCCGCCTAAAATTGATATTATTATATAAAATTTATTAAGTAAGAGTATAGTGATAAAAATGAAATCCTTCTTCGTTTCCTGCCTGGCTGCGCTGTCTGTGCTCGCTGAGATCACTTCGGTATTAGCTGCCGAAGACTGCTCAGCGACTTACCCAGCACCACCACCACCTCCACAATCTTGGGGTGCAGCTCCCCCACCACCACCATATCCCTACGTCTACGTGTATCCATATCCATATGCCTATGCTCCCTATCCTCCTCCAGAGCAATCTCAGGCTGTATCTTCCTCCAGCTATGCCGCTCCTTCCTCAACGGTCGCACTATCAACTGCTGTTTCGTCTGCTGCACCTTCAGCTACATGCACCGATAGCGCGAAATTCTATTCCGAGCGCGGCTGGAAGTTCATCAATTACTTTTGGTCAACTTTTTTGTATCCAGCAGACTACGAACAGACTCTCAAGATTAATTCTACTATTTTTAGTGAAAATGTTTTCGGCATCGTTTCAGCTACTCGTACTTATATTGGTCGCGAACTCAACACTGAGTACATTTATGGTCTGTTTTCGCAAGTCGCTAGTAACAATGTACCAATGTCTATGATTGGCTATGGTTCAGCGTACGAAATCATTCGTTATATGGCAACACAGGATGGTATCGCTTCTCAGGCTATCGTCAATTTCACAATTCCACAGCTAAATAACTATACTATACCAGTTGAAGTTGACATGTGGATGAAGATGGAATATGGAAGCGACATATATGAGGACCAGATCATCCAGTACGATGCCGTTTTCAGAAACTTTGACTGGGTATACAATTCGCTCAATGCTCTTACTTCTGAATTGCTTGCTGCGTCTGGTCTCTACCCTAATATGACTGGTGAAGAGGCGTTTAAGGCTGTTGCTGTTGAGAGCATTTGTGAGGTTGCTCAGAAGTATTGTACTGGTGCTAATGTACAATATTCGAATGCAACTGCATGCTATAATTATCTATATAACGATGTTAGGCTAGGAACTGGCTACGAAGGCGGCATGAATACTGTTTTCTGCCGTAATGTTCACCAGGCAATGGTGCCCTTTAGACCAGAAGTACACTGCGCACATATTGGGCCTAGTGGTGGTGATATGTGCAGAGACTCAGATATGACGTACGAGGATGTGGTTTACGAATATAAGGAACCAGGTTACTACCAAGATATGGTTTACAGTACATAAAACGCTGCTCTCTGTGAAGAATTGTCCTCTACTCTATAGAATAGGGTAATTGAATCAAAGGGCCACCTGGTATTTCGTGTCAGATACGTCAAATATTTTCTATTTTCCCTACAAATGAATACTATTTTTACATACTAAATTAAACTATTTTTCAGAGAATTCTTTTTTTTATTGCTATCTGCTTAGAATTGACTTCAAGAGCTTGCCTCAATTGGTTCCCATGCCGGTAAGGGGTAAGTGATAATATGTATATTAGTAACGGATTATGTTACCTGTCTCTACTGTAAGCTTTAATAGTTATAGGCTATAGCGAGGGGAATATGAGATGATATTAACTGTAAAGTAAAACTGTCACAATCCCATCCGCAGAGTGAGCCGAGATCATATTGGGCAGTTAGTCAATCAGGCGGGCTGCAAGATAATGTATAAGCATTAAAATTGGACCAATAGTACAGCTTCTCACGTGTAATATTATTATTATAGCCTATATTTTGCGTACTGGAAGTAGATCTGTACACTTCTCACGATACATTTCTCTCTGCTTACACATCCAGTAGGATTGAAATGTGGGCCATAAAGCATCAAATAACTAGCATTTATTGTTGATGCAGCTTTGGCAGGGCCTATCCATTTAAATGTTTGTTCAGACCTACATTGTTAAATAGAGAGTATGAAGAAGGGAACCATTAGAGCTAAAAACGTCTTACAATGTCATACAGGTGTACTCGTAAACTATAGAGCCAATTTGGTTTATTATAACTCATTCAAGCGTAAAACTTAATAAGAGAAGAAACCTGTTTTTCTCTTCTTCAGTTCAGGTTGGATTAATTCTTCTTGCTTTGTTACATTTATCGATCGCAAATAACTTCTCGAGGTCACGAAATGCTTTACTTCCCTCTTCTTTCACATGGTAGTTTCTTCAAGGCGTTATTTTATTTCTTCTGTATAACCATATGCCTTATATCTACGAAGCGTGTAATTGCAATGGACGTTGGGACGGCTTGATGACCTACGAACTGCACTACAAGTCAGACGTAGTCAATCTCGTCCATCATCACCTTAGGTTCTCTTGCTACCACTGAAACACCAGTGAAGCCAGTTCTCCTCAATTGAGCTCATCCGCATTCTAGGATGCTGTAGAACGGACAGATCAAACTCTTCAAAAAAAAAGAAGGACTGGTTCCATTCATGGCTATTTAGGTTGGCGAAGCTTTGGAATAAATACCCCACGATAATCCTGATAACAAATGCTATCTGGAGGCTCATGTGAAATGAAGACACGGTGAGAGCGTTCACTTACAGACGCTGTCGCAGTTGCCACGACAGACAAGTAGTGGTCGAAACCTTCCTCTCTCACCGATAAATAGTAATTTAAAGAGGAATAAAGCAGAAGCAGAAGTTATCCTTTTGAAAATTTATCGACTTTTGAGGTATTATTTATAGTATGAATGGTGGAACTATCGAGTCAAGCTTTGTAGAAGTCAGTAAGAATAGCAGAAACTACTATAAAAAAATGTGCACCTAATAGATGATTTTCAACAAAAAGTGCAGATATACGCTTTTGAAAGCATTTTGACTTGAATTCGGCGTCTACATATTCACGCTGCTTCGCATCATATATAGCGTCTTCAATGATCCTGATTGTATCATTTCTACAACAGGTCCTTAGATGCGATAGTAGTTTAAGTATCACAAAGTTTGGCCCGCTTTCTGGTCGAATTGCTCTTAAATCATACGTAGTCAAGGATGCGGACTTGAGCTATTGTCGGAAATATTTTCGTGAAACAGTTGTATTAATCCATAGATGTCAGACCTACCTGACGATAACTCGAGACACAATAGGCTGCTCAAGAGTTACTTTTTCTGAAAATATCAGTAGTTGATAGCTTTCGATTCGGCAAATAATCAATGGACAAGCATGTTGACCCATCGCATATACATTGTGCTTTCTTAAGGGTTTGTCCGCTATGTTAACGGTCATGTATCATCTCTCAAACGGTTCATGCAGAAGATAACTTTGGAGCTATCTGTTCCTAAGCTATTCTGGAATCAATTTTTATCATGTCTTGGAATTGGTCAGTAGTATGCCGCGAAATATTCGCGGCATACTATATATCTATACTATTCTAGATAGAGATGCTATGAAGGAGTCTCAAGACAATCGAGAAAAAGCATTTAACCCAAAGGTGGCATATCTAGGTTCTTGATAATATTTGTTCTTTAAAAATTAATGAGATATATTCAGCTACAATGGAAGGTGATACCGGCACGTACATTCGTAACAATCTAAGAAAATTTCAAAATGGTATGATGTTATTGTTGACACGGCAGATACAACCGAGCTCAAAGACGCTTTCGAGAAATATCTCTACTATTAATTCGAGCTCTATAGGACGTGAAATCTATGTATATCTCGAAGAGATTCTAATCAGATTGTCTGAGCTGGTGTCCGACATATGACGCCCTAATATATATGCTGGTATCTGCTGCCACCAATTATCTGTCGTGAGGTTTCGTTATATTGCTACACTCAGCTCCTTTTGCGACTGCCGTATACATTTTTGAAGTATACATATTTCACAATCGCTTTCATAGCTTTTGTAAATTTTTCGCAACCTTTATTTTTAAAACGCCTTGCCATACATATCGCTTGTCTTGAACACAACCTCTTAAAATATCATCCTGTTTGCATATCTATTTCTTCTTTCCTAACCATATTTCTCTTGCACTGTTGTTGCTGAGAACAAAGTTCATCTATGACTCCAGCGAAACTTGATTTTATCGTCTATTATATAGACCAATGCAGCCAGCTCAATAAATGCAGTAAATAAAGTATTGTTACAACAAACCACATAAATATTAAGTACAATCTATTCAGTGATATTAACTAAAAAATTAACAGCATAATACACAAACTCTTACTAGTTCTTCAGGTTGCATTAAAAATTAACCATAATACGAAATCCGTATTTTGTTTCAATAAAAACTATTTTCTTTCCAAAAAAAACCTATTCAACTTAAATAAAGACACCCTTATTTTGCTTCTTGTCAACGTTATAATTCTTCCACACAGCGATAGATGGGATGGCCAATACAAGAATACAAGTAGCAGAAATAGAATTATATCTCTGGCTGTAGCCCCAAGCATAGTTGATAGCGTCACGAGTAGCAGAACCAACAGGATACGTCAATTGAGTGAGATATCCTCCCAAGTAAATTGTCTCTAACATATTCTGCTCATCGCTTGGTAAGGCACTCCTCAAGGCATCCGGAAAAGTTTTGGAATAAATAGAAGCAGCCACCGCATAACCAATAGCTCCTCCGACACTAGAACTCAAGTAAATGAGCGACAGCATCATTGGAATTCCATCACGGTCTGCAGAAGCCATCACAGCCATATCTTCGCCGATAACTAAGGTACCTCCAGAGAATGCAATAAAGATCTGGCACATAATAATATAGTTAAGACTGCCGTCCTGTCCGCGAAAGTGAATCATCAAACCAGCACCAAGAAACATAAGCGGCAATCCAAAGAATAAACATGTGTACTTGAAGTGTTTGGTGTATCGTACCCATAAGCCAAACACAACAGACCAGAAGCAGGATCCGACGTTGTAAATCTGGGTCATATATCCGGTCATCGCGGTGTCTAAGTTATAGACAACCGCGACGAAACTGTAGAAGCCGTTGTCCCAAGCATAGAAAGAATAGTACAGAATCGCAGCCAAACAACAGGCACCAACAACTGTTCTCTCCCTAAAAAGCTCCCAGCGTACGAAATGAACTCTCGCAAAATACTTTTCCCAGATTGCAAAAACAGGAAACAACAATACACCAATTATAACCATGACGATGAAAGCAGCGCTCTTGTACTCTGCTCGTCCATAGGATACTAAACTGAACGGCAGCAAG
The DNA here is from genome assembly GCA_030568195.1 of Dipodascopsis uninucleata var. uninucleata. Classification (NCBI taxonomy): domain Eukaryota; kingdom Fungi; phylum Ascomycota; class Lipomycetes; order Lipomycetales; family Lipomycetaceae; genus Dipodascopsis; species Dipodascopsis uninucleata. The sequence goes on from JAJLTO010000016.1 coordinate 76,188, forward strand.
AAAAGAACAAAAGCAGCCATAAGCAATAGAGCACCGACTACATCAACCTCATGCAAATAATAAATAGTCGATTGTAATACAGTACGATTGGACTCTTCTCTCTTAAGGATCCCCACCTTCAAAGCCTTCTTCTGATAATAATAGAAAACAAGTGCCAATGGTGCAAAGACGACAGGCATGATAATTGCGAATGCACCATATGCCCATCTCCAGCTTGAAGTTTTGATAAACGATTGTGCGGCTAATGGACCGGTGAAAGCAGTGCAGATGAAAGGCGTACTGACAAATCCAAAGGAGAAAGCTCTATTCTTGAGCCCTGTAGTGTCAGCAAGGAATACATCTAGGATGAGGTAAATCGCATCGTAGCCAACCCAATAAAGAACATATCCAGCAGCGAATCCACTTGGACCATTGCAAGATGCAATAACGATGATTCCCAGAAGATAAACAACAACAAAGACCAGGAATCCTTCTACACGACCCCAGATACTAAGCATCTTGGCGATGGGAAGCTTGATAACACCACCGATAATGTTGGCCAAGATATATGCAGTGTAGATAGCAGGCGCGGTTTCAAAATTAGAATATGCATTATTAATAACATTATTGCCAATGGAGGACTGAAGAGCAAGCATGAAGTAGCAAACCCAGATCCATCCATAGGTAGCATACAGAGCAGGCTTATCCCATACAATAGCAGCCGCTTCAATCTTTTTAACACCAGGCAGTGCATCCTTGGTAGGTTCGTCTGGATGCTCCTCTACTTCTTTCTCGTACTGTCCAGCTACATCTAATTCAGAGCTGTCACTGGCATGTAGTGACTTGGGTTCAGTGAACTCGTCATCAGCCGCTGGAGCAACAGCAGCAGCAACAGAGTTATCTCTACCCCTAATGCTGTTAATAGAACTCATTTTTTAATTTGACATGCCAACATATACTGGGGCTGTTGAGCGGGCGAGAGCGCAGTTTTTATATTTACCTCTACAGACCTCGTTTTACACGATAATTGTACTTCAGACAGTGGCTAGTGATTGATTCGAGTTATGAGTTTTATCTGATCCAAAAGTATCATAAATCATATGCCGCAGTTACAGATTGTATTCGAAAAGTTTCCACTTTTGAATTTTAGCCTTCTTTACTTTCCGTTATTTCGCTAAAACTAACAGCATTTCTCCGAAGATGAGAGAGGAGTGTAAAGTTTAAAACAAACGTGTAGTAGTAGTAAGTGGCAAAGGTGGAAACTATATGAACTTAGTATACTTTGAAAATAATCAGATTTGAAAGCCCTTTCTTCGTACGCATGTTGTATAGCTCACAGCAATTCCCTTTTATGGCTTCAAGCACATATTACAGCTCATCACAATAATCAGATAAGATCAGTAAACTTTTCTAATGTAGACAATGGGGTTAGCTTGTGATGCTTGACAAGGCGTACCACCATTCTAGACCAGTCTGTAGCGCCGGAAACTTCATTTTTGGTACCCTTTATACTCACTGTAGGGTATGGTGGGACCATATGCTATTCAGCGCACTGTTTACTAGAAATCATTAGATACATTCGTATGAGCACCTATTGAGGAGCACAAAAAGCTTGTCTGAAATAATTTCTCGTACATAATTTCTCCCGAGAAACTGCCTTAGAAGCAGAGAATTCGTCAAGCTCACTTGTGGTTTTTCAACACTCGCGGTCCTTCCTCTTGCTGATTGCCGGTTAGTCTCTTTAAGATATGGTAGCGACATAAATGAGGCACATCACCAGCACGCTTAGGTCCTAATACAGGACACCTTTGTATATGGTTCCAGCCGTTAAGATGAATTGAATTTAGTTGGTTTGCTCGACGCCGCGCGCCACATGTGTAGGTGAATATCTCTAGTTGTGAGACTAGAAATCGTACTGTGTGGTAGTCATATATCATTGTATACATCACAATGAGAAGGTGAGCAAATAATTTAATAGCGGCATTAGATCGTATGGCATGGCGCATGACTATGAACCTTTGAGTATTCCAATACCAGTGGAACTCTATTCTAATGCCCTAGAAATGCCTATAACAGTATAGCATCACGATAACTTGGGCGCCCTGACGTGCTAGCGTTTACTTTGCAATGAATTAGTACGTTTGTCTAAGCGAGGGCTTATTAGGTTTTTGAACCCTTTCGGTTTCTATCGCTTGTCATATTCACATCACTTTTTTTAGCTTGCGAGTCAACTATCACCATTTAGATGACTTTTTTTTTTATATAAATATTCTTTGGTAATACTCTAGCCAATGGCACCAAAGAAGCTAGCTTGTAACTATACAGACTACGAGCTCCTTTACTAAAACCGGAAGAGCGAGCTGGGCGTGCGATCAGGAAATGTTCTTACCTCCGGACCATTTACCGAAGTAAAAGCGTAGACAATTTCACGGTTTGGCCGTAAGCGATCATACAAGTTCCAGTAAGATTATGTCTCCCATAACGCATAGAACACGTCATGACACGTCAAGCACCGCTAGACATCTGAGGATGACCACTAGCAATAAAAACGCTTCAAACGTATTCTAGCTTCTGAATACGATTATCGTAATATTTTTTCTCAGAAAGTGTAGCTATATGTATAGGGTTCCGATTCTCGGCATGCCGAGAATACTATCTTTTAAACAGCATGGCTCGATAATATTATACTCATAACTTATCCAGAGCTTAAGAAGCACTTAAATTATCGTCTGGAATAATTAGTTCTCTGCAAGCACTAGCATATTATGGCCTGCCTGCCTGTGCTACTCAAATCATCGTGCTGAGAATGACAGCTATTTATAATACAGCTTATCACCGAAAGCGGACTGCATACATAAATAATATTGCTTTATTGCTCTAAAGATTGCTGTAACTAACATATTTGATATGATAGTGTATCCAACTTCACCATGTCGAGAAGATGCCATGAGACTGACGTTCAGCATAACCTCATCTAAGAGCTTTATAGTCGCTGTCAGTGCCCCGCTTGTGTCTAATAGCTCCTTTCAATTCTCTCTCACTATCCAGGTAGTGCATAGGCCACTTATTCCTTGCTATTTCCTTCCGCAATGCCGGATACATTGACTTACACGAAAAGAGAGTTTAAAAACTATATTCCTGCAATATCTTGGCATATCTTTCTGGTAAACTGAAAGCTAGCGCGTATAATCTTTTCATCATATACACATTAATCCAAAATCACGTATATGAGCCTCTCGAAACTGTTTCGTAGCTTTGGTACTAGATATCCACTTCAGAAACGCTCTGACATTCCTCTTCAGTACTGTGCATTTAGATCATTGTGATTTCTACTAAATAACCAGAGCAAAAATTGGTGGCCTGGAAAGATCTTCAGTTTCAGACATACTTAACTATTAAATCTTGTATAATTACAGTTTGTTCTAGAACAGAGCTCTCGCAGCTTTCTCCGCAATTATTCAGATCACTGCCTAAAGAATCTGAATAAGAATTAAGGATCTCACATATCTGCTCAGTGAAATACCGCTGTGTTGTTGGAAAGTACGACAGCAGTAACTACAGTCTTGTCAAGTATATATAAGGAAATCATGAAAAAACATAAGTATAGGCAAAAACAAAACTAAAGGCTTGTCTATAACGTCACGGGAAGCCAAGGTATCGAGTGAAAAATACTTCTGTGGGTGCTTGTACATTCCTGTTATACACATATCCCAGTGGAGTAATCGACCGCAACTCTTGTCGTGCTCTTATATATTATAGTGTTATTTATGATAAATATTATACAGTGCCATATTATATATTTCTCTTCTAGTGTTGCGGTCCAGTCCTTACCAGTGTGCCTACCAACCAACCTACATTGATCTAATCAGAAGACCAGTTCTCAGAATATCAGCGCGGTATACGAATATTGAGTGGATAATATCTCTGATTCAGCTTCAGCTGCAATAACACGTCGTATCATTGATATCAAGTATTCTATTGGTGAGCAGCAGATATGTCATACTTTCCACTGATTAAGCAATATTGCTTGCGTGCCACCATCCTATGCATTCTTCAGTGGGAGGGAAGATAGTCTATTCGAGCCTCTTTCAAATAAACATCGCTCTGAGTAGCTACCTTACTTCATTGGGACTAAACCTGCTATCTTGACCCTATAAACAATCATAGCGCGATCTGCCATTTTATTATCTTCTACAAGATGCCAGCAAAGTAGTAGTCGCTTATGCTGCGATGTCGCTTTCAATGAGCCGCATTGGAAGTGGCGTACAAGAGAAATGCTACGCATCACTCAATTCATCTTGTATATGAACAGTAGGAAGTGTGCATATACATGCAATTTTTTTTAAAGAAGGACATCTTTTTCTAGTGAGTACTATGAGCGTCTAATGACTTGGGGGTTCTAGTATGGTAATCTTATTATTAGCTGACGAAATCTGCAATGAATGCTAGTAAGGAGGAAAAAGGAGTCGGTGCTTTACGAGCTAATAGATCGTATTGAATGAATGTGTGGAGCTAATTTATAGCCAAAGGCATCTGATGGAATACTGAATCACATATATATGGGTCCAGTATCTTGATTATAATCAATATGTGAATGATATTTGCGAGGCTTTAGTGATAGGATTGGTAGCTACCTTTCGATGTTACGTCTTTAGATGTATTACTCACTTTTCAAAGTTTTTTGTAAGTGAATGGAAACCAGACACCATAGATTGAAAGAGGAAGAAGACATAAATTCATGCTCACGCGAAATAAGAGCACTTCATGTTAGTTTCTCGCTTCGTTGATTCCATAATCAAATAATTAAGAATAGTCAGTCCAAAATCTCTTTTAGCCTAGTCTCACTGAAGTTCGTGCGAGATTTTTCGCAGGCTGACACGAAGTCAGCTCGACCACTTACGAATTCCGCGCAGAATTCAAACATCCTAGAGTTATTACTTGATGTGCAAATTCCTTGTATAATAGGTCTATTTATTTACAAATGGATATAAAAAAGTAGATATTATTCAAGCTTTAAGAACTGTTTTAAAAATACGATTGCCGTTCAAGACATTATTACTATAATGACGCCAGAATAGCGAACTAACGTCACGTTTCACAAAATATATAAGCTGTATTAGTAATCGCCTTTGTTCCGAAACGAAGCAGTATAATTGCCACGATATTTTTAGATTTTAGCCCTAAATAGGATAAACTTCCAGCATACCTTGAACTGCGGAGTTTATTGTTGAGCCGCAACACAGCAAACCTGCGATGGCAAACAATGAGTCAGCGAACGAGATCAGAAATTGAAATTTTCGACTACAAACGACATAAGATGGTATCTCTAAGCACTACAAACTCACGACGTGAAACTATAGTCTCTAGCTACTAATAATAATTCCTTCATATAATAACTGATTAATCGCCGTAGCCAGCCTGTAGTTCTTTGGTCGTCGAAGAGAGAATAGAATATTATTTAAACTTAAAAAAGCTTGATTATATCAGCACACTCCACAATGCACTACTCTCAGCTCATAGGAAATAGTTCAAACAACACATAGTGCGGAGATATAAGAATAGATTACTTTGTATATAACATTTTCTGTCATGTATAATCTCTATGTTATAAATTAGAAAAAAGACATATAGGAGAGGCGCAGTATATAAAGTCCGTTCAACGTTAACCGATTATCAATCTGAACTATAATGTAAAAAAGAACGTTTTTATTTATTAAAAGATTCTTTCGCTCGAGTATCGTAAGCTGACAAATTTTTGCAGTGGCAGACGTGACAAGATTTTCTTTTTTCTTCTTCATGTACATGTAAAGAGGTTACATTTAGGAGAATAGTACTCTGCTGCGCTGGTATAGAAACCACGGCTTGGTAAATGCAAACATCTCCATGACAGCTTACGATCCATTGGCAGTGGATTTGAGTGCACAGACAAACCCAATATACACAATGAAAATCGAAGGAGTAATTACAGAACCGGTGCCATTGTTTGACCGTGAGGGATGTAAATTAGATGAAGAGGACGACCCCGAGCGCGTTACAGAGAAAATATCTACTGCGGACATCCCTAATGGCGGCTTGAAGGCATGGCTTCAAGTTGCTGGATCTTTCGTTCTATTTATGAACAGCTGGTAAGTTGACTCTCTCCATCTTAATCATGCGACTAACTTCTATGGTTTCTTATCTAGGGGTATATCGAGCTCATATGGCGTGTTCGAAACATACTACACCGATATCAACTTGTCGAACAGGAGCCAGAGCGATTTTGCTTGGGTGGGTTCAATTCAGTCATTTCTCTTACTCATAGGTGGTGTCATCACAGGACCTGTATTCGATAAGGGTCACTTCAAAGAGCTGCTATTCGCAGGTACGGTCTTTACTACATTAGGAATTATGATGCTCAGTCTAGCCACTGAATATTGGCATGTTGTTCTTTCTCAGGGTGTTTGTGCCGGCATCGGAGGTGGTTGTTTATTTGTGCCCAGTGTCGCTATTCTACCTAGTTATTTCACAACAAAACGAGCCTTTGCTACTGGTATCGCAGCTTGCGGTTCTTCACTAGGCGGTTTGATTTTCCCTATCATATTTCATAAGCTGCAGCCTCGAATTGGTTTTGGCTGGAGTACTCGAGTCCTTGGTTTCATAGTTCTCGGTACTCAGATCTTCTCTATTGTATTCATGCGTCAACGTGCCAAGCCTTCGAAGACTAGGGCACTCTGGGACAAAACTGCATTTTATGATGCGCCATTTATGTTCTACATCACATCAACATTCTTTACTTTTGCAGGTGTATACGTGCCCTTCTACTATATTCAGTCCTTTGCCATGCAGAAACACATTGTGAGCGAAGATGTTGCATTTTATCTGATTGCCATAATGAATGCTTCTTCATGCTTTGGTCGCATTTTGCCCAACTTCACAGCGGATAAATTAGGTCCCTTAAATATCGTTTTGCCATTCGCGATTTGTACACTGATCTGTGCTTTCTGCTGGCTGGCGGTGAATGCAGCTGGCGGCTTGATCGTATTCTGTATCTCATACGGTTTCTTTTCGGGAGCTTTCGTGTCACTTCCAGCACCTGTAATGATTTCCATCACCAAAAATATTGATATTATTGGCACTCGCATCGGTATGGGATTTTCTATCACCGGAATTGGTTTACTTATTGGGACACCTATAGCTGGTGCAATTTTGAAGACAAATGCGAGCTATAATGGCGCGATCTACTTCGGTGGGGCGACAATTGCTACGGCTGTAGTGTTTACAATTCTTGCAAGGCATTCAATAGTTGGCTGGCACATGTTCATGTGGGTCTGATGTAAAAATAGCAGATGTGTAATCTGCTTAAGAAGGAGATGTCTTTTAGCAAGTCAGGGGGACTTTTTAAGACTTCCTAGTATTAAAACATCATAGTCATAGTTCTATTAGCTACCTGAAAACCCCTTGTGCTATTCTCATCTTAGATTTATAGTTATCTTCTTTTTCATTAACAATAATTGTTACTTGCTCTTTCAAAAATTATAATAATATATCGGATGCAATTTAATAAACATACCATTGTTATCAATTAGGTTCTAATTAAGGTTTTTAAGTTAAACGAATAAGGTTTAGAACGCGATCGGTCTTAGCTATTTGGTCAAGCAATGCAATGATGGAGATACGTCAAAAATGACAGACCTAGAGCGAAATTGTTTTTGGCATCTCTCAGAGATGGTATACTACATTTTATAGGAAAATAATATCTATTCGACGGTGTACCACGGTGTATAATCAGTATAATCACTGATTTATATTCGGTGAGTTCGGCCATGGTAATAAATACTAGAATAATTAAAACAAGCCGCACACTATTGTTCATTAACTCGTATTTGTTTTGATTTCGAACAGCGCTGAAGAGCGATGTCATTTGAACTAATACGAAATACTCCGTATACACGCATTCTATATAGAAAACTGACCAGAGGCCAAATAAATCTTTGTATAATCATAGAACGGGCTAATTCAACGATGATATGGAAGGATCATGAAGCCTTTTCCGGTCGAACAAACACTATATTGCGAAAACTTCACCTTATGTTCGGATCAGCTATTCTTAAGAGATCCAAGAAATTTGCTTAAAGCTTCACAAGTTTGCATATGGATTCAGTGCCTTGAGAAATAAAAGAATAAATGTATTTTCGCAATAAGCAGTAGGCGTTATGTCCGAAGATAATTGCCTACTCTGCCTCTGGAAAATACCAGCATGCACGCATGATTAACAGTTGTGGACGGCTTCGCAAGTGTTTCGCATCATTTTGATACGTCAACATCATAGGTATTTTCCAGCAGTGTTATGCTGAAAACCAGCTTTCAAACTGCTCAGAGTCTCATTTTGTGAACAATATTTCCAATTTATTCTCGCTCAGGGAATATGCACCGGCTTTGAGATAGCTCTTACGTTTAGTCCTTGTATGTCTGCCGTAGCCGGCTGTTCATAAAGAACCGTGCTCTTGCTGTCGGCCTCGATGCTTCTGGATCGTCTCGCGGTCGCATTATTCTTTCACTTGCATTCACAATTGAACGTAGAGTTTCGTTCGATGGCGGTTCGAATTGGGTTTATTACGGTGTTTATGTGCATCGTCTCAGTTACCACTGTGTCATCGAGGATTCCTCAGAAAGGCTTCAAGCGTTTTATTTTATCAGAAATCTTTATTGATCCATTTAGAAAAAAAGCATTCAGTGTCTTCTCAGTGGTATATTCCTGGTATATCTCGGGGTCCTGACACCACTGGCTTTTATTCCCAGTCAGGCTCTATCGCATGGCTTTTCGGACCGTATGTCACTATATTTAATATCTATCACAAGTGCTGCGTCTTCTGTCGGGCGCGTACTAGGGGATTCTTAGCAGATCGCCCAGGGAAAGTTGTTGTCTTCTGCTTCTTTTGCGCTCTCTCTGGTATTTTTGCCATTGCTCTTTGGATTCCTGCCACTGGTCGTGTCCCAATTATCTTGTACGCTCTTTGTTATGGCTTTACGTCAGGTACGGCGGTCTCTTTATGGGCCGGTCTGGTCCCCGAGTTCTGCGAAACTCCACAAATTGTTACATATCTGGGAGCTACGTGCGGTGTAATTTCGTTTGCTGCCCTGACGAGCACGCCGATTGCAGGTGCAATGGTTAAGCAGCAGCGTAGATCTTATTGGAGTACTGCTCTCTTCGCAGGTCTCATAATGCTAACTGGATCAAGCACTACCTTTATTAACCGCTTTAGAAGAGAATTATCTAAGCGTAAGAAAATGGATGATTGAAGTAATTGTCGGAATGAGCAGATCAAGAAATTTAACAAGTCGGCTCGCTCTATTTAGACTTTGACTCGTTCGAATGTACAAAAATCAGTATATCATTATTTGCTCCACCTGTTGTATATTATTTCTTCAAAATTAATTTCATATAAATGGTCAATTATGCTGTCTGATCGAATTATTGTCTGTAATCGGTTTTGTTCGCAATTTAACAAAAGATATGTTTGATACTATACAAATTAATTTCTAGATATGGCAACTAATAGTGTTTTGTCTCGCCCGGCTGTCGTTACATCATCTCTGCTAGGATAATATTATGTAATAATTTAACCGACATGAATTGGAACCCTTTTCACGCGGAATTAGTCCTCGATATACCCTAAGTTCGCCTCGTAGCAAATATTCATTTTTGGATGTTAAGGTCAGAAATAACTAATATGACCGAATTTCTATATATATATACTAAACCGGTAGATGAATATCGGCTGAATTGAAGGTCCTGAGTATTGTGGTGTAATAATGAGTGATGAGGCTCTAGCTCAATTAAGTGATTCGTGTGCTCTTGCTGTTTCTGACAAGATGTCGGCGAGCAAGGATCATAATGACTGTATTCAGAGGGCAAATGACGAGCACAAAAAGCGACGAAGGACGAGAGCACCTTCTCAGAAGACGATAAAGCGTCGCAGGCAGATGACAGTGTGCTTATCGTGCGCGGCCCATAGAGTTAAGTGCGACAAAGTCAAACCTCGCTGTGGGCGCTGCCAGAATCTCAATCGACTGTGCCAGTATCCAGAGTCGAATCACAAAGCGTCTCATCTACTCGGTGATGACCAGGATATCGATATACGCGACGACGAGTCAAAATATATGATTGACATGGGATGCGAATCCAGCAGATATTCTGGCTCTATGGACTGGGTGGCATCTCTAAAGAGGGACGCAGTGACAGCTAATTTGATTCTATCATACAATAGGGAGCATGGCGAATCTCTTGCGCGTATACAACAAGAGTTGAAGATACTCTGTGGAATATATATGCCTAGTCGCAGCAAATCAGATTATTTAGTTCGGACTTATTTTTTGGCGGTGCATCCGTTTGTTCCCATACTTGAAGAAAAAAAGATGCTGGAGGAGTACGAAGAGCTATGGAACAGCATAAACAGTCCACATGGTATGATCGACCAGGCTGTATGTATATTTTTTGCCATTTGCTATGCTTCTAGTGTAGCGTTGGAAGAGGAAATGAAATATGATCATACAAAGACTTTACGGACCGAGAGAAATGATTATCATAGAGACGTACAGAACTTTAGAATGGCACTACAGCGGTCGTTCGACATATTTCAATATCCGAGATCACCATATATCCGCTGCTTCACTGCCTCGCTGATCTTACAAACAGTCGTCGCCAGGAACTCTGATATAGATGGAACTGCGCAGGTATCGCTTTCCATGCGTATCGCAGAGGTACTGGGCCTCCATAGAGATCCTAAAGTATTCAAAGCAGCTAAATTGACAGATGACCAGATAGAGGCGAGGCGACGTTTATGGTGGATGGTGGGCCTACTCGATATGATGACTTCTATTTCAAATGGCCTGCAGATGTCAGCGCATTATGCACAATTTCAGGTTGAGCCACCTACTTGGAAGTATTCGTCAGAAACAAATCGCGCTTTGTACTTGATATGTAGGAGGCGGCAAATAAATGGCGAGTTTCTTCGGAAAGAGCTCCGCTCATTTTATGGACAAAGATTACCAGAGCGCGATAAAGAAATACTGAAATGTATACAGCATCTACGAGAAGACACTATGAGAGATATTGAGGAGCTCCAGCAGTTGAATTTTGACGATGTTACTGACCCTTTTACTCGAAATTACCAGAACAATCTTCGGGAATTTGGGCTGAACCTGGTACGGCTACAGCTCGAAAAGTATACATTGTTTTTATATGATTCTCAAGAGATTGATCGAAATGACTCGGCGAAGGTATTTGAACATAGAGTACAGACTCTGAACTGTGCCATGAAGACAATTAAACTGCACAGCACCACCTGTGAATTACCAAGATTTTCGATTTTTACTTGGGGCACTCGAATCTTCAATCAGTTTCACGCTATTGTTCATGTTCTCCGTGACATCTATCGGTTCCCCTTTGATCCGGTCAGCCTTCCAGATGAGCGAGTTCCGCTAGTACAGGAGGGTATCCTATACGCACAGCGTCTCAATCTTGGCCAGTTGAGTCTTCGGGCGGAATGGCAGATGCAAGCCATCAACAAGATTGCCAGAAATGTGTGCATATCGGTTTCCGCACAAAAGATGCAAAACAACAAATCAATATCAGGATCTCTCGGCGAATATGAAGACCAAGGTGTAGATGCAGCCTTCAAGAAGTGCGAGCGAGTGTCGCTAAGTCTGCCTGAGGCACCAACTGTTGCTGAATATATATCCGTGAGTGACAGTTCCAGCCTTGAGATTCCTACTGCGGTGGATAACACGAGCTGCATTTTCTCGTCCCTGCTGACGGATCAATCTCCGAATAGTTTTGAGCTACTGTTCCAGCATTTACTAGGGTCCGAATACTGCGACTACGCGCTAAGCTCGTATGATTTAAAAGAGTAAATATGTAGGTATCGCCGTAGGGCATTCTGATGGTACCGCACTGGGGTGAGTGCAGAGGAGTATTATCTGACGGGGAAGTGTCTACTCTCTCAGAAGCGGCTCTGCTCGTCACAGTCTGCCACACAGAAGCCCACGCCACCATGTACGCACGCCGCTGCATATATCGACATTAGCTCGATGCATTCTGGCCCTGGTAGAGTCCAGTATTCGCTCGACTAGGAGTAACGATTGGCCGTGCTTTTCTTCCTGCGCGAGTCCATTCGGGCAGCTTTCGTGTAACCCTAAGTGAACGTGCGTGCATTATGTCACTCTGCAGGATGCTTGCGCGCTAGAGTCGGGTTTTTTTGAGCGAACGTTCTGGAAAGGTTTAGGCTCTACAGCTGGTGAACGCCCTTGAAGGCACACAAGCAGCATTTAATAAATCGCGCTATAGTGTTGGCTGTCCTACCCTTTCCCACTGTGGATTGCATGGCAGCTTGTAGCGTACGCGCGTCTTCGTTAAGGTTATTTTGCTTGCATATAACACTCCTTTACTGGACCCAATTCCTAGCCCGTAGTAAACAGTCGCCAGAACTCTACTGCTGGTGCCCCCCACTAGTTAGCTGTATGCAGTATGCGATCGGCTATATGTGGACTGGCGTCACGCCTGCACATATGTGCGTGTTTGTGGCCACGCAGATTGTGATCAGTCTGGCCGACTATAATCTATGCATATAGGAATAGCGCACTGCCTATGCTTGCGGTTTCTTCCCTTACTATGTGATCGCGCGGTATGCTTACGCTCTCATGTGTCTAGGACGAGCCGCAAGCGTCCATCGCGGCTAAGTGACCGCCAGATCATGTGAATGCCAGGCTAAGCAGCAGAAAAAAGACAGGGAAAAAAAGAAAAAATAACCGCGCGTGCCGAAGGCTGTTCCATGCATCTCTAGCCAAGTTAAGCTCTTTATATTGGTAATATATTGGCCATATATTTGCAAAGTTCTCCTGTACCAAGGAAATATACACCTTTATGCTCTGCGCTTATTTATATATTGCGCCCATATATTTGCTTGTCTCTTCCGCTGCGCTTCGTCAATGTGAAGTGATCAGCACAGCTGCCCGTGCTATATTTGTCATGATCCGGTGATATCTCGTCGATGCTAACGAGTGGTCTGGTGCTCAGGGTACATGGCAAAATTGCCATGTACTAATGCATGCTGAGCGTAATTAATAATATAGAAAAAAATACCAGAGAACTGCCAAATATAAAAATACAGAGAAAAAACATAAAAACACGGGCTCGATAGTCGTGCCAAGAGCTGTGAAGTACACGTGCAGCAGGCTCAAATGCTGTCGAGAAACTGTTCCCAACACGACGCAACAGACAATTTTCTTTGGCTAAAGCGCCCTCTACAGGGACTGGTAATAGCATTCCTGCTTGTCATTTGCTGCACAGAATCTTCAGACGGCTGCCGCAGTGTCGTCATGTTGTAGCAGTAGATATCATCCCGGGCGTGATACTGCTAGTACCGCTTTGTTTTGAGGGAATAATGTGTGAGAACCGGGCTGCAGAACAACGGCGAGTTAATTGAGAACTTGACTTTAATAATGTCACCCCTGATAATGCGAATACTTTGGCAGTCCTAAGCTGGTCAGAAGCTCCTCCATGTCTGCCTTAGTCTTAATATATGCAATTTTTCATCATCATCACCAAGCCAGATCCGCTAGCCGAGCAAAGTATTTCGGTCGTAGATTACCTCGAGGCGCGAGCTACGTTCACCAGGCTACATTTCTAATATATGTGGACATATTAAGCCGTTCCGCAGTCGATCGAGCATACTACAGTTCATATCATCAATTAGCGCATGGCATTCTTGATATTACAGCAATATCCACACAAGGCTTTTTTAATCTAGAAATGCTATGAGTGCATTTTTGAGGTGTGCCTGCCGTTTCTTCATGTAAGTTGTAATTCTATCTCTGCTGAGCGAAAACGTTATATCCGTCACTCAATAGTCGAGATCACCAACGCAACCTGATGTCTACAATATATCGTTAATGAATGATTTCCGTTTCTCCTCTATTATGGTTTTCCAATATAAAAAAGGAGATTGTAATTAAAGACGGTTAAATATGTGATCCGCAAAACTACATAAGATTGTAGAATTCGCCCCGAAAGACAAGCATTATCTCTTATTCTTCTCTATAAGTCTTCTCCGAGAAACACTTATTAGTAACTATCGCAGTGCCGATTAACTTGAGAGCTGTAAACTAGGTTGAATTATTATATATATATCACTATGGTCTGTAGAATTGTCGCTGTCTTAGTTGCCGGTGTCGGTGTTGTGTCCGCTGGAGTTACCACCAGCACTGCTTCCACAGCCTACGCTATACCTTCTATTATCAACAACTATGGTGAGACAGTTGCCACAGCCCTTGATGTTGGCACCGCAGTGAATACCAATTTTAAGGTCTACGAAACTCTTGACTTTGGTGATCTCAACGACTGGTCTAACGGATACTCGGTGTATAGAGGAGCAGGCGGTCTCTGTTCTCTCTCAGGACGAAACTTCTGGTTTTTTGGACAGACCACCGTTGTTAACAAGGCAACTGGCAATACGGTTGCATCTGTCGATACCAGCGGTACTATTTCTACCACTTTTGAGCATGCTTGGACTTTGGATTTTACTTCCAACTTGACCACTGGAATTTTCAATCCTATTCCATATACCCTTGCTGAGCAAGATGCTAACACCGACGCTTCCTCCAAGGTTGTCTTATCCAGTCATAGCAACTGTGTCCAGATTAGTGCCACCGAAGCAGTTGGCTTTTGGAAGAGAGAACACTACATTGACCTAATTTCTAAGGAAACTGATGGTAACACACTTGCTTACTACACCCTTGATACTAATTCCAACAAGCTCTCTGTCGTTCGTGACTCTGAACTTTTCTTCGACACTAAGGGATACCAGTATGGTTCTTTTGCCAATGTTGTTGTCAATGGCGTTGCCTATCTCTATGCTATTGACGTAAATAATGGATATTGGGATCTACATGTTGCTTCCGTTCCTGTTTCTACTATCCGTGATATAACTACCTATACTTACTATGATGCCAGTTCTGGGGAATGGTCTACTTCTCGTCCGCTCTGCAGTGGCCGTCGCGAGAATGCAGCAGTTGCTACTTACTGGCTTGGATTTCGAAGTGGATCTATCTTCTACTCTGCCTATCACAATGCATTCTTGCTTATCTTCTTTGCTAATTTTCAGGATAACAAGTTCAGACTCATGTACTCAAGCACACCAATGGGTCCGTGGTCTGAACCAGTTGAAATTTACTGGTCAAGCAGTGGCAGTCTACTTAACGACCATGGTATCGCTACCCAGATTTACTATGACAACACTTACACTGCTCAGCCATGCGGTAAAGAGATCTTGCTTACCTATTCTTATTTCTACTTTGAGCAGGAGTTTGCAAAGGCTATCAAGCTCAAATTCGCATAAGGTACTTGAGAATCAATTTATGACATTATGACTTGCATGAAATTCTTACGAAGGCTCAAAAATATGCTTGTAACATACATGTAATACTGCTTTTTTACTGCGTGTTTCCCCCATTCAGTGCTTATTCGCTCGAGTTGAATTTCTAATGTGTTTTATCGCTAGTTTCTGTTTAATTTCGCAGGTTTTACTCTTGGAGTTGCTTTACCGCTAGTTTGATTATGACATCAGAAAATAATAAAGTGTCTACGAGCCAAGAAGTGTAGTTTATCATAAATAAGGTGTTAACCCTAAATTCTTTCAACCATTTGCTCCATGCAAGCAAAGTACTATACAGCATCAAGACTTCTAATCCTCTTACATAAGTGCTAGCATTGATGTAGCATAACGCTGCAAGCAATACTTTTTATGGGATCGTGAAGAGATAATTATGTCTCGTCTGCTCAATTTGGTCATGTTATCATGTATTACGTTGGCTACAGGTGAATTGAAGTAGTCATTCTATATGCCAGCCTAGTATGCTTTATCTGATTAAGGTTAATCATAGGACAGCTACGCTGTTCTTTTAAGAACTATTAGGGTAGATTAAATTTCTGATAAACTCTAAAGCCACCCTCTCTCCGCATTTCTACTCGAGAAGTCGGGCCAAAAGACAGAATTTCTAGACTTCCCGGCGTTATCGCCGGTCGATCCACCTCTCTAGTGTCTAAAACAGCTGATAGTTCTATCAAAGAACTGTCCTATAGTGTATAGTTATACTATGGGAGCAGTCTTATATTTGGTTGCCTTCTAAAACATGCGGGCACCATCCACACTACAATCAGGTGCCCGGGACATGAAACTGGAGAATTTGGAAGATCCAAGGTATGAAGCTAGTAGATAGCAGGCCATATAAAAGCAGAGACAGACTCCTCTCTTCCCGAATTACAACAGTACCTTCAGGCTTATTGAGAAAGTAAAATATATAAATATGGAGTCAGTACTAAATACAATCAGGAGATCAGGATCCAACAAATCTGGAGACTCAAATACGAATGACCACCATGTAAATGAGCGAATGGACGAGCTCAAAGATGAGCAGATCCAGCAGATTGAAAACATGGCTCTGGAAATCCCAGATTATACTCCAGGATCCGACGAAGAGAAGAAACTAGTTCGCAAAATTGATCTCTTTCTCCTTCCAACTATTTTTTTGATGTACTTTTTGTCGTACATGGATCGTATCAAGTAGGTTTTCGCGTATACTTGTTATCTGAAATTCCACTAACGATGTTTAAGTGTTGGAAATGCCGAAGTCGCTGGAATGGCGGAAGATCTTCATCTTTCATCTCATCAGTATTCCATCATATTAATTGTTATGATTGTGTTTTACGTGAGCATGGAAGTTCCCACAAAGTAAGCTACTGTGTATCTTACATGTTAAGATAGTTGTCATGACTAATAGTAATATCTTAGTATGATTCTTTCTCGATCACGACCATCTATTTTCCTTCCTACGATTATGATCCTCTGGGGCACCATTACCGGATTGATGTCTCTAGTGAAGAGCTATCAGCAGCTTATCGCTTGCCGTGCGCTAGTCGGTATCGCTGAAGCTGGCTTTGCACCTGGAGTGCTTCTTCTGTTTTCCTCTTGGTATCGCCGAAGCGAACAATCTGTTAGATTTGGCATCTATATTTCGGCACCTGTCCTCTCAGGCGCATTTGGTGGTATTTTATCTGGGGCAATTACATCTAGTCTTGACGGTGTCCACGGTATTCGTGGATGGAGATGGCTCTTTGTGAGTTTTACTTGGTCATTTGCTATAATCTGAATATATCTGCTAACTTTGTTCTGAAGATCGTCGAAGGAGCCTCTACAGTTGGATGGGTATGCGATTAAACCTTTTACTTCACATTGTGGTCATCTGCTAACAGACTTGCAGGCTCTTATTGCATCCTTTATTTTACTTGACTTCCCTACTAAGACAAGATATCTTAGCGAAAGGGAAAAGAAGCTTGCGATGACTCGACTTCAATATGACCGTATTGTAAATAGTAATGAAGATGGAGACGTAAAGATAGGTCATTTACGAGCACTTCGCAACTCACTCTCCAATTGGAGAACTTACCTATTTACTATTGGCTATTCTTGCCTAAACGGAATATCTGGAATGACATACTTCTATCCTACCTTAACCACTAGCCTTGGCTACACAGGTACAAAGGCACAATACATGGTGGGTTTAATTTGAGTGAATAAGATGTCGATCAGAGAACTTGTTACTGATAGTCTATATAGACAGTTCCAATATATGCTGTCGCATTCGTGTGCAACTTGACTTGTAGTTACGTCGGTGATCGTCAACTTCGCAAGTATAGAGGATATTTAGTATCTAGTAAGTCTAGAATTTTTAAATCTCTGTTAAACACGTATTCTGACAGTGTTAGGTCTTATGGTTGTATGCGCTGTATGCAGTTTGATAGTACTTACAGTCTACAATCCGAAAGTTCGATATGCTTTTCTCGTATTCAATGCATCCTCCGTTTGGTCCGCCACGGCAGCAACTCTGGCCTATGCTTCGTCTTCTTTTGGAGGCATGGATCGGGAGACTCGAGGAATTAGTCTAGCATTAGTCAATGGTCTTGGAACTGGTGCTACCATCTACAACTCATTTTTGTTTCCAAGCAAAGATAGTCCAAGATATATTATGGGTTTTTCTGTTATTACGGCTGTTGGGTTTCTCGGTATCTTTGTTTTTCTCGCGCTCCAGATTCTATTGACTAGAAGTGCAAAGCTTTCATAAATAGTCTGTTGAATATTAGTATATACCATTGGTCTCTAAAATAAAGATCAGAGGTTCATTCTACGTAGTTCGATTCTTTACTAGATTTCCACATAATACTGCAAACTGTTTCTGCAGTCCTGATTTACACGCGTAGAATCGTAAAGTTACTGATTTAAATCTTCTAGAAAACTAGCTTTAGGATATTGATCTGGATTATACATACGATAACACTAACAATTAGCGTATCATAGGATAAAGTGAAAACAAATGTGGGTATTAGTCTACAGTCTCAGAGTAGTTACAGCTAATTACTAATTAAAACTCGAATGATCGTGCTTGCTCAGAGAAGAGCCAATGATTATAATCGTTTATTAGATCCCATCATCATGACAGCTCCCACCCATGTCTTAGGTCTATTATCGAATTGTTTCACATATGTTCACTTCACGAGTAAAGAACACACGAATAGAATTTCAGTCTTCAAATATAAGCATATGCAGTAGCTAAAATTTTGTCTAAATCGGTCTCAATAGTACATTTTTATACTAATAACGCGTTTCTAATACTTCGAAGTATATATTATATGCTGAGTAATCTCCTTTACAATGTATGGAACGACTAATCTTCTACAAAAGCAAGCCAGAGATTTCAAGACAAATTGCTTTGGAGAGATTAATTGAATTTCTTATTACAGATATTAAATTACACTATATAACCTCATACCGTAAAATTACACTCGCCTCTCTGAATAACTTGCTTAATGAACACCATTAGCCTATAAATAGACCAAATGATATGTTCTCTGACGTGCTGTCGCGGTCGAAGCCAAATAGTTGTGCGCTTATTATTCTTCAACTCTCATGAGTATGCTATTGGAACTCAAACTTTGTTATAGTGTTAAAAATTAAGTGATGGAAAAATGTGGTGTTTCTTTCACTTCCCAACTTGACTATCGTTACTAGAAAAAGCTACGAATTAAGCAGTTTTACTAAGCAAAAGCATTACAAAGAAGCATTACAAAGCAGCGAACCAAGTAGAACTCTACGCACATTCTATTTAAAGCATGTTCACGTTTCGTATAGTGAGCCAGATTAATATTTAAAGCTGCTTAGCGGTCTTTGTTAGAACAGCCTACAGACGACTCAAACTGAAGACTAATATCAAGCTCCAATATGACTGACGCTCTATTCACACCAATTAAAGTTGGAAACATCGAAGTCTCCAACAGAATTGTCCTTGCTCCTCTCACAAGATTGCGCAATCAGGATGACTATACTCCTACTCGAGATCTCTTGGTGCCATATTATTCAGAGCGTGCAGAATATCCTGGTAGCTTATTGATAGCCGAGGGTACTATTGTAGATAGTGAACTCACCGGATATGACAATGCTCCAGGTATTTTTACTGCAAAGCAGATCGACGGATGGAAGCCTGTTACCAAAGCTGTGCACGATAAGAAGAGCTTTTTTTTCTGCCAGCTGTTTGGTCTAGGTCGCGTCAACTACAGCGTCAATCCCGTAGAGAGAAGGGGTCCTAGTGCAATTGCCTGCTCTGGTCAGCCTGTTCCCCGTGAACTCACGATTGCGGAAATCAAGGAGATCCAAGACAGCTTCACAGAAGCTGCTGTCAATGCTATCAATGCGGGCTTTGACGGTGTGGAGATTCATGCGGCCAATGGATACTTGCTAGATCAGTTCTTGCAGGACGTTTCGAATCAGAGAACGGATGAGTATGGTGGCTCCGTTGAGAATCGTGCAAGAATGCTTCTCGAAACTGTCGACAAAGTGTGTGCTGCTATTGGTGACAAGAAAGTCGGTGTGAGATTCTCTCCTTTCTCCGAATTTCAGGATATGAAGATGAAGGATCCTTATCCTCAATTCAAATACACTACTTCTAAACTACAAGAGACGCATCCTGAACTGGCATACTTACATTTCATTGAGCCACGCGTCAGTGGTGCTGCAGAAAAGGAAATTGGTGAAGGCGAGAGTTTAGAGCCTTTTATTGAGTTATGGAAGGGTCCTATCATATCTGCCGGTGGATTCAATCCCGCAAGAGCGGTTGAGTTTGTCGAGAAGCATCCTAATGGCTTGGTTGCATTTGGACGCTACTATATATCTAATCCTGATCTTGTAGCAAAAATTAGGCTTGGGCTTGATTTCACCCCGTATGACAGAGGCACCTTCTACTTGAAAAAGGATGCACATGGCTATCTTGGATATCCGATTGCTAAACAATCAAGGGCTCTGATAGATGAACTAACTAAGTCATAACTGATACACTATACTGAGGAGAAATCATCAATGATGTTATGTAATATTTAGGAAGATCATGTATAGATCCACTAATTTAATACAACGTGATTTTGACACTATTTAATATCTAATATAGAGGGAATCTGTGCAGTTTATTCAAGCACTAGCTGTAAAATCGTGGTAACAACAAGCTTAGTAATAGAGATCTATCACGTCCACTAAATAAAAAATTTAAAAAAAATTCTCCGGAGCGTGACTCGAACACGCGATTTTCAGGTAAACTTAAATCCATTACAGCCTGACGCCTTACCAGCTTGGCCATCCGGAGATCGACAAATTCGAGTTTATATTTGCTCGTTAAGAGGTAATGCTTTGCCAATACTAGCGAATATATTATTCACTTTAGTATAATAACGGTACTACACGCATCTTCCATTTATATAGTGATATTTGGGTAGCTAAGACTTGAACATAATTATTATTGTAGCATGTTTACTAGCAATAGTTGGTACAGGATAATATAATTGCCGTTTATATAGGAACCTGCTATCAAAGTAGAGCCACTCAAAAGTCCCATCGGCATAGTAATATTCCGTGACCTATAATATAAAATAAAATATGAATATACAGCAGCCGAGAATTGCGAACACGGCACATATAACTCGGGCAATTGCTTGTTTTAAGTAGTTCGTCGAATCGCTACTAGTAATTATATAAATTTGACATAAGTTGCATACTAAATAATGCTATCAATTTCTGCTGATAACCAAGATGGGGCCCTACGACAATCATTTGAGTATGGCGGCTCCTATCTGCAGCCAGGAGATTTACAAAGATCAATGAAAACATATCTTTTTGGGTATCCGATTAAGCATTCCCTAGCTCCTATTCTTCATAGAGAGTATTACAGACAGAGGAGCGTTAACTGGACATATACATTGGAGGAAAGTCTCGATACTAAAGAATTTTGGGCTAAATTGAACGAACAGGACTGTGTTGGAAGCGCTATTACGATGCCACATAAGACTGTGTATCTTCCAATGCTGGATGATATCAGAGACGAAGTTAGGGTCTGCGGAGCATTGAACACTGTTTTTAAACGTCGTGATGGCTCAGGCAGAGTCAGACTTATCGGAGCAAATACTGACGTGTTTGGTGTAAGTGGCGCTCTGTCACAAGCCATACCCGATGTACTGTCTTACATTAAGGGCCAAGCAGTTCTGATAGTTGGTGCAGGAGCTACTAGTAGAAGTGCGATATATGCTACTTGGAAACTTCTTGATGCAGGAAAGATATTCATAGCCAATAGACTTGAATCTGAATCAACCGCCGTAGTTAAACACTTCAAAGATCTTGGATGCGAGATTTGCGCTGTGGAGTCAATTACAGACGCACAACAGCTTGAGACGCCCGTGGTCATTGTGAACGTTGTTCCTGACTTTGAGCCCACAGAAGAGGGTGAAATTAGGACAACTAAGATTGTCAGAGAGTTTTTGTCAAGACCGAAAAAGGGCTATTCTTTAGAAATGTGTTATCATCCTCAGCCGTTTACTAGATTTTTCAAGCTTGCAGAATCTGAAGGCTGGAAAGTTATAGGAGGAATAGATGCAATGATAAATCAAGGAATAGACCAACAAGTGCTCTGGACAGAGAGCGAAAGAAGTTTATTTGACATAGAAGCAGCTACAGCTATTGTTGAAACTGCTTCCAAAGAAGTCCTATGTAGCCATTAATGCCTTAAATAAATATCATTATAGAACTTTTTATAGAGGATAATATGTAAATTACATGGATGCATCATAATGCGATATAGTTTCTCTAAAGACACGTCGAGGAGCTGGCTTATTAGTCCAGATTTCAAATTGGCTGCTAGTGACCTCAGAAAACACCGTTATCCCATTAACTGCGATCCACCCTCTGTGTTCCAATTTACGAATTTTTTGCTGCAAGAGACTGTTGGGATTGTCGTAATATAGCTAAATTATACTTCTTAGCATCTTACGGGTATTAGTCTATTACATATCAATACTTACCTCCATTACAACACCGCCCGATGGTCTAGTGAGCCAAATATCAGGGAGATCTGAATTCACAGATATCGCAAATATAATTATTGTAGGCATTTCCAGGCTATGCTGTGATATCATATCTGTAGATTCTAAGTCTTCCACGACACGAATGCAAACATCTCGTTTCAATAATGTTGACGCGTGGGGTTGATCATGTTCTGTATTGAAAATATTGACCCTTCCTTGTGACTGAGGTAGACACAAAGGTGATTTACCATTAAACCAATCCGCAACTTCAATAGCTTTTGAGATAGTACGGTTTTGAATGAGAATAGACGACACACCTAAGTGAATGAGCGCATATATGGAAGCTCTTGCAGATGCACCGGCGCCAATAACAAGAGCAGTTGTTTCGCCTGTTACAAAATTCATAGGTGACAAGTGTGATTCAACAGTTTTATATATGCCAATCCAGTCTGTATTTTCACCGCGCACAATAGAAACGATGTCATTGTCCGATTTGCGCACTGGTACAATTGTATTTACGGAGCCTATAACTTCCGCCTCATAGGATAAATCATCGACAATAGATAGAGCTCGGCGCTTATGAGGCAGTGACACAGCCATTCCACCAAAATCCGGTTTCCTAATAACATCTAGCATGTCATCAGTGTTATCTGTCTGATAGATATATTGAATATGTGGTATGCCTAAGGCTTTGAAAGCAGCATTTTGGATTAATGGAGAAAGTGTCTTTGTCACAAACATTCCGTTAAATACATAGAATGTCCTTCGGGTTAGAGCATATGAAGAGTAGAGCGCCTTCTGCATATCTATGGTTGTTATGACTGGATGAATTAATTTCCTGCTGTCATGCAGATATTCGGCATTACTGCTTCTCTTAAAAATAGGAATGGCTGGTGTAAGCGTAGGATTAAGTATCTGTGACAATTTTCCTAAATAACCTGAATTAAATACACATAGTCGAATACCATTCTCCAAAGCTATCTTCCAATTTCTATCATAGAAACTAACAGCACTGTAGTTGTCTACTGAATGAGTAGCATTTTTTGATATTCTGACGATACAGCAGTCCAAAATTTTAGCATTATCTATCACTCGATTTGGAGCATTAGTAGTCCACCAAGAGATATCAGCGGTATCGTGATCAACGTGATTCCAAGATCCAACTAGTTTGTAATATAATGGAACCTTGCGTTGATCGGACCTGTCAGACAGCACTTGCCATAAAATATTGTTTAATCCTTGAAGAAGTTCATGAGAGTAACTGTCTACTGCACTTGAAGTAGTATTGTTAAATATTTGCCGTGCAAATATCAATTTTAAATCTATGTTGAGATAATCTGGTGCAAGACGCCTTCCATAGCCTAAAAGATCCAAATATATCCTCAAACTCTGAGCAGTAGAAAACTTGTCGTCCACATATACTGAATACATAACTGGAAGTGAAGTGTGCCGTCTTATAATACCGACGTATCTTGCAATATCCTCGAATTCAACAGTATCTTTGAACGCAATTCTCGAATCTACTATAATCTCTATGCAGTCAGCACCAATAACAGCATCATCGATATGTTTTCCGTCAATCAATATGCCAAAGTCATTAATTTTGTCTTCTGGATACTGCAAAGATACAGAATACGTGTATTGGCGCAGCTCTGGAGGACCCATATCACTAAACATATCATTTTTAGGCAAGTGTAGTACAAGACTCAGAAAGTAGAGAAAACTACGCCCTGAGCTTTTGAGAACAAGGAAGCGCTTATAGGCGATTGAGTTTCTATGTTCGCTGGAACTTGAACTGCTAGCCATCTCGTCCGTCGTAACATCTGACGAGACATTGTAAAACTCGAAGTTTGAAAAACGTCTAAACAGACTGAATCTATTAAGACAGAGCAACCTAGCAAATTCACTTTTCTCGTTCGGTAAGTACTTAGAGATCCAACTTTGATCGCATATAATGTGAATAACGGGATGAGAGCGCATAAACTCTTTCAGAAGCTCCGTATTTGGTTTATGTTCTATTATTGCAGCACCACAAGCAATGACACTCTTAGTATCGCAATCAAGTAGTAACTTCTTTAAGAGTGCATGTTCTCTATTTCTATATTCTTGTAATCCATTTTCTGAAATGAATCTATGTATTGAAGTTCCAAATTCGGTCTCCAGTTGAATATCCGTATCAATGAACGTATACCCGAGTGACTGAGCAGCTATAAAGGCCAAGGATGACTTTCCTACGCCTCGCATACCAATCATTAGCAAAGAAGCATTATCTGACCAGTAGTTTCCTGTTGCATCCATTCCGCAGTCTTGTTTGCGCTTGTAAGGAAAACTTTTGAATAGTACCAAGCTTATATTTCATGCGCAGACTGTTACCGCATGAGTGACTTCACGTCTACATAGAGACTTCTCTCTAAATTAAGTAATCATGCTCTAGCATTTATATGCCCCTTACAAGGAAATGGACAACCATATTGCTCTCGCTCTTGCATCTGCTACTCAAATCTTTCTAGTTTCTTTTTAAACTACGGAGCTTGAATAAGTTCTCTGCATTTGAGGCTGTTCGGTTAATGACTCTGCCGAGATATGAGATTATAGTTTCACGTGAATGGTGAAACATCAGTACAGTTTGAGGTAAATGGTATATACCAGACGAATACAAATCGCTGACCTCAAATCGACAGCCGTGGCATAATGCGCTTTTTTTTGTGAATTGAGAGTAAGACTTAAGTGTTGAAGTGGCTATAGAAACATAAACATTAGTTTGAGTGCTGAAACTTCTAGATATGCTATATGCAAGTGGATAAAGCCAGCATGGCCGATGATACACCAAAGAGACGCCGGACTAGACTGGCGTGCGTAAACTGCAGATCTAGAAAGATCAAATGCAATGGTGACTTCCCATCATGTATATATTGCCAATCTATGAATCATGAGTGTGTATATGATATTTCTTCATCTAAGAAGCGCGGATTGCCAACGGGTCATGCGCATGAAATGGAGATTCGAACTATGCTTTTTGAGCATATACTTGGATATCTTTTCGAAGAATATAGCGAGTTCGAGTCCATGATGCTGCGACAATTGACTTCGTCTGATGACACTAGTTTCATAGATTCTTTTAGTTTTAGCCAGTTCCTTGGTGGATCTTTCATAAAGAGATGGCATGCTAGCGCCGTCTCCCTTGAGTTTGATCGCCTCGTTGAAAAAATGCAGCAATTGTTCAATTCCAATCAATTCAAAAAGAGAGGTAACTCTATAGTTCAGTTTAGATCAGATGCTCTCCGCGAGGGTAGAGCAGCTCCTACTCTGAACGTGTCACAGCGAATTCAAGAAGTTAATAACAGCTCTAGCAGCACAGGCGGCAAGCTATGTATGAGCCCGATATCTCGAATTGACGACCGAGAGGCCTCTGCTACTTCAGAAGGCACAGATTGTAGCTCTTTTTTGTCTCCTTCAGAAGGCGCTGTTATGGATCTAAAGGCTGGTGACGGAATTAACAAGCAATGCTCATCGCCTGTATCTCCCATCAGAAAGGTAACTTTCGACTTGAATGGTCTCTATACTAATCCTAAATCTTGTCAGATGGCACATATCAGTATATCAAGTGGTCTAAATGCAAGGCTAATCGAACATACTTTGACAGTTCCTCACAACAGTGATATGTTTCCTTTGGATGAAGAATTTGCTAGTACTAATCATAATATACATCTCGTGGCATTTCCAGAAAATGTTTTGGATCTCATTGAGGTATACTTTACATATACACACTCATGGCTACCCATGGTAGAAAGATATGAAATCTTGAGGCTAGTACATTCTTCATTTACCAATGCGCCCACAGACTATAAATCTTTAGTATTTGCTATACTTGCACTGTCAGCTGTTACTCATGATCCTACAAAGTCTACTTTATATGCAAATTTTTCAGAGCATCTTCTGGTGGGCGAGACCGTGACGGTCCACACTGTCCAGGCCAGTCTTATTCTTGCCTTGTATCATATGGGTATAGGCAACTGGAAGCGTTCCTGGAAGGTAGTGTGTCAAGGCTCACGAGACGCGATCGACGTATGTTTATATATAAATGCTAAGACAGGTAGCAAGTACACAGAATGGGGTCCAGTGAAATGGAAGGAACGCCAAAATACATGGTCTGCGTGTTGTCTAATCGATACGTTAATATCCGCAAGGCTTGGAAAGCAACCGACAATAAGATTTTCTGACTGGCAATTATCCCATAACGCGCAAAGTGATGGATGGGAAGAGTGGGATAGCTTTAATCTTCCAGGAAATGATGATCGCCCTGCAATGCGAGTGAGTCCTGCGCGGTGTCAATCTACGTTCGACGCTTTGTTGCGTATTTCAATAATCCTTAATAATCTGATCACTACTACCGCTCCATTCAAGGCAGTTCAAATTGCTGCAACACCTGAAACAGAAATTCATTATTATCAAAGTTTTATGCACGATCTCGAATTATGGAAGACTAATCTACCTGATCATTGTAAGATTGTATTAAACTCAGCAGCACCAGCACCAGCACCAGCACCATATGTTCTTAATTTACAACTAATGTATCATCTGTCTCATATGCTTATTCAATTGTCTGTGCAATCTTCAGCTTTGTATACTATACGTGCTGAGAGATTCATGGAATCGGCAAGAAATTCGGCAAGAATATTAGAGTTATATTTTCCTTACATATCTAGCCTCCCTATGCTAGAGTATTATGCATTTATCGGTGTTAGATATTCAGACTTGTTTCTACCAATGGATATCTCCTCAATAAATACTGATGAAGCTCGACGGAGAGACGGAATCGTTGCTATTTTAGGGAAGCTTGGACTCGTTTGGCCAGGTGCTAAAATATGTCGACAAGTGCTTGATATCCGAGAAGCTAGAATCATGCACGAAGATGATCTAGTTATTAAGGGGCATAGTATAGCGGCTTCTGCTGCTGCGAGAGAATCAGAACTGACTGACAGTACTGTCTCTATTACTGTCTCTGATAAAATTGGTCAGGATGGAGAGACGTCAGAAAAGTTCAGTGAGCCATCTGTAGTATGTTCGGAAGATTGTGCGATAGGTTTGGCACGATATGAAGAGAGTACATACATGACTGCAGGAGTAGACAATGGCGATTTCAGCAACTTTTCTGTTTTGGATATCAGATCTTCTAGTGATAAAACGAGGTTAGAGCAATTTATGCAAAACCTTGGTTATGTCGAAAGTCTTACAAATAACGGATTTGACTGCTTACAGAAGTTTTCTGGTCAAAAAATGCCGAATAATATATGAGTTATATTGTTCCAACTTTGCTTCCTGAAGGTAACTTTGTTTAGCTTGGCTTTTGTTGTATTTAGGCATTCGATTGATAAAGGATGTACTTGCGTTATATAACATATATATTGTATTCTGTAAATAGTAAGAGTCTACTTAATTAGAATCTCCAAATGAGCTATCCTGGTCAAGCTTTAATCTTTGCACCATAGTGCGCCAAGATTTTATGCCTCTTTGAGCATGCGAACGAGGAACAGATGCTTCGGTCGCGAAGGTACTTCTGTTGAATATCTCCAAACTGATCCAGCCTCTGTATCCCCAGTTAAATATCCATGCGCGTGTGATTTCTTCTACTGGAAGATATGCGCCAAGGCTATTCTCGTAAGGAAATAAGCGAGCATTTCTGGACCAAGTCATGTTGGGCTTCTGAGATGGTGCATACCAAGGGTGATTTTCATTCATCGGCTGATCGAGCCTCTCCGCATCACTAAGCTGTACAAAGTACACCTTCTCAACAGGAACAGTGCTCACTAGATCTTCCAAATTTTTTTTCAGAACAGTATCGGCGTTTTTCTTGATACCTGACTCGGTCGTTATATCAGCCCATACCTTAGCAGCAAAGTGGAACGTATCTAAGCATATTCCTATGTTAGGTCTATCAACTTTCTGTATAATGCGCCAGACATCTTGCCACGTATCGACATGAGCACCCCATGAAACCGGTTCATACGAAAATCTAATAGGAGGATCTCTTTTGGCACCAAGATCGGCTACTTCAGTCAGATCGGCAACCAAGATATCCTCATCTCCGGTTGTACCTTCTGATAAAAACTGAGAAGGAATCTGAATAAGATCTGTGTTGACGATTTTTGCAATTTGGAACCAGAATTTAAGTTTTTCAATCTTTTCTTGGTGTCTTTTTCTGTCTAATCTACCTTCATAATTTTTGAATGGCTGTAAAGCGATGACTGAAAGCTGGTATTGATCGCAGAGGTCTCTGACAATTTTCGCCTCCTTCAAGAGATTCTCATAGAAATCGCCTCCTTTCTTCTTAGCAGGCAACTTTATATCCTCATAAAATAGCTCAATGCCTTCAAATCCAGCAAGATGGGCTTCCCTTAACTTGTCGCCAAGGTCGTGACATTTTGCCCTGCCCAAGCATAAGCTCGCTATAGCAATTTTAAATCGATTGGTTTGTACAAACGAGACTGTCATCTTTGAAGAAAGTGTTGCTGTGATGCAGCCCGATCTATGTAACACAACTTTGAAAGTTTTGCAAAATTAGATAAATCACGATGTAAATTTCTCTAATATCGCTTTATATATTATATTTTATATATATATAATATACAACATATTATTTTATGACTTTTGTCTCTAATAGCACGCCGTAAATCCTACAAGATAACCACGGCAGACTCTTTAACCGTTGCTCCGCTTATCAAATATAACATCATAAGCTAGTGGAAATAACCACACACAATTTTTTAGGACCAGTATAAAATATTTCGCGTTCTAGTTATATGCGATAGCTCGTAAAGCTTTGCAAAGATATTATTGTGGTATAATGTTTTGATTTTCACTATATACAAGGTTTGGGTGTAAATTTTTATATCTTTGCCGGATTTGTATCAACGATCCTCGCTTAATGTCCTTACTAACTTTGAGTAGACAGCTACGATCTATTTTCAAAGGATTCTATCACATTCACATCGCAAGATGCAATTGTGCTTCCTTACATCATCACTATCACTAGTATATCCTACTTCTCCTTTTACTTTAACAGTCATGGGCATCTTCTTCCATATAAGGATGTATCCGCAACTTTCATAGCTCTGCTAAATCAGCTTGAAACTATACTAGCAAGATGTTGGTTTAAGAAAAACTCACACAGCCTAAGTCCATAGTGTCTTTTTTGATTTGTATTCGGATTCTACTCGTCCGTTTACTTAAATTCTTACGATCGTTAGGTCTATTCTACGACACCGTATCTGATTCTATGCTCCATCCTGATCTTCATCCCGATCCTCATACGTAGCGAGCTACTTTATTTACCCTAACCTTATTTTTTGACAGATCTCACTGTCGGTAGACATGACGTGTATAAACATTCATATATTTAGATTGAGAGCTATTCGTAGTAAAGAATTTAATTTTAGTTCATATAGCATTGACATTTTAGGATGTTGGAACTGCTGACTGTATTATCTAAATTTTCCTGTTTCATTTTCAAGTTGGCGCTCGTGATATGACTTAATATCTGTTATTAAAACGGGCCGAACAAGTAATCGCAGCGTTAAATTTATCTTATTATATACGTGAGCTATCAACTAATACATGTTTATCAGGCAAAATGTAACCGTACGCGTGAATTAAGCCAAAAGCAGCCTTTACGAGCTTTGTAGTTTGATAGTCAAGAACTATAGACCAGCAGTCATTGACTATCTTATGCACTGTAACTAGACGAATACAAGGTAAACCAAAATGATAGAAATACTACTATCGGAAATGAAAAGAAATTAGAATTCCGCCGTGAGGAACCATTATTCGTGGATACTGCTCCAGGAGATAATTCTTCATTCGAGGTTTTGTTGGTTGCGTCAGTCTGTACTCCAATCAGATTTGCTGTGCTAGTGTTGGTTCCAATCGGGACAATATTACTCTCTTCTTGATCAAATACAGTCTGAGCCATAGATATTTTGTTCCTATCAAGGTCAAAAACAACATATGCTGACCTCAGAAACGTGTCCCCCAAAATAATTCCGTGATTTTCTAGTGGAAACAGGGATATGAAACAATAATCTCCAGAAGATTCTATTGTCTCTTCGGAGGATTTATCAGAAAATATAAGTTCACTTAATGGGACTCTGATTTCTAAGCCATTAAATAGGAACCGTGCATAGTCCTTTGAATATGCTTTGCTACACTTGCCGATGTACAGGCCTTCGCTATTCTCTTCGAAGCCGATTTCTTTGGCAAGTCTCGCTATGATGTAGTGTGGAAGATATGTAAAAGATGTTCCAGAATCTAGCAGAGCGGGCATAGAAAACTCAGAATCTGTCAAATTTTTAGCATCTTTTCCGGAGAGTTCAATTCCAAACCCCCTAAGTTCAACATAGAATTGATATGGTGTTGGGCGGTCTGATTTCTTAGAGGCTGTTAGAATATCAAAGTCAACTAGGTGTCCGTAAAACTTTTTGGTGTCAATACCACCAAATAATATTGATCCTTTAGAGGCATCAAGATCGTTGAGCCACAAAGAAAATGTCCTTGAACTTATAAATCTCTGCTTGACGAGCAGTACGGGAAGGTTATCATAGGCGTGCTCATATGATAGCTTGGACACAATTGCTTCATTTGCAGGATATCCTAATCCCATAATTCCGTTTGTTGTATTACCGCTTGTAACTACACCCATAGTCATATTCTGGATAGTTATCCCTCCAATGTGGACGGCATCCTTGGCAAAGTCGCCTCGTGCGTAAGTGTAATCACCGTAAGATATTAAGAAGCCGTCTTCATCTGTTGTCATGTACGTAGTCGAGGAGTCAGGATCAAAGGTACCTGTTTTCAGGCAGGGATCTACACCTTCATAGCATAGCTCATTATACATTGATTGAATCCACATGTCTGACGATCCAGTGTCAATATGGAGCCTTACTGGTTGTGGCGGCGTCCCAATAGATACATTGACGTAGTATAGGTAGTCTGCGTTGTCGAGTGTTTGTTGAAAGTAATAATCTTTATCTTCGCTTCTCTTTCTAAGATGCCTTGAGACTTCATTTGGACGCACGTCTTTAAATATGTCAAACTGTACCACTCCAGATACTTCTTCTGTTTTACCAGAAGCATGGCCAGTTAAAAGAGTGGACAAGAGATAAAATCTCAGAACTAAAGGAATATTTACCATGACGTTTCGTTTTGTATTAGATCCTCTGAAAAGTTCACATTAACAACAGCTGATAGATTGAAAAATGTACCTAATAATCTAATGCCCAAATTTATTTTAAGTAGCATGAAAGACATGAATATATACATAAAATTACTACATGATCTGCGGGATTCAGACATTATTGTACAGTTAAAAATACGTGTGTGTGTATTATTCACCTCAGGGCCCAGGTAGAATGGACGAAAGTTAAAATGTAACCTAATCAATAGATTTACGTCTTATATACAGGTAATTTATGCAGTCATTACGGGAATATTGAAGTTTATTAAAAGGTTAACTTTAATATAAGTAAACAAGTTACCCCTGAGCTGTTGCTTTGTAAACTTTCGATTTTAACTACTCTCTAATGAAGCCTTAACACAAATGCTCTTTCGACTTCCTAGAGAATTGTAGCATAGCTATTTAAGGGTTTAGCCAAACTAGCTTAACACTGTCCCACAGAATTCCTCGCCACTGATTAAATTCACTAGTGGTAAAGTCAATATAATTTCTCCCCGAAACTAAGACTCCCGCGGGAATGTCAAGAGCAGTCAGTGTCCACTTTCCTCCATAGGCGGAGGAACGGTACGTAGACATGTCGTTGACAAGCGTAGAATTATATATGTCTTCGCCAAGCTCATAGTCATTTGCAGCAACTGATAAAGTAGTACTGCCTGCGCCAACGGAAGAATTAGTAGGGCCAGTATAGGCTGCAACTGAAATGTAGAGCCTTGCAGTCGAATCTGCTGGAATGTCTGAGGAATCCAAGAAGAATATCACATGCCAGGATCCGATATATGACTTTCCAAAGCACCAATTTCCAGGCTGCGAGAATCCAACAGTATAAGTCAGGTCTGCTGGGCATTCATCGATCAACGCATGCTGATACGATAAAGCACCATAAGCAAAGCCTAGTGTAGTTCTGTCATATGCGCCAATTTGCCAGACTGTCTTCGTGTTTGGTACTTCCCATATCAATTTTCCCAATTTAGTCGACTTAGACTTCTTAACGGTTACGTTAAGCTTAACAAATGGATCGATTATATCACCAACCTTGTAATCTGCTGACTCATAAGATGGAAACGCTTGCAGTACATAGTTTTCTCGTGCCCTGATGTTTTCGATCTTAAAATTCCCTTCTGCATCAGTGGAGGTCTTATAGTAATAGCTGACTCCCTGAGTCATGCTATATCCCTCGTCACCAAGGAACACATTTACAAACGAAGCCGGCTCTCCAGAGGACAGTTTAATTTGACCTTCAACTAAACCGCGAGATTGATAATCGGTATCACTAAGCCAGCCATATGGCCACTTCTCTCTTTCGTATGAGAGTCTGGCCTTTGCATCATCAGAACTACCATCATTGAAATACCATAGATAGGGACCCCAGATTTTACCTTTTGGCAGATTATCTGTGACTGTACTTTCAAAATGTGTTCCATGGAGCATATTTAGTAGCACAACGTCTCCAGTAGATGATTCTCGGTGAAGCATAAGCTCCTGCTTTGTTTGGTCGCCAACATAATAATCATTTCCTGGGGATATCAGCCAAAATCCGCGGCTCTTGGAGTCTGAGGTCTTTCCATATACGCCATATACAGGCTCTTCAAAAGTTCTTGCTGCCCAATCATACTTAGTAATGTAAGATCTGTTATCAGGGGTAAGCCATGTTTCATCCTGAACTTTGATTCCTGTGTAATCTGCTGGGAACACAGGAAGAGGACCTTCCTTCAAGGATGTGTATCCGTTCTGAAATACATCGGGATTCAATCTAAACAATGTACGGAATTCTCCCAGGGGTGGTAGCAATTCATTAACAAAGTAAGAATAGAATCCTTGAAGTCCCTTCTGCATCACCACATGATGCGATCCATAGTAAGAAATAAACGAGACATCAATCATATCGCTGGTTTCCTTTACTATTTGTACTGACGTGTAATTGAGAGTTGAAGAACCATTAAAACTGGCATACAGTCCAACAGCATCACCAACCAAATCAGCTCCATCCCACAAGAGCTTAACTCCATATTCAGGTCCTACAAGCATGGAAAATGTGTCTGACGATATTTGGACGGTCAGATTTGTATTGAGACTAGACGAATAGTTCGAAAGTATTTCCACATTGAAAACTGATCCTTTCTTTTGTGTACTTGCAGTTGACGCTACATTCAACAGCAACGCTGACGCGGTAAACAATAATCTCAGAAGCTTGAACATTTTCCTGTATATGAAGATACTATGTGAGCTGGTGAACTTGTATCTGATACCCAGATCACCATGTTCTATTTATAAGAGACCCTGAACCGTTGACTCCTCCATCGAACTAAATCTAGGCACAGATATAAGCATTCAGCAGGTTTCAGCCTGTATCGGGACCATTGTTGGTCCGACGTACCCCGCCATATTCTATCCAGCCGATATTTGTCACCGATTCCTTGGATATTACGAATGTAAGTATGTTTACATGATCAACCCGAAGAATATGAATCGTGAATTATATTTAATTTGCATAAACTAGTCATTACAATTTACTACTTCGAACAGTTTCATGATATATTCACTAAATAGAAAACTAAATAAAATCTCTTAAAAACTCAGACAGTGCCATCATCGCCATAGCCTGACCGTAAGGCATGCTAGTTAACTTAATCTTCCTGTAGAACTCTAGGTCTCGTCCCATACCAGTTCCGAAGGAAGTTTGCAGCAGTTCACCTTCGGAACTAATGTTACCGAGTACTCCCTTGATGGCTCGGAGAGCTAGCGGTTTGTACTCCGCCGAAATGTACTTAAGTCTGATGGACTTCAGGATACCATAGGCGAACCCTGCACTTGCAGAAGCCTCGACGTAGGATGAAGGGTCGTCTAAGAGAGTATGCCATAATCCTGACTCAGAATCCTGTAAACGGCTAAGGGCCTTAACCTGTGCCTCCAGTGTCTCAATCATATAAACTCTGAAAAAGTCATCCTCGGGCAAATTAAGAAGTTCCAAGAAGTCAGGAATCACAATTGTGATCCACGAGTTGCCGCGAGCCCAGCGGGCGTTCGCGTAGTTGTGTCCGCCCTCCTCAAATGTCCAGCCATGGAAGAATAAGCCGGTAGATCTATCAAAAAGATACTTGATATGTGTCAAAAACTGTCTCTTAGCTTCGTTAACGTAATGCGGCCTATTAAGCACCAAGCCCGCCTTTGTAAGGGGCATCACTGACATCATAAGGGTATCGTCCCACAGCTGGTTATGATGCGCCGAGGTGTATGTCATGTGCTGAATGCCGCCATACTCAGTTCGAGGAATATCATAATACACCCACTCAGTCCAAGCATCGAGGTATGCCAAGTATGTGGACTCAGACGTTGAAGGATTCTCGTATAAATAAGCTAGCGTGAGGAAGGGAGCCACAGTGTTGACATTCTTGGTGGTAGTGCCCTCCGCAAACCGATTTTTAAACCAGTCCTTGATAATCGTCAAGACTTCCTTATCAGCGGTCAATGTATAGTAGTTCCACATTCCGTAGAGACCGATACCATGCGTCCACTCCCAGTCATTCCAGCCTTTTGTGTCAATGATGCGGCCATCGTCTAGTTTCAGCAGAAATTCGCCTGTTGTGTCCTTTATTGATACCAAGTTGTCTATCAGCAGCTTGATCTTACTGTGAACTGTAGATAGCTCGATTCCACTCATTGAAGAAGGCATTTCTGTGCTTGTTTTTTGCTTTTGAGATCTTGAAGCTATTCTTCCCTTAAAGTTGGCAGTGCGATCCAATCCAAAAGCCGACGTCTCTGTAGCAGGCAATTGACTTACAAGATTATAATTACAGTCTTAAATATGTGTAACAGTCGGACAATCTATCTTACGAAAAGCTACCGCGGAGGCGGCTACTCTTTAGCGCATCCTAAACCCTAACTAACTTCTTGTTTTCCCGCCATTTAACCTCCGCTGATTCTGGAGACACTAGCTGAACCGTGGGGTATCCATTCAAGAACTACCGTCTTTTCAGTGGTCCCGGTAGAGTATCAGAACTGTGGAATATGATTGCTAGGATCGAACAATAAAAGAGGGAAGTTCCCCGCTCATCTTCAGTAGAGTTCATCAACGCGGAGATCGCATGCAGCTAAGACCTATCCGGTATAGACTGCACTTATCCCCAGAGCTTATTGCAACCATTGAGCTGACAACCCCACAAATTCATGTAAACAGCTGGATAGCAGCTGTTCGGGACACTCTGAGCAGATCCAGTGGCGGAGGCTTGTGCATTCCAAGGACTAGATTAAGGTGTATAAATCGCACTTTGACTAGAGCTCTAGTGCTGTGGACCCATACTCGTGTGCGCAAAACCCCGACTGAACGCGTCAGTCATCGATAGCCCAACCTTGACGGCAATCTAAGTTGGTTCCCTTTGGCCAGAGCCCTATCCAGCACTGTTTCCTAATGGCAACAGGCTGTACATTGCCTGTTTAAGAAGGTCATATGTCTAGTGATTCGGTAGATAACATAGGCCGATCGCGCGCCTTGGAAGGCGAGAATAACGATAGCTGTCGGAGAGCACACTGTGCAGGCTGCTCTGTCTGTAAGCAGATAGACTGCCGCCTCAGATTATAAAGAGCAGACAGTCTCCCGGAGCGATGTGGCACATACTTGATAGCAGGAGACCAAACACGCTGCTATCCTCGGTGAATAGGAAAAAGGACTAGTAATACGTGACAAGCAAAAATTACCATAAAGATGGCTACCGTTGATGATATACCAGCTCAAAAGGAGATGACGCTGACAGAGCAAATGCTGGAGGCTAAGAAGGATGCCCTGCACTTGGAAGCGCTGGAGCAAGTGGATCGTGTCGATAAAGAAATTAGTAAATATGCTGGCGATGAGCAGGTGGAAATCGACGCAGCTACAGACCTGTACCTGAAGCGTAAGGTCGACACCAGAATCTTGCCAGTAATGATTGTCACTTATCTCATCCAGGCCCTTGATAAAGGTACCTTATCCTTTGCATCAATCATGGGCCTGAAAACCGACACACATTTGAGCGGTGGGCAGTACTCTTGGCTTAACACCTGTACATACATGGCCGTACTTGCATGGGAGTTTCCTACGAACTGGATTGTCCAGAGAGTGCCGATTGGAAAATACCTTTCATTCAACATTATCTGCTGGGCGGCTGTGCTCTCTTGTCATGCAGCTTGCACTAGCTTTGGTGGGCTTCTTACTGTTCGGACTCTTTTGGGTATCTTTGAGTGTACTTGCCAGCCCATCTTTGTGGTTCTTTCATCCATGTGGTACAAGCGCGAAGAGCAAGCCGCAAGAGTCGCCTTCTGGTACATGATGAACGGTGGCCAGCAGATCATTGGCGGTCTGCTCGCCTATTGCTTCACACTGATCGAACATGCGGGACTGAAGAACTGGCAGATTCTCTTTCTTGTGTATGGGTCGGTGTCCATTGTCTGGGGACTCTTCGTAGGATATTACATGCCAGACTCGCCAATGAAGGCCAAATGCTTCTCTGAAGAAGACAAGCGGTTAATGATTGAGCGTGTGCGCAGGAATCAGACGGGTCTCCAGAATCGACATTTCCGTAAGGAGCACGTCATCGACGCGATTAGTGACCCACAAGTTTGGTGCTATCCACTCATCCAACTTCTTACGGCTCTGCCAACTTCTGGTCTCGGCGCCTACGCAAATATCATCATCACGTCCTTCGGTTTCACAGTCCTCCAGACCCAGCTTCTGTCCATGGTCCTCGGCGTGTACATCATCATAGTACTGCTTTCTTCAGCCTGGATCGCAAATAAAACACAGCAGAACCTGTTGGTGATGATTGGGTACATCCTGCCATCTGTAGCCTCGACGGTTGTACTGATTACTGTGAAAAATGACAACTCTGTCGGGCGCAAGTCTGCTTTACTATTCTGCTACTATGTTGCGCTCTCATTTTGGGCTGCCGCAACTCTAGGCCTGTCAATGCTGTCGCGTAACGTAGGCGGTCAGACTAAGAAGTCTGTTGCCATTGCAATGAACTTTGTAGGCTGGGCTGTCGGCAACAGCATTGGTCCCCAGGTATTCCTTGCGCGCGACGCGCCAAGATATCATATTGCGTTTGGCGTGCACATGGGCTGCTACGCTGCGCTGCTGACGGTGCTAGTGTTCTTGCGTTTCTGGCTAACGAGCCAGAACAATAAGAAGGACCGTATTCATGGAAGGCCCGAGGTGATTGACATTGTCTCTGGCTTTGGCGATTTGACGGATCGCGAGAACAAATATTTCCGCTACATCTACTAGCCACGTTCTGCTACTGCAGGTGTTTGTTATGACTGTTATCTAGCGTGATTTGGTGTTTTTACCGGTGTACTAGTGTTAATGTGTTTACTGCATAATGAATTTTTCAGGCAACATTGCTACGAGACAGATCGTTACCGTACCTTCGTGCTATACCAAGTTCATACTGCTGCTTTACTTCCTGCTGCAGTCTCTTACAACCCTTAAACGATACCGACTCGCTGTCTGCATGTAGTCGCGTGCTCATTATCTCAGCTCACTGCTTGAGCTCCACTGAGAGGACTGTTGCTAGCAAATAGACAGCTCTTTGGGTTTGGTCACATGTCGGGACTTGTTCTCTGGATCTTAAAATGTGGAATGAACTGCTACGACACTACGACATAGCCGGTTCATATATTTTCGGCTCTGTGACGAACCGATGTTCGACGACTGCAGCTAAGCTGCATGTCGAGCGTTTTCATAACCAGGGTATAGGTACACAATTCGGAGATAAGATCTCGTTTTCCGATCCCGTTAATTAGTATGCGCCCCAGAGGTGGTACGGTTATTATGTCGACTCTGTTGGGTTTGTGCTTGTTGCATGGCTGTATCCTTTTTTACTAAGCTTGTGGCTGCTTGTGGCGGGTACGGACTGGAGGTCTTGGCAAGCATATATATTATTGACTAGGACGACATCACATTTTGCGTATTTTATTTTACAAACGAGCCTTGTTTTCAGACATCTTTGATTTGTTTAACTCTTATACTGTGTGTTCTCATTGGAATACCTCGAAAAGATGCTGATATCCGTGATTATTGGCTATATAAAATAATGGCTGCTGAATGCTGCTGATGTAGACTGCTTGAAGGAGAGGACCATATAATGGTCTATTAAAATAGAGCTAGCGAACCTTACACTATATGTTCAATCTCCCGCCAGGAATGGGGCTCCCGAGACGCTAGACAAACTTGCTCGCTGTAGCTAATGAGCTGTCAACCGCACAGGTGAGGAAAGTAAGCAGTGCATTACGTCGTATCCCCATACACGAATCCTCAACGCTCAATTTCGGCGCCTACAAATGTAATGACTGTCCAGGGACCCGTTCGATACTCCTCTGTATGGGCCTGTACTGTTGAGAGCCAATTACTGCGTAGCTTCACGTGTGCATACCATTCAAAGTCAAAAGCTGGAATTCAATACTTTCTAGCAGCAGTTATCGAATCGGAAAGCCACAAAACAGCAGTAGCTAGCAGCGAGTGCGCTAGAAATCCTACGGTTGAAACATCCTGTATTATCGGCCCTACACTAGCTGGCTGCAGGCTGGTATACTGCAGCTCTGGTCAGCGAGCAGACGACTGTGGATTCAGAGAATCTAGCAGCAGTACACAAAGCTGAGGAGCAGGCAACGGGTATTGATAAAAATGTAAACCAGGAACAGTTATATACACATTATTCGTTGTCATCCAGTACAGCCTCTATATAGAAACTGAATACAAACTGCAGCTGAAACTAAAATTGAGATGGCATCGCAGGCGCGAGCTGACTGCCGTCAGCTGAACACTCTAATTGAGAAGCAAGTCTCAGTATAATGCTACGCGAACGCTGATTGCGACATGAAAACGAACTTTCTATGTATGTATCTACTACAGAGCGTCGGAATTACTTTATAAACGGTAGAAAAAACGAACAGTAGATACTTTATTCATATCATAAATTAGCTAAACTTTTTCTTTCTTGCTGCAGCAGCAAGCCTTTGTAGATTATGCTCTTTTGGTAGGCTTTGCCTTGTTAGCCTTTTGCTTCGCCTTGTTAGCCCTCTGCTTCGCCTTCTCAATGTCTTCGCGCAGCTTCTCCAAGTCGCCCCACACGTCAACAGGCGATGAGTGCGGGTTCATTCCAAGCCAGAATGGCTCGGGCCCTATACCAGGTCGCTCGTTTGGTACTAGAGCATGTTTGTCAAAAGGTGACTCTTGGTAATTAAACATGTTATACCCACCACACATTTCGTTGAACGACTTGAGCGTGAAGTTGTAGTTTTTATCGAAGAAATACGCACCACCCGTCCGTCGAACATGCTTCAGTCGCTGCCATCGGTGGTCACTGTTCAGGTCGTGAATCCACCACATCTTCCCCCACCAGGAGTCGAGTGCGACCTTTGGTCCGTTGAAATGCAGCACAGCAGGGATATTGGCGCTGACACGGTTCCAGCAGTATAATTTTTCAGACTCGCGGAAAGAGTTTGCTGGTCGCGGTGTCAAGAAGACC
This sequence comes from Dipodascopsis uninucleata var. uninucleata, assembly GCA_030568195.1. Lineage (NCBI taxonomy): Eukaryota > Fungi > Ascomycota > Lipomycetes > Lipomycetales > Lipomycetaceae > Dipodascopsis > Dipodascopsis uninucleata. The sequence goes on from JAJLTO010000016.1 coordinate 116,320, forward strand.
TTGTTGACAAGATCCTTATTGTCGTACTTGAATTTGTTGTCAAATGGATTTTCATTGCTTTTAGGGCCGGCTTTAGAAGATAGCTGGGTGTCTGGGTCAATCACTTCCTTGGTATAGTCTTCATCCGCCTCGACCTGTGCCTGATACAGGAACACAAGGTCTGCATGCGAGTGTGTGACAGTCTGAAACAGCCGCGACTCGTAGTCAAGAGCAATTGGTAAATCCTGCTGACCAAAAATGTCAGCAATAAGAAGTTGGTCAGAGAAGTGCTTGTCCGAGTGTCTCTGGGCATCGTACGCACGACTATAGATCTCGCGAACAGTAGCGGCAGGTCCCATGATGTTTCCTGAGTTAAGCCAGCGTGGTCGCATACGGAATCCGTACGGATCGTTGTCGGTATTCGGACCATAAACTGTTTTGGAAAGCGTTGAGTCAGGAACGTTTGTGCATGCCTTTGAAGTCTCGGGATTTGGCCAGCAGCCCTTGTCTGCGCCAAATATAACAGACTCCACTGGTAGCTCTTTCTGTAGCTCGTAGTATCTCTGGACTAGCGTCATGAACGGCAGCTGGAACCAGACGTCGAAGGCATCCATGATAATTACAAGATCGTTGTCACCAATTAGATCTGACTTCAGGTACTCGTAGATTGCAAGAATCTTCCTGAAGCGGGTCTCAGCAGCACCGGTATTCGATGCCTTGTAGTCGAGCTGGATATGGCGCGGAAAATCATTTATTGCCGCCGAAAACATAGTCTTGCAGAGCAGCGGATTAACCTCCGTCGCTGGCAGAAGGAAGTGTACGCGACGCTGGCCGTCCGGTGTGTTTATCACAGCCCATGGTATGACAGGCCCTTGCACGGGTGTAGTAGTCGCCTGGGAAGCAACGACAGAACTGGTCTCCGTAGGGGCGCTGACAGAGCGCTTAGCGAGAACGTGTTCAGCATCTGAAGCAGCGCCATGCATATTGTTGGCGCCATGAGAGTTGTCAGCGATAGTGCCCTCCTCGTTTTCCGCGGCCGACCGCGCATCGGTAGCGACAGTGTCAACGGCCTCATAGGACCGCAAGATACGGTTGGCCTCCTCGCGAAAGTCTGCATTGGGTGCAACAGTCTCAGCGAACAGGCGTATCTGTTCACGCTGTTCTTCCGGGAGCTTCTCAAAGATGCTAGGGTCTAGAGAGAGGATGTTGTCGACGATTGCGCGGAGCTCGTTGTGAGAGAAGTACTCGACGTGATGGTCTGCGTCAAAGCCGGTGAGATGAGTCTCTGCCTCGTCGACGTCCAGCTTCGAGCCAGTACCGAGCGATCTGAACACGAAGAAGATGGATAGTGGAACGAGCACCAACAGCAAGAGCTGTCGCCTGCTTTGTCGGCGCACTTTCCAGAGCATCGCTGGTGTGGTGCGGCAGCTAATGTGTACGCCGAGTGTTCACTGAATACTGAAAGATCCTGCGTCTAGCCTTATAGAGTTGAAATTCCTTGCTGTTCAGTCTCCTTTGAAAGCTGGACGACCTTTGCCAGCCCTGTTTCTTTTCTCTTTTCAGGTTCTTTTATTAGACTGCGAGTACTGTGGCTGCCTTCAATATTTTATTTTGTCTTCCGCTCTATGACCGCTGCGTCCAGCTCATGACGAGCTTTACTACTAAGCAAAAATAGAATCTGATTTTTTAATTTTTACATTCGCCAAGATGCAATCACAGTTTGTGCTAATTGAGACAAAATTCAATTTCACAAGCCATCCGTAGGAGGAGAACTACGCTATTCCACATTCATACTTAAAAATTAGACACGCATTAACGTTAACAATGTATCAAGTAAATTAATGTCGACATCTCTGGCGAGTACAATCCCTGTCACGACGACATAAGCCGCATCAATTGTTCTGCTGGGCGGTACTCGCACATATGCGACCTGATCTGTGGCGGTACACTACTACTTAGCACCTACGCGCCTGTCCCGGGTCCGCACCGTCTGTCGCGCTTAAATGTGGGGGTCTCGCCGCTGGGGTCTGTACGACATTCGCTAGGCTAAATCATCGGAATATCCGAACGTACTTGCAAGGTAGGGAAGAGTCAGGCCCGTAGTAACAGTTATCTTAGCATTTTCAAGTTTTATGGAAGAAAAGTCCTTGCGCGAATGAATATGCCGAAGAGATATGTATATATGTGTTTATGCGTGTCTTTTCTATAAAGCATATCTCGTGAGATTTAAGGTGGATTATACAGTGCTATAGTGTATGTTATAATGGATTGTAAAATAGTGCCAGTAGCTTGAAGAAACTGAATAGATCGCGGCCACTGGTGCAAAAATAAAGCCTCTGCAAGCCAGCCGAGCAGATAAAATTAGAATCTAAAAACGAAAATACCAGAGCACCCTCCAATGATTTGCAATTATTCGCACTAATCTCTCTATTCCTAGAAAATAGTACGCTTAAGATGGTCTTCCTTACCGGTACAGTCAGTGCTAGTGCTAATAGCAGCAGTAGAGTACTATTGCGACTCACAGCTAACATCACCAGGCTGTAGCACACCTTGGTATCGACACTTGTCTACATGGCGCACTGAACTATAAACACGAGTACATTGGATGCTATCAGGTCCATGACAGCTGCGCACAGCCGTTTAGCTAACTTGTGTTATGGACAACCCTTGAGGACATTGTATGAGTGCAAATAGTGCCAGCTACACCAGTGTCAGTTACAAAATACACACCTTTTAAGACTCACGAACTATTCTTAGATAAAATTGTGACTTGTCCAAAAGAGTGCGACTTTTTGACGGAGTACCGCCCTTAAATAGTGTAAAGCCTACTCCACGCTCTCTTCTATTAACTCCCGATTAAACTGCTCCTTCCTACTTGTATCCCGTGCTTTTCGTAGATCTGCATCGCGCAGCCTCTGATTCTCACGATTAATACCCTTGACGTAGTCCTTCAGCCGTGGATCATCGTCTACTGTCTGTGCCGCAGACTGATGCTCGTCACCTTCGTCCGCGGTGTTCGCGGCACCGCGCGCGGCCGCACCGCCGCTCGACCGCCTCGCGCTCTCGTAACTAGATATCTTCGCATTTTCCAGTATCTGCCTAATAAGACGGTTACGCGCGTAGTGCACGGGTAGGCCATGCGATATCACTCGGCGCACATGATTCAAACGCAGTAACTGCGCCCATGTGTCAATAGATAACGTCATTCCTTGATCAAACTTGAGCAATATGTGGATCACGGAATCTGTGTTTGAAGTCACCGATGAAAACGAATTCAGTGATGCGATAGACGACATCATTGCATTCTGGTCGTCATCCTCCGAATCCATCTCGTAGTCGCCGCTAGCCTCGCCGCCCGTTGATTCCACAGCAATCTTGACAGTTTCCAGCACATCACGGAAAGCAGAGTGTTGAATCTTACGCGAAGATTTTGCCATTCTTTTAGTTGATCCTTTCGCTAGCTGACCAAGCTGATATATTAGCTGGTCCTCGTCATAATAAAGCCTGGGGATAGTGCTGTCTGAACGTTCGTTTTTAGTATCTGCATTCTCAGATGCTATCTCATCGTCTTCCCCGTTTTCCGATTCATCTCCAACGAGTTCCGCAGACTCTTTTTCTTCTATAAGCTCTTCCCCAGCATGATACGAACTAAAATCCTCTGCATAGCGCTCATAGAGGAGAGCAATAACCTGCCCAGCCGCCATTCGGATTGAGACGTGTGATGACTCCAGCTGGTCCACCAGAACAGGCAGCGCGGTTTGACCGAGATCCAAGATATCATACATTTTCGATGCAAGCACTCCGTAGCAATTTAGAGCCGCTAATACGACTTTCTCATCATCCGCAGCTCCAACAGAGCTCCCATCTGTCATGATTATATCTAACAATGTATCTATAGTATCTTCGCATTCCTGGTCGCCTGACGCAGACGAAAAGAATACTACAGTAGCCAGACAATAAATTGCCATCACTTTCAGTACTGGCTCTGCATCAGAAATCATCGACTTGAGAATGGTACTCGATCCAGTAAGCCACATGTCGTTATCTGGATCAGTAACTACCAGAACTGAAAGTGCTCTGCAGGCCAGCGCTCGCTCTCTATCTGTCTTGCCATTCTTTAGGCACCTTATCACACCATCTTCAAGATCGATATGCCTTTCCTCGACGATTCTCCATGCGTATTTTAGACAGAGAATCTTTATTATCTTTGCCAGAGCATTCTCTCGGCTAGAAACGCTAGATCCTTTCCTATCGCTGGACAAGCCATCTATGTATCCGCTTAGTTTGTCTCTCCAGTCGTCGCCAGTATCTGTGTCCTTTTTCCTTGATTTACTAGAGCCACGCCCACTAACGCTATCTGTGTCTGTTCCATATGAATCTAAAGTATCACCTGAAGCGATACTATAAAAAAATCGGAATTATTAGTATTGGGTATATAAATTTCGTAGTTACCAGTGGTCTGTCATATTTGAGACAGGAATGGTGTATGTGGACTGCGTATGCAATAGCAGCACTGCCATCTTCCTTACCTCCAGTCGTCATCCGAGAATACACTAAAGCTATCATCCGTATCATCATCTCCATCTGGATTCAATCTAGATCTACTTTCAGACCGACTTGCTCTCGCACTAGATTTCCTAGATCCAGGTTTTGGCGATCTGCTGCCCGCTGTCAGACGGGAAGCTGCTATTCTGCGTAAGTCTGACATCGCGTATGTATTTGTTAAAAATAATACTACACAGATTCCACGCTAATGACCTTATAATAGCGTAATTCTGGTTTTTTTTAATAATTTCTTGGACTACTTATATTTTTGTATAAACCGGAAATGATGAGCTAACAAAATTTTTGTTATCATCGGTCAAAAATGTCAGCGAGAACAAGATCAGCATTTTTTTTTTGGTCCCAGACCGAATTTACGTCATCTCAAAATCTGGAAATCTGGTCTCATGCGCCTTTCAATACAAACCATTTTTGACAGAATAATATTAAATACAATAAATTTAGACTATTAACATTACAAAACTACAGGATGAGAATACTATGTGAACGAAAACAACAAAATATAGAACATGAAACCTGAATATGAATGAGAAAGCAACTAACACCTATAAAATGATACCAAATACCAAAAGATAACTAAAATCAAAAAGACACACAGAACATAATCTAACTACATTTTAGAGAAAGTAAAAGTAATTTTGAAATACAGAAATATGACGATTAAAAATACAGTGACAAGCATTGAGAGCTGTAACAGGAGACAAGCTGTGAAGATGAAAAAATACACGAAGGTCAAAAATAAATGATTAAAACAAGTGTCCCAAGAAATACAAACGCTATTAAAGCATATTAAAACAAATAAACACAATATCACTACGATCACTCATCTTTTAGAGGACGGTGACGACGTGAACCACTTACGCCAATATGGCAAACGAAGAGATTTAGACTTTCTTCCTATCGAATTGGATCCCCTTGAGAGATTTGACTCTGCTGAAGTGCCCGACGAAACCGATTCTGTAACAATACCTCCTGAAGAAGGCCGTTCTACATCGGGAGATGCACTTTTAGCCATACTATAATCTTGAACGGGCTGATCATAACTCGCACGGAAAGAGCTATCTTCCGAGAGCTCATCTGCATCCGAGACATCTAATTTATCAGTAGAAGAAGCGGCTACCATGGATTCTGCATCCACTTGTAGAAGGGTTTTGAGAATTGCTCCTCGCTGAGTAAAATTGAATGCAGAAGTATCTAAAAAGTTATTCACATAGTAGTCCCATGATTGACTTGGAACTTCTGAAGGAATCTCAGGAATCGATGATTCATATCGTAATTTTTGGACCTCATTTCGAATACGAAGGCATTCTTTATGAAACTCCAGAAGATCACCAGATAGCTTTAACCCAGATACCATATCCTCATCTCTTTTCATTTCCCTTAACATAGACGCTCTCTTTGCATCTGAGCTTTCTTCTGCAAGCTCATCTGTATACTGATCAGGAAGAGCATCCAGCTCGTTGTTATGAAAAATAGAGCTTTCCGTACTCTCTCCTGAAGATGCGCTTTGTGACAGGCCCAAATCACTTAATTCAGCATCGTCGACTCCTTGAAAGTGATGTCCAGGATTATTTAGAGAAGCCAGCTTTTCCTGTCTAGAGGCAACTTTGCTATCATACCAAGCCAGCCAGCAATCTACCAATTCTGCTAACCTGCCGCTTCTGTCTATTAGAAATGGCAAAGAAGGAACATTATCCACAAAAGCTTCTGGTAATCTTGATATCACTGCATTCGGTATTTTATATGGTATCATTGAAAGTGCTCTCTCATTTGCTTCAGCCTCATTATCATCAAGATTGTCGTCAGTTTTCAGTACTTCTTGCCGCATCTGTTCTTCTGCTTCTATTTCAGCATCTACTGAGTCGAAAGATAGCCTTCTATTAGGAGTTATGTCATCCGAAACCACTTTTGCACCGTCCTTGTCATGAATAAAAACTTGTGAACGCCAGGTTGATATATTGAGAATGTATTCTTGAAAATCCTCAGTGTTAGCATGTAAAAACGAATTTAATGGCGCCATCCAAGGCTCCTTCGATCCGAAGTAAGTTCTGTTAGCTAATCCCTGAAGTCCTTTTGCCAGTAAAGTTAGTGTACGCGCTACTTGTGCATTGGGATGATCCTTTACAAGCCCGAACAGTTTCGGATTCAGGACTGCGGGACAAAAGAATCTCAAAAATAAAAACCCTGATATGCCAGAATAGGATGCAGACATCACAAATTCGCCAAATCTGTTCTCTATTTGAACACGAATACTATGAAATATACGCCGCAGACTAGGAGGGCAGTATTTTGTAGATGCTTTAATAGATCCCCAAAGCTCGTTCAAATACTTCTCCAATTGCTTCCAGTTCGCATCTAGCATATCCTTATTCTCGATCTTAGTGGGATCAACTTCGCAATAAGAGTTCTCTTTAACAATATTACGAACAATGCTTCCGATAGTGTGCTCGAGATAATCTCGCCCAATTCGTTTCATATGAAAATCTAGCGCTTTGGTCAACAGTGAGTTACCTCTAAACAAAAGATTGGCACTAGCGATAGCACTGGAGCCAGAAGACTGAAAGTTTGATGAGTCTGTAACATTGTGATCTCTGCCATTTCTGCTGTAGGCTCTATCACTTGATGAACTATCTGCGAGAGCATCAGATACCTTACGATTATCAGCAGAGCAGCCAGGTTCGTTACTTTCCTCTGAAAGCACTTGGTTGGTAGTTGACGACAATGCCAAAGTTGAAGTTGAAGAGTACGGCCCTAAGTCTTTTGAATCGTTGGATACCTCTTGATATATCTTTTGCGGTGGAGTCGGTGAATAGGAAGGCGACATACTAGTATCTTGGATGGGCTTAATTTCATCATCTGCTAGAGCAATAATCCACTCTGTGGCTTGACCAGTCGCCTGAAATATGTCCAACATCACTTCAGCAAGACAGGCTATATTATTCGTCATTTTCGCTATTCTCACCGTTAGTCGGTTGGAAAAATTCAATAGCAACTCCAATAGACGATTGTACTCTCTGCTTGCAAGAATAGTAAACTCCGATATATGTACTTTAACACATATTTCACCAGTTTTACCCATGTATCCATCACTATTAATATACAAAGGAAACCATCTTTCCAGATCACGTTCAATTTTCAATTCTTGCATTTTCTGCAAATCAGAAAATAGAATCCTCACTTCTCCTATCGCTGGATCTTGATTCAATTCCGCTGATCGTCTGCATCTGGCCCTGACAACAAACTTCACGTTGTTGAGCAGGAATGGAAGATCTTGAAACTCAAAATCCTCGCGCCAAAATGGCTTATTCGTTCCATATTTAACTCTGGTGCGGGCTCGGAGCTTATCATTCAGCTCAATATCTACATAAGAGTCAAGATGCTTCGATGATATATCGTACGTCTGCGCAATAGCTTTGGGATATTGCATCTGAGCATCGACAATACGCACATTTAAAACTCTATGCTGCCTGAAGGAGCCATTAACATCTCCAGTATCAGGACCATATAGTTCCGGAAGCGCGAGCGATCGAAAGAGAACAAACCACACTTCAAATGTTGTCCTATCCTCGAAGTATAAATATATAGGCGTTACTATAACGTTATTGACGTATTCTGGATATGTTCCTAAAGTGGACTCTGGGAGAGTCGGAGTCGGAGCCGAAGCAGGTTTGTTCTGAATGTTTATAGGTCGACTCGATGAAAATGAAGATCGGGACGGCGAGCTAGTCTGTAGCTCAGATGACGTTGATGTTGAAGTTGATGATGCAGTATGCGAAGAATCATTTGACACTGTAGACTCAATAGTTCTAGATTTCAAGAGTTGATCTTTAGGAGTTTTTAAGTAGATAACAATACAATTATCACGACCAGTTAGAGAAGGATCAGCTTTCTGGATAGCAGAACGACGAATCAAAGATAAAGGTAGGACAATGTAGTAATTATTGGTGAACTTTGACGACTGTTGATTATTGGCTGAGCCATTGCTACTACCACTACTTCCCAAACCATAGGATGTCGATTGGGAAGGCTTTTGTTGATCGCTTCCATTAGGACTTGCCCACAAATTAGTTGGAGAATTATTAGAGACCACGGTAGCTCCTGCTGGGAAATAGGGCTCCTCCGGATATAGCTGAAACTCGCCATTTGTCTTTAAAAGGCAAGAACTCGTTATCCATTTTGCCGAAGGTACTGAAACACGAAGAGGACTATTTGAAGCTCCAGATGAAAGTTTCGTTTTTCCACTTGCACTTCCAGATGCTGCGCTGAAGCTACCATTGTAAGTGTATCCTTTTCGCATAGACGGATCCCATATTTCAAGCCTACCAACTTTAATTGTTCGTACCGGCTTTGGTGTTGGAACGTTAAATGGAGTATTGCTACTATTACCACTACCATTATTATTCACAGAGCTACCAGATCCAGGGGTATTAGCTCGCGGAGACAGACTGCTGGACGAGCTCGTAGTCAAACAGGCATTTGTAGAAAAGTCAAGCTCGGGATATCTAAAACGCAAAAGTTTGTTGTTAATACCTGCGGCACGGAGAGATGCCCAAGACAAAAATACAGCGAGCCATTTGCAGAACTCTTCTGGGGAACCAGGATCTATCACGATGTAGTAACTCGGATCTTTAGAGTTGCGCAGCCGAATTGCAGTCATAGACGACGACGGCAAATCAACTTTACATCCTCGAATATCACTCATTAGAACAGAAACAGACTCCTTGAATTCAGATAAAAGTGCTCCCGAAAACTCTTCGATATGACAATAACCATAGCCTTTGTTGGTCGGTGTCTCCCATCGTACAGTTCCTCTGATTACACCCTTTTGTAACTTCATTAATGAAAGAATATTTGCCCATTCTGTGGGGAGTTCACGCTGAGGACCAAAATCACACTCTTTCCAATTCAGATGCACCGATCGACTTGGCCGTCTAATAGAGATGCTTCTAGCAAGCCCTGACCGAGTCCTATGTAGTCTCCTCTTGTTGACATTCAGCTCGCCACTCGTCTTGCGACTTTGCTGTAAATCAAAAATCGACTGAGCTTCATCTTTTGATAGCAAATCATTCTCGGTAGTACTACTGTTTGATGCAACATTTGATTCTTTTAATGTAGATTGTGAAGCGTCAGGTGAGGGATCTTGACTATCTGCTGCGGACGAGCGGATCTGTGAAAACGCAGTTGGTACTCCTGAGTCGGACAATGTCGTTAACAAGGACGTAGAATGCAGTCTCAAGTCATATAATGTGGTAGAAGAACGTCTATGTGTATTAGAAGGTTGCTCACGAACAGCTCTATCCAGTGGCTGAGCGGAAGCTGACTTTATATCACTAGTCTCTGGCGGTGGACTCACAGTTTCGGTCGCAGGATGGTAGTAATAATCAGCGTTCGTTATAAACCTATCAGCGATATCTGTTGAGTAATGTTGAGCATCCATGCGTTGCATCTGTCGAATGGGCTCAGCTACAATTGCAAAGTTCGATCCAGCGTGTGAATACGGTGGAGATTCATCTGATGGTGAGCTGCTTTCAGTGGGTGATGACTTTGAGTCTTCATTCTGCGAATGTGGATGAGAGTCTCCATCCATCATTCAGCGCCGAATAAACAAAAAGAAAAAAAGAAATTTCGACAGCGAATATTTTCAACAAATTAATCAGCCGATATATTTAAGTTGCCGTATAAATGAAATCTGGACCGTATCGTTCTTCGGAGTTAGGTTCTATAAATGCTTGCCAGGCCCTGCAAACACTTCTTTAAAATGTAGCAAACCAAGGTTATTCGCGTTTGATATTGGATATATTAAATATACAATAGATTCCTTGATTACAGCTGGTAGTTTGCATATATTGTCTTGATGTTTCTCGTAAAACTAAAAAAGAAATAAATATCAGCAACGATGAAGCGACTATGATTCATGTACGAGCTGAAACAAGAGCTACTGACAACAAGAAATATTGCTACGCAACATCAAATAAGACTTCTTTATATAGTCACCATAAAAGTACCGAGAAATGAGTATCGATGAATCAATATTCTCGACACCAATGGTTGCACGAATAGTAAACTCGTCACCGTTATCCCCAAAGTTATGAAATATAAACCAATACTATCTCTAATCCTATATCTAGGACCACTCTGATATTCCTCCACAAAAAGAAATAACCCTTGAGAAAATATACTGAGATCCTTATCCTATTATTGAAAATACTTGAAAATAATACGGTAAAAGTCTTGCACAAAAAGGGGGGAGAGGATTGAGCGGTGAGTGTAAGAGGACTTTTTTTCCTTGACAAAGGCGGCCGAATAAAGTGTATAGGACAGGCGTGTCTTGGATCAATATAAACCGGCATCACAGAACAGTAACCGGCTCGTTTTGCTAGTACTTGTTCTGGTGCTAAACATACTCTTCAATATCTATTTAAACTTCCGTATGCTAAGCACCATTTCTGTCAAAGATCGTCAATATTAATAACCAATCCTAATTGCGTCCCCAAATTAAACCCTTGTTGTGCGAACCATAGTCATCCCCGGAGCTCTCTAATTGCATGTCACGTGATGTCACTCCACTATTTCTCACGTGATGTCTTTAATCAATAATTAGTACCAGGCTCTGAGGGGAGAATAATTTAAAGAAAGTGGCCCTAGAAGTGACGGATGTGAAGGAATAAAAGAGAGCAGTGCTAATCATTTTAAACTTTGGCTGACGGAGAAGGAGAATAGATTATTACTGGTGCCGATAAGTTAGAGGATCAAGATATGCTCGTTGTTAGTGTTTTAGAGCAGCTAGCAAATATGTGAGAGTCGAGCAACTTTGGGACTAGACAAAAAAACGTGTTGCGGAGTGCAATTGCGAACTGGCAGGCATAATGGCAGAGCTACTTTTCTTGCATTTAAATTATTGTCAAGTGATCGATTATATTAGTAAATGTGGAGAACCGAACCGTGCTTTCGTAAGATTCAGGTTATAACATCTATGGCATACTAACGTATGTTAAGCACATCATAACAACTACACCATAGCAGATGATTAATGTTATAGCACGATTGTTTTACAATAATTATTTCTATTATTTGCTATGATTTTATCGAATTTCCCAATATTATAGAGCAGTCAAGAATTTATTTTAGTTAATTCTACTGACCTATAACCATGCGCTATTGGGTTCGAGCGCTGTCGTTTGGTTGTATGCACTTATGAGTTGCGAAATGCCCTTAACACATCGGGCCGAAACTGAGTCTAGCTGATATTTTCAGTTGATTTATTGACTATTCTGAGACTTCAACGGAAATTGAATCTTCCGATACTGTTTGTAAGTTGCCGGCAATAGGTCATTTATAAACTGCTGCAATTCTCAAATCACTAGTTATATTATTTTTTCTACTCAAATCTTCAAATATATATTTCTGTGTTTCTCTTGGTATCTTGACATCCCGTCTTTTGAGTTCGCGTGCTTTTCAAATAAATCCTCATTAATAGCTGTGACGTAATGTGCGGCTTACCTAATATTTTTACTGTACTTTCCTATATAGAAGTTGGATTCCACCGTGTCGCAGAAGACAGCTAAGGATGCAGATCTGTATTCTAAGCCTTTAGCAGTATCTATACTAGTCCAATTCTTCTTGTTGCTCGGCTTATAGTCTGAAATTTTTAGAGTTAGTATTGTCGCTTTCAATAAAAGGGGCCGTCTTGCCTATTACATGAGCCTGTGCTCGGGGCGGTCGCTGCACTGACTCATGTACTTGCTATAAGCATCAAGAAACGATCATCATGTGCAAAGCCACACACAGCTATAATTAAAGCAGCGGAAGCCTACAGATGTGCTCGTGGAGAGTATATGCTCTAATTCATAGCCCGCTGTCATAGTGTTGTCAGTGGTAGTTGTCGCATGATCAGATGAACACAGCTGGGAGTCTTGGGAATCACGGAATAATGTTAATCCGGAACGCGCAACAGAATTCCCGGTCACTGAGCACAATTTTGCTCTATATGCCGATCATTTAGTGGAAGAGCTCATGTTCGTAAGTATATTCAAGAGCTAATGCGTATTGGAGCCATCCTGCATATTGTGCAATTTTCCATGCTCTATGTTGTGCTGTTCACTCTGCATTATTGCTTTACTAATTTCACACTCATCACGCCACTTACGATTTAGAGTGAAGAATTTCAAACTGGAACTAAGGGTTTTGTACAAATTGGGTAAGGTGAACGTATGCGGCTGTTCTTTGCGCATGTAGGACTAAAGAGGCCAAGAAAAGTAGCGAATGAAAATATATAGAATTTACAAATAATACAAATAGATTGTACAAGCTTTGGTTTGTTTCTAGATATTGCTGACATTCTACTTTGGAGATCGTTGAGTAGCATATGTTACAAGAAGTGGTTTAAGCTATATATAGCTGCGATTGGATCAGACGGATAGCCAAACCAAAGAACACGCCCTGGTGAATAATCATATTGGCGCAGGAACCATATCGATAACTTGACATTTAGAAAGATGAGGGCGGTTGTGCAAAGGGTAACTTCTGCTTCAGTCATTGTAGATGGTACAATTACGGGAGAGTAAGTCTAATTGATTACAAGGAAGATTTTGGATCGCTGCGTCCTCGACTTACTGATAGCCTCTGTTTAGAATCAAAAGAGGACTGCTGGTCCTGCTAGGCGTGGAACAGGGCGACACAGAATCAGATGGCGAGATCATGGCAAAAAAGATAATGAATATCAAAATGTTCCCAGCTTCAATATCTACGGTCATGGATAGTGAGTATATTGAGAGTTCCCTCCCAAAGCAGTGGGTTCGCAATGTCAAAGATGTGGATGGTGGGGTACTATGCGGTAAGTTCATTAAATTATACCTGAGGCACTTATCATACGCATTAATTCATATATGGTCGTTTGTCGATAATTCGTTCTAGTTTCCCAATTCACTCTAATGGCGTCAGTCAAAAAGAATAAGCCAAGCTTCCATCACGCTGCTAGTCGTAAGTGTATCAATTGATTGTCCAGTTATCTAATCTAAAGATATTTCAAAGACTGATTCGTTTTGTTGGTTTCCATGTAGCGCAAGTAGCCACTAGCCTCTACGAGCAAGTGCTTGCCAACCTCAAGGCTGAATATGGACCAGACAAGGAAGATCGTATTCAAGCTGGTGTTTTTCAGGCGTATATGCAAGTTCAGTTAATCAATGATGGTCCTGTTACCTTTGAACTCTCTACGAAATAGATATAACTAAGTTAGATTAAAACAAGAGCTACGTGAGAGCGATGTCCAGTCACGTACTTTCTTGCTTCATGCCCTTATTTTTTTTTAATTATTGTTCCGCTTCTAGTCGTCTGTAGCATAGCATATATCTAGTTAATAGCGAAATTTTTGTTAGATACCATCTACTCGAAGTGATGACATTCATATAAGCTATCTAATTATCTGCTTATACATACCGCAGACCAGTCGGTAAGATGTCTCTACTCAAACGGAGCATCTTCACTAATAGGCGTCAGCCACCAACAGGTAACTCTCGTCATTCTTAGCTGGAGCAGCATGCAGTCATGAGCACTAGAGCTTCTTGCCGCTACCCATCCTCTATACGGAGTAAGATTCGAAGTTCCGCAGTATATATCACGTGATTTACTTTTAAAGATAGTCTGCTTCGGCTGTTCCGATGGCTATTTTGAACTGCTGATAGCCATTGGAGCGACGCAGTTTGGGCCTCGGAATTAGATAAAACTAGTGGTCGATTATAACGGTATTCCGCATAGGGCTTTATTTTCCGTGACTCACGAGGAAGTACCTGTCGGAAATGCTATTTCATTCACCGCGCAATTGTACCATCATCTTTAACGATACTGCCTACGGAATCTTTTCTGCAGGCCAAGTTTTATTTTATAGTTCTATCGGTAGAGTCTATATATAAGATATAATTGCTACTCTCCCTGTTTCTATATGTCATAAAATACTGGTCAAGTGGTTAGTACAAGGTATTCTCTTTCGCAGAATCCTCTTGTTCTACTCTAAAGGGTATTGCAGAAGATGGCACCATCTTCAGTCAACAGTGAAGACCAGCAACTGGAAGATGATTTTTCTCTGATCGGTGAAGGCGACGAGGACGTAGAGGTCATTGAGAAGAAACAGTCTACATTCAAGGACCCTGAACCTTTCACTTCTAAGCCTGAATCTGGTAATGATATAGAAAAGCAAAAAGTAAGTATTCTGAAACTATCTTGTAAATGCCGTGGAATACTAAGTAAATAACTATTGTCTAGTGGAAATATTCGTATAATGAGCCTTTGAGTGACATGAGCAAGGGACTTATAGGCTGGGAATCAGCAGATGATGTCGAGAACCCAAAGAACTGGCCAAAGAAAGAAAAGCTTCGAACTATGGTCCTCGTCCTTATTACTGCGTTTATGATACCTGTAGCGTCTACTATTTTTGCTCCAGGTAAGGGTCTTCTTGCAAAAGAGTTCAATGTCACAAATTCAGTTATAGAACAGTTTACTGTTAGTGCTTACGTTCTGGGATTTGGCTGGGGTCCTTTGATTCATGCTCCACTATCAGAGCTATATGGCCGAAAGCATGTGGTAGTTATTTCAAATTTTCTCTTTGCTACCTTGAACCTTGGTTGCTCTGAGGCAACAGGTATTGGTATGTTCTTAGCATTTAGGGCTCTGTCTGGAATTTTCGGCTGTGCTGGAATGGTTGTCGGAGCCGGTATAATATCAGATATGTATAGGCCCCATGAAACTGGGCGAGCTACATCTCTGTTTCTTTTAGGTCCCATTATGGGACCTGTTGGCGGACCAATACTTGGTGGCTTCATATCTCAGCATGCGGGCTGGAGATGGACATTCAGAGTTATGGAGTGCATGGGAGGTGTTATGGCGTTACTGTTTTTCTTTGTTGTTAAAGAGACGAATGCTTCAATTCTTTTGCGAAAAAAGGCAGCGGATCTGTCAAACACACTAAATCGACCTGATCTTATTTCGGTTATCGATTCTAAGCAGCCTCAATTGACACCCGCGAGGAAGATTGCAATTGCACTTACTCGTGCTATCAAACTTATTGTTACATCTCCCATTGTATTCTCTTTTGCTATTTATATGTCAGTTGCCTATGCCTATCTCTATGCGTTTTTCACCACTATTCCTACTGTTTTGGTTAACAAATATAACTGGTCGATAGAGAGTTCAGGATTAGCGTTCCTTGGGGTCGGATGCGGAACTACATTCTCAGTGGCCGTTGTTGGATCTACGAACGATCGACTCGTTGAGTACCTAACCAGCAAGAACAATGGCATTCGTGAACCAGAGATGAGACTTAGTCCTCTCATATTTGGTAGTATACTCATTCCTACTAGCATGTTTTGGTATGGCTGGGGTGTACAAACGCATGTTTTTTGGTTTGTGCTAGTCATGTCTTTTTTTCCTATAGGAGCTGGCTTGCTAGCCTCGCTCATTCCTATTCAAAGCTATCTTATAGACCTTTACGGACCGCTTGGTGTCGCAGCCTCTGCTACAGCGGCTCTCAATCTTTTACGGTCGACAGCTGCTGCTTTTGTTCCGTTAGCTATACCAAGTCTAATAGATCGTCTTGACTATGGTTGGGGCTACTCTCTACTGGGATTTCTCGCACTAGCTTTATGCACTCTCCCATCTTTCTTCTTCGTCAAATTTGGCAAGTCTTTAAGACTTCGATTTCCTCCGCATGTGTAGATGTATCATAATGATTTGTATTTCAATAGTTTTTTCTTGCGCTACTAATTTTGGTTTTTCTTTTTCTTGTTTCTTCTTTATAAACTTGTCTTTAAGGCACTATACACTATCATATTTTAACTATTCTGATCTAGCAGCATTTACGGAGTATAAATAAGACTATAGATTATGCATTTATTAGATAATGAATATATTTGACGTAATATTAATCACATTATTATGACTGGTTGAATTTGTGTAAAGAGCTCGTTACTATTGCTATTGCAAAATATGAAAAATTCTAGTAGAGATTATGCAAATTGATTTTTGCTCCGCTTATAAAATATGCATATTTCACATCATCAGCCTCACCCACTTTATTTATCAAATTCCTACATAGCATGATTCGCAGATTACCAAAAGTTGCATTAGAACATATATAGGTTTATCAATTAGATATTGTTATTCACAGACAGCATAGAAAGCACAAAGATATACAAAGGACAATAGGGACGTTCGTTCAAGATGTCGATATATATGGACATCCTGGTTGGCAGTATTGTCTTCCTTTGTAGCATCACTGCTATCTATCAACTACAGATATCTTCAGGAAGTATAGAACCCCCGATGATTAAGGGAAGTATACCTTATCTTGGAGTGGCTATAGATATGGTGAAACGCCCAACAGAAATGCTACTGAGATTGAAAGAAAAATATGGCTATGCGTATACAGTTCTAGTCGCAGGACGACGAATGACTATCCTTTCAGATCACGTCAGCGGAATAAAACAGCTTTTTAGGAACGAAGAGGCGTTTGACAATAAATATTTCATTCGACATGTTAGTCTAAATGTTTTCAAGTATCCGACAGAACTTTTGGATAATCAGAGTATAGTTAAAGACATCAATTCGGTGCTTGTACCTTGGTTAAGTCAATCCAAAAATGCAAATGCTGTTGGCGAGAGAATCAGCGATATATACATGATACGCATTGATCAAAAGTCAGGATTCTGCCCGGAGGTCGGTTCATCCGTGCAGGTAGATGATCTATTTCTATGGGCACGAGAAAACTTGTTTATCGCGTCTGCTCTCGGTATTTTTGGTGATAAGTTTCCCGTTGATAAGTTTTACGAGCCATACAAAGAATTCGAAGCTACACTCTCAGGCTTTGTTCAGGGCTATCCAAGATTTATGATGCGCAAGGCCTATGAGAGTAGAGATAAGCTTTTTGAAGCACTGGAAGAGTTTTATGCTGATAAGGAAATATATACGTCCAACTGTGCAGGCTTTATTAATGCAATTATTGATACATTTGAGAATTATCCCGACCTTTGTAATGCTAAATGTATGAGTCGCTATTTCTTCTCACTTATCTTTGCTAGTAAGTCCAATTCGATTCCAGTAGCATATTGGATGCTAGCAAATATCGTCAACAATCCAGAACTTAGAGATGAGATACTGGAGATCATAAAGACTAACTACAACCCTGAGACCGACGAATTTAACTGGAATGAGCTTTATCGCGAGAAACTCCTTAATTCATGCTTCAAAGAAAGTGCTCGATTGAATTCAAATGTTACAGTGTCACGCACTGCCATACGTAATACAAATATGAGAATCACTAACCCAGACGGCAACGGCTATAAGGATATGCTTATTCGAAAAGGAGACCATATCATGTTGTACACGAATACTGTCCAATGGGACGCATCTGTCTATCCAGAGCCTCTGACGTGGTACGGTAAGCGATTCATGCCTGAGAGTATTGGAACCATGAACAATAACACCAAGAACTACAGTTCATACGTTCCATGGGGTGGAGGCAGCCATCTCTGTCCAGGACGTCATCTTGCATTAAATGAAGCCATCACTCAATTAGTAAATGTTCTTTGGCATTTTGATATCGAGCCCCTGGCACCTATTCCTAAGCCTTATGTTGCTGAAAAATGGGGGATGGGTGCTGCGCAGCCGGCTACTAAATTTCCTGTCCAGTTCATACGACGCGATAGGCGTGCTGAGATGCGGGCTACGTCTGCTTAGACAGTTTCTGACAATTTTTCTCATATAGAGCTCTTTCCCTAATGTGAAATAAGTAATATTTCATGTTACTTCCACTTTAGTTGTTATAATGCATATATATTTTCTTTACTAGAATTCATAGCTCAGCTATTCTGTTTCATGCATCATAGTCATCTCACATTTTCTCCTCTGTTTGTTACTCTATTTGTAGCATACAATAATAGCTTTAGAATATAGCCTGTAATGCTCAGCTAAGCTCTTATCAAAATCTCCGGCGCTGCCGCATTTTGCACCTTGCAATATCTATAATATCGTGTTAGGGTAATAATGATGACTAATATAAAACTTTACAGTAGTTAAACTTTCGTATTCGCATTTTTATACAGTTTAGAATTATCATTGTTTATCGTTATATAAGTGATAGTTGACCTCCGAGAAGCTTGGAAGAAACGAACAACTGGACGCCACGAAGGATTTGCAAAGCTTCAGAGTTCGCTAATGTAGCAAGCGATAGCTCTTTGCGGCATAGGCATTATCATATTCCGGCACTTAAGCTGCATATCCTGCATGGCACCTGCTTGACACTGATGGTAGGAGCGTTTTCATTTCTTGGTTACTTCGCACGCGAACACGAAGTGAGCGGCAAAGTTATAGTTTACCACTTACTTTTTCCTCGTAGTTTGTTTATAAGCTGCGGTTTAGAAGCACGATTGTAATTTAACGATTGAAAGTCTAATATTGGGAAGAAGAAACCCGGAAATACTTGTCAGACGAGCATAAACAAAAGATAAACACGAGAATATAAATAATGCAGATGGTCTCGTGCATGGCATAAGAACTATCTGAGCTACAAAAGAAGGCGTTTTATAAAGCCAGCGCACCCTGGCCGGCAAGTGCGTCTGAGTGCGCTTATTTATTTATAGTCAGACGGAAAGTAAGCAAAAAGTTTGTGATGTGGCTAGCGCTTGTGTAAAATACGAGTACTAAAATAATTTGCTCTTTTTATGCTAATTTTTTTGGCTCTTACTTTCTGGTATAGATGCTGGAGTAAAAGCTGGAGCATTCAATTCCCACTAGTACACATATAGTGGCTAGCTTTTGTAAAATAATACACATATTGCTATGGACAAATAGTATATAGCTTTCTTTGATCATCAACAGAAAGAGATAGTAGGAATTCCAGGAATGCAGCACGTCCGTTAGTTGATACAAGGTGAAACCAAAAAGATAGGCAGCTTGGAGATAGTGAAAAATAAAAGTTACTTGACCTGTATAATTTTTCATTATTTACTTGACTAAGAATTGCGATATAAGCGGTACTGATATTGTAATAATTTACTGGTCACGATAAGTAAATGAATGAGAAAAAGAAAGCATTTGGCAGTAATCTATTTCTCCGCAGAGCTGACTGTGGTAGCAGAGCTGAACGTCAGTTTCGTTCTTATCATTAGTAATTAATTGCGTTTGAATGGATATGTTACTGTCTTTTTTTTTTCAAGTTATATTGTAAGTGCAAATCATTAGCAGTTAGTGCCTGTCTATCATTTTATTTTATCGAGGAAGGTTTGGCCTTTGATGGTTTGGCCTTTGATGTGCCTTTGGCGCAGTACCTAATTTTGAGATACCGCTCGTGAGAAACCATAAAAAGATACCTACCTTTTTTTTATAATAAGTATCTTGGTTATTTCGCCCGTTTACATGTATTCAAGTCCCAACTTTCTTGTTTCTGAGAAATATATAATTAAATACATCCGCAGTGTCATGCTTGGTGCAACAACAGCAAGAATCGTGAAAGGATAATTTGCCTTTACAGTATTGAGAGACTGGACATTACAATTGATTCATCCTGTGCGTTTGATTCTGCGTAACGAATATTGGAGGACTAATACGCCAGTGACCAGCCATAAGTATAGCAATGAGTGGGCCGCTGATTAATATTGATCCTGACAATGATACGGAGACCCTGGACCCCATAACAGCAGTGAGCCAACAACTGCACAGCCATCAGTCCGATCTAAGGTTCTTTTCTACTGCGTCCTCGCCGTCGATAATGTCGAAAGACTCTGCTACGAGTATGAAGGACCTCGCCGCTAACACTGCAACTGACCATTTACTTCTTGAGGTCCAGTCCTTAAAAGGCTCTATATTGGATGAAGAGGAAGGTGATAGGGATGATCTACCAGTAGATGATGATCGATCGTTGCTTGAACAAGACGATAACGAAGAATATTTTGGCCATAATATACTTAGATCAAGGTCGCTGGGCCACAACAGATATGACGATTATGAAGAGGAGCCCATGTCTACTACAGATCTCATCAAGTCCTTTATGGCGGCGACTTCAAATCATGTTAGAGGAAAATCCGTCGATTCCTCTACTCTGCGACGCATAGACAGTAGAACAAGACGCTCACTGATTCCATCATTGAATACTATTCGATACAATTACCTAATAGGTGAGCAACAGTCTTCTTACGACTGGGAGTCTTGGAGGATGACTGAAGAACAACTCAAAAAGATGCCATATAAACTAAGAAAGTTTTATGAACGTCAGAATGAGTTGATAGAACGTTATGCAGAAATAGATGCTTTATTAGGTTCTGACATTACTCAGAATATGATCAGGGACTATAGTGATTCTCATCAAAGACGGGAACGGGTTCCTGCAAATATTGATGAGGAGGGCCAGATGTTTCTGCTATTTAACAGCCGAGAGGATTCGGATTCTGCAATTGTATCTTACGCTATTATAGTAAACTTCTTAATTAATATTTTCCTTCTTGGAGGAAAGTTCACTATCGTGATTCTGACGAATTCTATCTCACTGATTGCATCTCTCGTGGATTCTGTCCTTGACTTTTTATGTACAGCCATAATATGGATCAGTACCAGTCTAATAGGTTCTGCCGGCTCTGTTTCACGACTGCATTATCCGGTTGGAAAGGCTCGCCTCGAACCACTTGGTGTTCTTATATTTTCTGTTATCATTATCATTTCATTCTTTCAGGTAGCCATCGAAGCCGTGCAACGTCTGTGGAATGGACCACATGATGCTGTAAAGCTTGATTTTGCCTCGATTGGTATCATGACAATGGCAGTTGTTCTCAAACTCTTTGCTTGGGCCTGGTGCAGAACAATTAACTCTTCCGCGATTCAGGCTCTGGCTCAGGATGCGATGTCTGATATCACATTTAATCTTTTATCTATGTTTTTCCCTATGATGGGACATTTATTTGATATATGGTGGCTTGATCCTTTGGGTGCTCTCTTGTTAGCCATATACATTATTCGACAATGGATTGAGACTACTTTTGAACATGTACAAAATCTGACTGGGGTTGCTGCAGACCCTATTGAGAAACACGTCATTATTTATCTATGCTCGCGCTTTGCTACTGGAATCAAACGCATAACGTCCCTTAATGTGTATCATGTTGGTGATAGATACCAAGTTGATGTTGACATAATAGTCAATGATAAGATGAATCTCCAAGACTCGCATGATCTGGGCGAAGCATTACAATACGCAATTGAGACACTTCCGACTGTAGAGCGAGCCTATGTACATATTGATTACCGTCAGGATAATTTTGCTGGCCATTTACTTCGATGAGCTATTTAAGTGCCTAGATTTCTCTGATTAGCTAATTGGGCAGTGTCAAAGTTATCTTACGTCGAGTTTTCGACTTTTCGCATTCATGTTTATATTTCATAGTTCGATTCATACCTATGTTGCATATGCATAATAATTACGCTGTATGCAGGTACATAATCTAGGTATCGACAAGCGGGTTCTTAATCTGTAGTGAATTCTAGATCTTCGCTGTTATTATTCCTGGGTGGTGTTTATTAATTTTTGTTTTGCATTATAATTAGACAGATAGAGAAGAAGACATAATACGTATGGCCATTAAGGGTCGAAATATTTGAGCCTCTTAGCATGCTTACAACTCATGTACCAATAGATTAAAAATAGTAGGTATTATTCAATGTATTCATATGATATCTAGTAGTTGATTAATATATCATGGCATTTTACTGAATTTCGTTGTTCGGCTAGTAACGTATTTCAAATGTTCGGATATCGATCTACTGAAACAAGTGGTAGCTTATCTAATTTTCCGTTGTGCTATACTCGTATATGCGAACGTTCCTTAACGTAGCTAATACTTTAGAGGTAGTCTTCCAATATCTGCTTGGAAATACCTTATCTCTACTATTTACTTTATTTTCCGCCACGAGAGTTCCAGTAAATACGGTAGACATCCAAGCAATAATAATTTTCTTGGTACGTTATCACAGCTGCTTTTACAACTTCGATGAACAGATATAATCATAACACAAAAAAATATGGCTCAATTACGGGTAACCTTTACAAAGTAAATACCCTAAGCCATTTTAGTTTTTAATTTTATTTATTTTTTTCAATCGTAATTTTTCTACTGCTCTCTTGTTGTTTATATCCAGCGATTGAGAGAGTTCTTCGGGTATGCTACATTGATATATCCAACTAATTTTCTTCCCTTGGAGTCTGTCGCGTTGAATTGTAGCAGCCTATTTCTTGGTCTTCTTAACGTCGTCCGCACTCTCGTCAGGCTACAAAAGGAAGTGAGGAAGCCCCGGGAAAATGCAACCACTTAACACGCTGATTCGTCGCAGGGTAATCTCCAAGGTTGCTCGTATCACGCACATAGATATTTCAGGCTTAGGTAATATATGTACAACGCAAGCGAGGGAACTATTATTGGCTTCTTCCGACAGAATCAGCACAAAATCATTTACTGACAGGTCTTTTTCAGAAAATAGTTACAGTCCTCTGCAATTAAATCGATTTCGATTGTGCAATCAGCAGGTAAAATCAGTCGATACTACTGTTTGTGCAGTTCGTAGATATAGCGGAGTGAGTAATTTCAAATCAAGTCGCTTGCACAGTGGACTTTCGTTTACATCAACAAATATAATATTATCGTCACCATCATCTCCATCTCTGCTACTTTCATCACAAACATCGCTCATTTTCTTATCGAGGTATCTGACATCGTTAGCAGCAGCAGGAAAGCACAAACATAGTCTACTTAATAATAAACTAAGTACTAGATCGGTTGGCTTGCGCTATCTTCATTATCTTTGTCATAGACATCATCAAGCAAAAAAGGACGACATGTTAGACATAGTGACTGGCGGAGGTTATGAGTAAGTAGTATTTTTGTTTTTTAATAGATGAACAACAACTGTAAAGTGTGTCATCAGGATACAAACTTATTCGTATCTGAGAATTGAATGGATGAGTTGCTGACCTGATATTGTTATTATAGTGCCTCTGGCGAACGTGAGATTCTCCCTCAGAATGTCAAGCCCTTGAACTACGATCTCACTCTGGAGCCGGACTTCAAGAAGTTCACCTTCGATGGTACTGCTAAAATTCTTCTTGATGTTTTTGAAACTTCCAAGACTGTTACTCTCAACTGTCTTGAAATTGAGATCCACTCAGCTTATATCGTTGTTGATGGTGCCAAGAAGGTCGCGGCTTCGCCTTTTGAGTTCAATGAAGATGCACAGTCTGTCAAGTTCACGTTCGATTCTGAGTTTACTGCAGGATCCAAAATCGAGCTTGTGATAGCCTTCACTGGTATTCTCAATGACAAGATGGCTGGTTTCTATCGCTCTTCTTACACTGCCGTTGACGGTTCAACGCAGTATCTGGCTACTACTCAGATGGAGCCTACTGACTGTCGTCGAGCATTCCCATGTTTTGATGAACCTGCTTTGAAGTCTACATATGACATTACTCTTATTGCAGACAAGCATTTGACATGTCTGTCTAACATGAATGCCATTTCTGAAGACATTCTTGAGTCTGGCAAGAAAGCTGTTAAGTTTGCTAAGACTCCTCTTATGTCCACTTATTTGTTAGCTTTCATCGTCGGAGACTTAAGATTTGTAGAGACCTCCTCATTCCGTATCCCAGTTCGTGTGTATGCCACTCCTGGTATGGAGTCTCAAGGTCATTTCTCTTGCGAGCTTGCTGCCAAAACTATCAAGTTCTTCGAAGAGACTTTTGATATGCCTTATCCTCTTCCTAAGATGGATATGGTTGCTATTCCAGACTTCTCAGCTGGTGCTATGGAGAACTGGGGTCTCATCACCTACCGTGTTGTTGATTTATTGTTTGATGACGAAACATCTGGTGCAGCTACCAAGCAGCGTGTTGCCGAGGTTGTGCAGCACGAGCTTGCTCACCAGTGGTTCGGAAATTTGGTTACTATGGATTGGTGGGAGGGCCTATGGTTGAACGAGGGTTTTGCTACATGGATGTCTTGGTTCTCTTGTAACGAGTTCTACCCAGACTGGAAAGTATGGGAAGGATACGTTACTGATAACTTGCAAGCTGCTCTTAGACTTGACGGTCTTCGTTCCTCCCATCCAATTGAGGTTCCTGTCAAGCGCGCTGATGAAATCAATCAGATTTTCGATGCTATTTCATATTCAAAGGGTTCTTGTGTCCTCAGGATGGTTTCCAAGTACCTTGGTGAGGACGTTTTTATTGAGGGTATTCGAAAGTACCTCAAACGACACAAGTATGGTAATACACAGACAGGAGACTTGTGGAACGCCTTGTCTGAGGTTTCTGGTAAAGATATTTCTTCCTTAATGAACACTTGGACTAAGCGCGTTGGTTATCCAATTCTTACTGTTACCGAGAGTGCTGATGGCAAATCTGTTTCTATCCGCCAGAATAGATTTTTGAGTTCTGGTGACGTCAAGCCTGAGGAGGATGAAACAATCTTCCCAGTTTCTCTTGGCCTTCGTACTAAGTCTGGAGTTGATGAGAGCTTGATGTTGACCACTCGAGAAGCAACTATTCCTTTGCCTGAAAGTACTAATGGATTCTTCAAGATCAATGCTGATCACTCCGGTCCTTATCGCACAGCGTATACTCCAGAGAGACTGACTATTCTTGGCAAAAATGCTCAGGAAGGTCTTCTCTCTGTTGAGGATCGTGCTGGCTTAGTTGCCGATGCTGGTGCATTGGCCGCTAGTGGTTATTCATCTACTGCCGGCCTTTTGGGTCTCATTTCAGGTTTAAAGAATGAAAGTGAGTTCGTTGTCTGGGATGAAATCAGTTCGCGTGTTGGCGCTATCCGAAGTGCATGGATGTTCGAAGACAAAGCGACCAAGGATGCTCTGAAGAAGTTCCAGAGGGATCTTGCTGCACCAAAAGCATCTTCATTGGGATGGGAGTTTGGTAAGAACGTCGGGCACATTGAGCAGCAGTTTAAGGCTTTAATGTTTGGTACTGCTGGTCTTGCTGGAGATGAAACTGTTATTGCAGCTGCAAAAGGGCTCTTCGCTGCTTATGCAGCTGGAAACAAGAAAGCAATTCATCCTAATTTGAAGTCTTCTGTTTTTGCTATTAGCCTCATGAATGGTGGTGAAGCCGAATGGAACGTGATCCACAACACCTACTTGAATCCAATCAATGCTGATGAGAAAAACACTGCTCTTCGTCAGCTGGGACGTACTAAGGATCCGAAGCTGATCCAGAAAACTCTCGATATGATTTTGGATGGCAAGTCTGTTCGACCACAGGATGTTTATCTTCCAATGGGAGGCTTACGTGCTTCTGAGGAAGGAACTCGAGCTCTCTGGGAATGGGTTAAGCTTCACTGGGATGAGATTGAGAAACTACTTCCGCCTGGGTTGTCGATGCTGAGTTCTGTTGTGTCTCTTTCTACTGGTGGTTTTGCTAAGGATGAGGATGTTGCTGACATTGAAGCGTTCTTCGCCAACAGAAATACCAAGGGTTACGATAAGGGTTTGGCTCAGTCTCTTGAGAGTGTCAAATCTAAGATTGCCTGGATTAAGCGTGACAAGGAGACTGTTAAGGCTTGGTTGAAGGATAACGGTTATTTGTTGTGACTAAACCATAAGCAATCGCGACTATAATACGTTACTTGGACTTTGAGATTCTGTTTTAGTCCTTGTTCTTTTACAGACTGTCGATAGAAGCGTATTTACTTATTGATTGTAGCATTGTGTGGTCTCGTACCTAATGTAATAAATTTTGGAAACTTCCATACAAGATGAAGCTATTATTTTATCCACGATTTTGTGTGCTGCGTTTATTGGTTATTGTTGGGCACAGCCGCAGATGATACTCCAGAGCATTGAGCTATTAACTCCATATCTCTCTTTAGATACCAAACGAACCCTGTTTATATGATAGCATCCTAGTCATTAAACTATAGGTAAATATATCAAATTAAATACGGATTTGTAGTATGATGATATTTAATAACAACGCGTTAAAATACGCGTCGTGTCCTATAGGCGCGTATCGGGCGCGTGAAGACTTCAATATTGCAAACTTATTAATTTAAGTTTTACGCGTCCCGACGCGTGAAGAAGCAAAATCTATCTCGAGAGGTTGGATATTTATTTATTTACATAGAAACCATTCATTATCACTCTTTGCTATACTCGGTCTTGCTGTTCTTTTAGGCTTTTCAGTTTAATGTGTTCTTGTGTCTAGTTACTAAGCTGTTTACTATTTTTCTGACAGTGATCATATACAGCTTTAAACATCTTGGACGTACGTATTTAAATGTTAATGAATAGCTCATGACTGTTAGCTACTCTGTATAAGACCTATTAAGTGCTAACTTATTTCAATAGATTGGTAATAATCTGTTATAGAAGTTTGCAATTTTCAAGAAACAATTATAATTTGACCTTGTCATTATCAGTTGTCTTCAAAGCTGGACTATCTTGGCTAACTGTCATCTAATAGCAACTCGACTATATTTGATCCCGAGTAGATATCTGAACTTTCTAATACTAGCGGTATATACTGAGCATACAATGGTAGACAACAAAAATCAAGAAAACATTGCACCTCGAACGCGTACAAATCGAGTGCGAAAACCTGAAGCTCGGAACTCAAAACGCTTCGGTACGTCTTCGCCAATTACTAGTTCATTCCGAATCAGAAAAAATGGCCTTCTGGAAGATTCAATCCTGCCAAAGCTGGCGAGCAAAAAGACTGAAAACGAAAGCCAAGTGCATGATAATAGCAATGCCGGTTATTTATCGACCATCGATCAATTGGATGACAAAGGAGAGGTCTTGATATTAACAACTCCATTGGAAGCGGAACTTAACAGATTAAAGACTTTATTCATCGTAATAGACCGAGTCTTATGGATTTCGCATGGTCAAGACAGGTACTGCGAGACAGTCCTGTTTTCCAGTCTGCGTAAACGGGTCGAAGAGGCATGCCAAAGGTAAATACAGCCGCAAAATAAGACTTTTAAATATGTAGACTCTCTATTGACCGCTGAATTATATATTTTAGAAGGCTGGAGCTCTCAGTAGTTCAGAAAATTCTCTATATATTTCCAAATGCATATAAATTGACGAAAGTCAGATTGAATTCACTGCCGGACTATATAATAGAGTTAACTCGAGCAGGCTTACCAGGACATATCGATCTCACAAGTAACAGGACATTAACATTTAGGAGTCATCTTTTCGAGCAGCACTGTACAAAATATCAGTTGAATCCAACGTCTAGCACAAATATTCCATTGTCATCTTTACCTTCTGCAGAAAGTGTCTATAGCAAACCTACTCAAACAAAAATTACTGTAAGAGCGAGTCAGTTAAAGAAGGATGCTAGCCAAGTAACAAGCTTAAGTCGCGATGGGACTACTATCAAATTGACACAAATCACGGACAATACTCCAATCGCTGATCGTCAAAGACAATTATTAGACAGAATAAGAAGTAAACAGACAGCTAGAGAAGAGAACGCTAAGAAGTCGGTCTCACCTGAAATTCAGCGAAGGCTGTCCTTGCTAGGAAATATACCTTTGATTGTTGACATTTTAATTCAATGGCAGTCAACTAATGGCCGATCGAGCGATGCAACTGTTCCAATGTCAAAAATTGTACATATGATAAAAGGTAGTATGCGCGTACGTGCAATTGCTGAAAGTGAAGTCAAAGACACTATTATAATTCTTAGTGAGATTATTCCCGAATGGTGTAATATTTATAATATCCGAGAGTCTGTATTCGTAAATATGAAGAAATTGACGGAAAATCATGTTGACAAGGCTACTATAAACGAGAGGATTGATATTGAACGAGCTAAGCATCTGCACAAATCTGATTAATATTACTCATTGTTTTCGTCATTGTTTCCTACAAGAGGTCAAGCAGAATATCTGCTTTCTTTAATAGTGTTTAAGTCTAGTTCGATTCTTCACGGTCACGTCAACCTAGAGCGCCCAAGCTGGTCCCCTGTTAGCTTATTATTGGACATCGACGAGAGATTATTTAGTTTATTGCAGTGCAATTGCTTACAATAGGAATCCTACCGACCTTTCATGCAGTTAGGACGCGTAGAATCGTCAAAGCTTTCTTCAGTATGGAAGGTGATAGATGATGATTTTTTTTTTGCTATTTCACTATTTTGCGATATTACCTTGATCGGACTACACGATTAGAGAATATATATAGAATTTCTCTTGTGCTGGCATAATGAGAAAATGGTAATAGATTACAGTCCTGTTAATGGCTCTAAGACTATCGTTGCCTCATCTATTATATGACCCCGCTTTTCTTCTTAGAGACTATTATGTAGGAAGTATAAAAGAAGCGATTCAAATCTCATTCATTACACGAAGCTCATACACGATTGTTCTTTTGTAATACACGTAGAAAAAGGCTTGCAAAATTTTTGGCCAATACTGAAAGAAGAAAAATATGATTAGTTAAAAGGAGAGTAGTAGAGAATACGCTCTATACTCAAAAAAATTAACAAAAGAAAGCTTGGTACAAAATTTTGATGTAATCCTATTTCTATATTTCATCTTCAAGATACTGATACTCAAACTCAAAGTTTGCCTTTCTTCGCTGTAGCCAGGTTCCCTCAAAATCAAAATATCTATAAGTTCCTTGTTCATAGTCGTCAGTTATTATTTTAGGCTCCTCATATCGCTGAAACCACGTCAAAAACTTTTTATGGAATCGCCAACTTTGCTTCTTAAGTTCTCTAGCAGCAAGATATTGCTGGTATGTGCCTTGCCTGTAGTAGAAGACATAAAATAAAGTATCTATGTCTACCTTCTCGTATAGAATAGGGTCATCAAAAATACCAAGAGGCTCTTGAGGGAAGTAAGAAGCCGTAGGAAACAAAGTTTTTGGTAGATAATGCTTTGGCTTATCGGCCTCTGCTGCTTCTGGGCAATGTGATAACGAGCTTTCTAGCATCTTGCTAACACTCTGTATTGGAGGTGGGCTCTCTACTCTGTTCTTAGCAGCCTGGAAACATGATATCAGATCCTGAAGCCCAGGAGGTAGATGAAATATAGAATCCTCTGAAGCAGTCTCGTCTGAATGATTCAGTTCTGGCACACTATCACGTTCACTATTATTCGAGATCCTAGAAAGCTCGGTGTCGACTTCTTTCATCGAGAGCACATCCTTCTTGTCGCTGCCTTGCTGCGACCCTGCGTACGAATACCTGTTATTGTTCACTTGTTGTGAAGACAGATCCTTTTGAGATTCTTGGCTATTAACCGACTCCTTCGAATCTATTGAATGCGAAGACTTATCGGCTTCTTGAACTGGTACTTGCCAAGCATTCTGTGTTGATATAGAAGCAGATGGAGACTGTGCAGTAGACGCCGTCCCTCGTGCCCCACCAGCCATAGGAGGTACAGCCTGAGACTTCTCTGCAATGATTTTATTAGCTGCAGCAAGTGATGTTGGTGGAGGTGGAAGCGGTGCGAGCCCAGGAGTAGCTGCTGCTGCTGCCGCGGCTGCTGATGCATACTTCAAGCCCTCTCCAGCAGGCCGTGTTGGTACTGGTGCTGGTTTCATAGACGCCCCTAAGGCCGTTGTAGCTATTGAAGTACTCGACACACTGCTGGTAATGGTGGCCGTGGCATGAGAGAGAACAGGTGACTTTATTGACACCTTCCGAGCTATTTCCGTCTTCTTGCCAGTTATGACAGGCGTTGGTACTTCTTTTTCTTTTTCTTTTTCTTTTTCCTTCTCTTTTTCCTTCTCCTTTTCCTTTTCCTTCTCCTTTTCCTTCTCTTTCTCTCTTTCCTTCTCAGAATCTTCAATAGTTGATTGGGCATCCAGAGAGGCGGTGTGGTCATTGTCATTCATACCATACATCTCTTCCTCCTCATCCAGATTCAAACCGTCGTATATCTCATCATCTTCTGCAAAATCACCGTCCTGATTTGACTCGACATAATATTTGATATCTTCTTGTATATTTGCAACTTGTTCCACCTCTAAATTACCGTTTTCGATTAGTCGCAATATAACTTCTAGCTTTCCTTGATGCCATTTATGTCTTTCTATATGACATTCAATTTCTGCAATACGCTCAGTCTTAGCAGAATCTTTCTTTCCACGCTTTACGGTTGCTTGTAATGATTCTTCCTCTGCTTCAAGAGTTTCCACCTGTCTATCTAGGTCATCTATCATTGATGTGACGAAGTGGCACATCTCCTGCTTTTCTTTCTCTTTTGGATCCAGTTTCAGTGATGCTGTCAAGCCTTCTTTACTATATGCCTTTGTCTTCATCTCCTTTTCACAAGCTTTAAATCGTTCCATTTGCTAAACAAAAAGACCGGTCGTCAGTGCATGTGCTTAAATAATACTAGTTTAACATCTTAACCTCCATCTCGGTGAAAATCAACTTACCGTCTCAATAACCTTTCTTTGATCACTCAGTGCTTTCTTATCCTTGATATCATTACTTCCCATCCAGGTTTTGATCTGATCTCGCAGACGCTGCAATTTCTTAATCTCTCGTTTAAGATCCTACCACATACATTAGTATTAAATTAACTACATCGTCATCATCATCGTCATCATATGAATCAAGATTCAAGATAGCCACATCATAGCACTATCTATCTATTGCTACAGATTTCTTCTGTGAGAATATCTCTGATATTAATCCCGCCCGTTCATGACGGTACTTTCATACCTGCTCCAGTTTCTCTTTCTGTGAAGGATTTGAGGTCATCATAACCTTGTCGTAAACTGCGTCGAAAGCAGCTACACCTTCACTGACTCGTTTGAACACCCGGTCTATTTCTTGTTGAAGTTTCCGTTGCGCCATTGTGCTCTGTCGAAGTTTCCTGCTCAGTTATTGACTGGTTTGCTGTATGACGAAACAACTTTCAAGTGTCCCTGGATGATACCAAATTTTTTTCTCTGCCGTAACACCGATTATATAACACCTCTCTTACCAACAAGCACTCAGTCCTTGAGTGCTCTTGGTCTTCCAGTTCTGAATAGTAATTAAATGCACAGTTTTCTGCAATATTACTGACGTTATCAACGATTAAATCTATCAGACTATGTACCTTTTCCATGTAAAATTTCCCTACAAATCATTATGAAATATTCCAGTCTCACATTTACGCACTCCGTATCGTGCATCACGAGTCTCTTCCTAACCACAAAATCGACGAACTTATTTTTCGAATAGTTTTCATGACAGAATATTGCCAAATAGCTCGAGTTGTATAGCAATTTCTATATCTGTGTACAGGTAAGTTGAGGATGTGATAATACTAAACTAATTATTAGATATGGCTGCATATTGCCGTCTATATGATACAAATACGTAAACTGACTGAAGAGTGAGCATAGATGATATCATGATTCCAGAGATCTAACCAAAAGTTTGTCATTCATGAAATGATTCTCTGGCGATTCTTATCTGTACAAACCTGCCGGTTTCCAAATCCCTCGAAATTGCAGTATGCCGCATTGCCTAAAACTTTGGCCATTTGGTACACTGTTAGCAATGGGCAGCGAGGCGTAACATATACACCGCCATACAGAACTCGAAATTATTCTAGTAATACAGAGGTTGACACAAAACTAGCAGAGCGAATTAGTCGGATTCCGCTCGAAAACTACAGGAACTTCTCAATTGTGGCGCATGTGGTAAGTATTATTTACTAATTCTCTACTGTATAACAGTAGATATTGAATAGAGGTATCACTAATACCTTTGTGCACGTCCAAGGATCATGGAAAATCGACTTTAAGTGACAGACTACTCGAACTGACAGGTACCATCCCAAAGGGAAGCCAGGGTCAGTTTTTGGATAGATTAGACGTTGAAAGAGAAAGAGGAATCACAGTGAAAGCGCAAACATGTACCATGCTTTACGAATATGGTGGTGAGGATTACTTGTTACATCTTGTCGATACACCTGGGCATGTAGATTTTCGAGCAGAGGTGTCTCGAAGTTATGCATCTTGCGGAGGTGCGCTACTGTTGATTGATGCAAGTCAAGGTGTTCAAGCGCAGACAGTAGCCAATTTTTTTCTTGCATATAGTTTAGGATTAGAGCTTCTTCCTGTTATAAATAAAATTGATCTCGACCATGCAGATATCGATCGTGCGAAGGAGCAAATCGAAACAATGTTCGAATTGGATCCAGACCAAGCAATACCTGTTTCAGCTAAGATGGGCACGAATGTGGAGAAAATTCTACCTCATGTAATTGAAAATATCCCTTCTCCGACTGGAAAGCTTGAGGGTCCGCTTAGATGTC
Source organism: Dipodascopsis uninucleata var. uninucleata (assembly GCA_030568195.1). Lineage (NCBI taxonomy): Eukaryota > Fungi > Ascomycota > Lipomycetes > Lipomycetales > Lipomycetaceae > Dipodascopsis > Dipodascopsis uninucleata. The sequence continues at coordinate 149,172 of JAJLTO010000016.1, forward strand.
TTTTAGTTGACTCTTGGTTTGATACATATCTTGGAGTGATACTACTTATTCATGTAGTTGATGGCAGAATCAAAAAAGGCGACAAGGTCATCTCTGCTCATTCTCGCATAAGATATGATGTTAAAGATGTTGGCATAATGCATCCAGATCGCAAAACCATGCCAGAGTTGAAAACAGGTCAGGTTGGGTATGCCGTACTTGGTATGAAGAATATTAGTGAAGCATTGGTGGGCGATACTATAATGCATTTTGGAAGCGAAGTTGACCCTCTACCAGGTTTTGAAGAGCCTCAGCCTATGGTATTTGTGGGTGCTTTTCCTGGAGATGGACTCGAATTTCAAACGCTAGATGAGCGTATTAACCAACTTGTTCTTAATGACAGAAGTGTTTCTATTCAGAGAGAGACATCGAATGCACTGGGTCTCGGTTGGCGTATTGGATTTTTAGGTACGCTACATGCTTCTGTTTTTCAAGATCGACTTCAGAAAGAATATGGTGCATCGTTGATAATCACTGCACCAACCGTACCTTACAAAATCATCATGAATGATGGAACAGAAAACATCATTCGAAATCCCGAAGATTTTCCTGATGTTTCTGTCCAGCGTACCAAGGTAAAGGATCTCCAAGAGCCTGTAGTGAAGGCAATTATGTCTTTTCCTCAGGAATATCTCGGCGACGTTATTGACCTTTGCGAAAATAATAGAGGAACGCAAGTCGACATGACCTTTCTTACTCACGGAAACCAGGTTCTCCTACAGTATCTTATCCCAACTGCACATTTGGTTGATGACTTTTTTGGCAAGCTTAAAGGAATTACTAAAGGATACGCAACACTCGACTACGAAGATGCAGGATATCAATCGTCAAATCTCGTTAAGATGCAGTTACTAGTTAACGGTATTAGTGTAGATGCATTGGCACAGGTAATGCATCGTGGTCTTGCTGAGAGAAGAGGCCGTGAATGGGTAAAACGATTTAAAAAGTTTTTGAAGGCTCAGCTGTTTGAAACTATTATACAGGCTGCTATAGGTAGTAAAATTATTGCGCGAGAAACTATTGCTGCTCGCCGAAAAGACGTTTTAGCTAAGCTTCATGCTGCTGACATCACTAGACGACAAAAACTATTAAGAAATCAAAAGGAAGGTAAAAGGCTGATGAAATCCATTGGTAAAGTTTCAATTCCTCAAGAGGTACGTACATTTCTACGTCGTTTGCAAGTTATCAACTATCTTATTTATTTGTGTACACTAACGCCTCCATTTTGTATTACCTTAGGCGTATCAAGGATTTTTATCTAAGAATGAGCAACTATAAATTAGATTTTGAAGACCAACTGTACATATAATGCACGATTTGTATAAAATGTGCTAATATTATATCGAGCGAAATCAAACCGCGAGATAAAGAAATAGTAAATAGCTATTTTTCCTAGCAAAGCTTAAGCAAGGAGTCTTTTCTGCAAAATATTAACAAAATTCTAGACCAAACAGCCAATATGGAAAAACCAAATGAACACAGAATACCCATTTAATCCCATCCCAAAATTAAAAGGAAATATTAACTCCTAATATAGATGTAGAACATCCTTGACGACCGTAAATCAAAATGCTAACCTACTACTCCGCTGAACCTAGCCTATATGCAACCATAGTGTCGACCCTATGAGAGTTTGTGCTAAAGCTCCGAAGCTTGACCTGTTCAGCATTTGGGACATCCTTAGGATCACTGTCTATCCACTCAGATGGCACTTGCGCATCACCGTCAGCATAAACTAAAACATTAAAAGTATGCCGGCCCTCTAGCACTGGTAAAAATGTCACAGATGCAGTAATCTGCCTAATAATTGCCTGAATCTCTGTCTGAATATCTTCCATAGGCTTCTCTGGTTGCTGAGCTGCCTTCTCCGATACAACATGGTTCTCTTTATCGACAGTGTTCGATAGGGACTTCGCGATGGATCCGCTTTTAGAGAACACTTCAATATCAAATTGCCATCTTTCTGTGACGTCGCCAGTGTCCTGTGAAATAATAGCCACGATAAGCTTGGAAATTTTTCCTCCCACAATCCATTCTAGCTCACAAGCTCAGTTGTTAGCAATAGTTTACATATCACCACATCACTCGTTATACTTACTGTTCAGCTGTAACATGATTCGTTTGATATATGCCCTTACATCTTCATCCACTGTAACAAGCATGTTCAGACCATATTTCTTAACAACCTGGAAATCTTCTGCCGGATATATGCCTCGTTGAAAAAGTATGCTAGTTGTTAACATAGTCAGCCATTTCTGTCCTTGAAGCGCATAGAAGTCAAGAATCCTCAGCGAAAATCCCTTTTTCTTACCTATTGATACTATATTCTAATACTTTGTTAGAATGTATTGTTTTTCAAACCATTTCAACCTAGATATGTATACTTACCAAAGAATTCCGCAACGAGCTTTGAAGATCCTTTCAAAGAGAGCTTTGATCGAGTAGGAGCTGCTGCTCCTACTCCACTGCCTGTCTTCTGCGAAGATACCATTTAACACGACAAGATTCAAATCTTCAGAGATTCCAATGAGTTTGTTATATATGGGAATAATCCAATTTGAGATCAGGCAAACCAGACCTACTTCCTTCAACTATATGAAAATTTAGAAGTAACAGTGTGTAACAGAAAAAATAAGCGCGATGTTTTCCTCTTTTACAGTAGTGTTTAGTTTTCGTTTCCAGGACAACTATTTACCCTGATTAAGCACTGCTTTACTAGGGTATCATATCAGATCGGTAGATAATCACCAGCTATAAGGCTCATGTGGTAATTTGAGGACTTCCGCTCGATTCTCATTCCACCTTTCTCATAAACAGACGACAAAATTGGCTATATCTGACAATCGAACAGATTACGTATTTGAATAATTGATAATTTCAGAGAAGTTACTTAGTTTCCATCCCGCAATAGCAACAATGTCTATCTTCTCCGCTCTCTCCACTACAGCGCCTTACCACTTATTCGCTTATTCAACTGTGTAAGTTATGAACAGGCAAAATGAAAAATAAAAGAACGCTGAACTCTCTTGTTGACTTTTCTACATTAATTTCAAGGCTTGGATCGACTATTTACCAGTCGTTCTTCATAGGAATTACAGCTTTCCGGGCTCTCCCTAGACAGCATTTCTCGGCATTACAGAGAAAGGTATTCCCGCCATATTTTGCTATGCAGGCAGCTGTACCAGTATTCCTCGGTGTCACTGCTCCGTTCCCTATTCTGCAGGACTACCTTTCCCTTGGTTCTCTCGCTGTTGCTGCACTTACTGGATTGATAAATGCAGTCATCATTGGCCCAATGACTGTTAAGCTCATGACTCAGAGAAAGGCTCAAGAGGACAAGGAGTCCAAGAAGTACTATGAAGCCGACGTCAGCGAGGAAATGAAAACTCTCAACAAGCAGTTTGGTGCTATTCATGGAATTTCTACTATCTTCAATCTTGCTACATTATTTGCTCTATGTTTGTACGGTGTTGTATTGTCGAATGCCACTGTCAAAGGATTCGCAAAGTAGTTCTGCTCCTCTCGTAGTTGATTGATGAATTCCTATTTCACATTTTTCATGTTCCTGGCTGGCACCTTTTATATATCTATACAGTTGACTAAAAGTTTTTAAGTGTTTCGGTTCTGGGGGGGTTCTATGACTTCTGAATGGCTTGCGTAGGATGAGCTGCATGAATAGGAGCGTAACACTAGCATTACATTTTATGTCGATAAATAGTTATTATGATGAATGATGTCGATGGCTTTCAAAATATTAAACCGTAAGAAAGATTCTATAATACAATTTCTTTGCAAATCTGCTTCCAATCAGACCTCATAATCTTTGTTATCTTTCGTAATATTGACCTTTCGGCTCCTCATTCTTGCCGCGGCATCGTCGTCATCATTATTGTCATCCTTGTCATCCTTGTCATCATCGTCAAGAGCAGACTTTATTGCAGTACTAGTTCCTTCTGCTAATTTGAATGAAACAAATTTGTTTTCCTGCGCCGATTCTTTTTCTGATGGCTTTCCGTAACGACTTTTTTTGGCTGCTGGCTTAGCAACATTGTATTTTCCCACTCCGTTTATAACTGGCATTAAAATTACACCGAAAACTAGAATCGTCATAACGAAGAGTAATGCAAGCACATTCATTATGGCTGTTGTAATCGTGATCGAGTAGTAGTAATGTTTATTCAATAGATGTGTCTCCGGAGTCAACTGAATTTGAGTATAAAATACCTAATGAATAAATAATTTTAAGTGATGCAGAGCAAACTAATATCCAACTACTATTCAATATCCTATAATCAGATGAGTGAAGGTTACTTATAAGTCCGCGTAAAGGAATATGATTTATTAACAAATGTAGCTTTGAACATATGCTGTCAATGGTAACAAGTCATAATGTTTTTATTATGCTTTAAATGCAGACCATTTATATCCTAGGAGCAGTTGAGTTCAATAATGCAACAGTGATTCATTGCATCTAAAACGAGACTACAATGAAGCATACACAACAATTTAGCATTGTAATCTAGCAGATATAACCCTAGCTCAGGGAATACTCTTACACTCGAAAAGCACTAGATATGCTCATGTTTATAGACATTCACGACCATTAAGCATAATCTCTGTATTATACAACAATCTAACGCTTAACGCATTCATTCGATCACCCTCCAAGAGCCTAAATCTAGGAATTAAAAGATGCTTGTACTATGTACTCGACTTGTATTATTAGCGGAATACTTCTACTCCGAATTTACCGTCTCAATTACGGAAGCCACTACTATTGATTCTCCAGGTTTATAATGTCGTTGTTCTCAAGCTGAGAGCTCACTTACCTAATGACGTGAAGTTAGAGCCTCAATATGTGAGGCTGCAATGCTAATTTCCATACGATTCCACGGCACGTGACTAGATGGTGACTATGCACTTTAAAAGCTGCCACCTAGTCTATCGAAGAGTGAACAGTAGCAAACAGAAAAACAGCAATTTATCAACCGAGCCCCGAAAAGCAGAAAGACGGAATCAGCCAGTCGCTTTGACTAATATAAAAAATGACAGTTGAAGGTAGAAAATACGTATATCTTGATATTGCAATTGGTGGAGTTAAAAAGGGGCGCATTGTTCTGGAACTGGTAAGTAGCTTGTGATGAAGTAGCTTGTGAAATGGGATAAGTAGGCTGTAAATAGAACTGGTAACAGAATCTAATAATTCAATAGTATAATGATATAGTCCCTAAGACAGCAGAGAACTTCAGATGTCTCTGCACTGGCGAAAAAGGAGTCGGAATTAGTGGTAAAGCATTGTCGTACAAAGGCTCTACTTTCCATCGTGTGATCCGCAAGTTCATGATCCAGGGCGGTGACTTCACCGCTGGCAACGGTACCGGTGGAGAATCGATCTATGGTGAAAAATTTGAGGACGAAAATTTTAAGGAGAAACACTCGAAGCCATTCCTACTCTCTATGGCCAATGCTGGTCCTGGAACAAATGGATCACAGTTTTTCATCACTACAGTTCCTACTCCACACTTAGATGGCAAGCATGTTGTCTTCGGTGAGGTAGTCTCTGGAAAGTCTATTGTTCGTCTCATAGAGAATCAAGAGACAACTGAAGACTCAAAACCACTAAAGGATGTCGTGATTGTTGATTGTGGTGAGCTTGATTCAAGTGAAGCGGTCCAGCAAGGACATATTGCTGACAGCACTGGTGATGTCTTGGAGGACTTCCCAGAGGATGAAGACAAGTTGAAGGGCAAAGACCGAACCACTGAGAATCTGTTAAAACTCACACAGACAATCAAGGATATTGGAACTGGGTTATTTAAGGATGGCAAGTACGAACAAGCACTTGATAAGCACGAGAAGGCATTGCGATATCTGAACTACTTCTCACCTGATCCCAAAGAAGACATCGCATCTGCATTTGACAAGCTCAAAATTGCAATTTTGTTAAACATGGCACTGATTCAGCTTCGTTTAAACCTTCCGCTCGAGACTGTGAAGTCTGCAGAGTACGCACTAGCAGTCAGCGATATTACCGAGCCTGAAATGGCAAAGGCATATTATCGCATGGGTTGTGGCCATCTCCGCAGCAAAAATGAGGCTGATGCAATTGCTTGCTTCGAGAAGGCACTGAAGCATGCGCCAGGCGATGCCGCTATCGTCAAAGAGATGAGTGCTGCCAAACAGAAGATTGCTGACCGTAAAAAGAAGGAGCGTGCTGCATATGCTGGTTTCTTCAAATGAGCCAGGTTTGTTGAGTACAGCGGTATATGCCTGCCGCTGTCTGCGCAGGTCACGTTCCATGTTTTGTATATTTTCAAACTCCACATATTAAGTGTCTATAATATAATATCGCTTGCTCATTATTCTTACTATGTTTCTTATATTCTCTGCCTGTCCATTTTTTTTGGTAGTATGCACTCAGGTTTCTCGTTTATATTATATCTAATTTATATCAATAAAAGTATTCATCTCACAACGAATTTACTTAACACATATCATCTACAGTTATCTCTGTTCAAGGTTGCATATTCACGCCTTCTCTACGCTTCCTGGAAGCAAACCACAGAATATATATAGTCTGCTATTGTACTATCATGATTTATACATTGAATGTGACAGTTATACCCTAGCCACAGCTAATCGGATTAATAGTTAATCCTGCTGTCCCCCACCATTTATTACAGAAGTAAACTTGCCCGCCGGCGTTCGGATACCAACTACCGAAATATCCCCCACGAGAAACTGCCGTCGAACACAGGATATAGTGTTATACTGAAATTATAGCCACGGTTAAGAGTTGATTGCGGAGTAGTCAGCAGCCCTAGAAGGTTATAAATATTGGCGTTCTGTCTCTTAAATAAAAATTTAAAATAATTGGACTTCAAATTCACAAGTAAAAAAGGTGCAGCGAACAATGGTTGTAAAAAGAGAATTCCCTACTGGTATATATGTGCCAGTTCTAACATTCTACGACAGTAACGATGAAGTAGATGTCGAAACTTGCGCTAAGCACGCAGTGCGGCTAGCTGAAGCTGGAATGACCGGTATTGTCACTCTAGGGTCATTTGGTGAAGGTGTATTACTTAGTCCAGAAGAGCGTGTTGCAGTGAACAGAGCCATCCGCGAGGCACTCGACAATGCTGGCTTCACAGACGTCGTGCTCATTGCTGGTGTGACAGAACAGAGTGTCCGAGGAGCTATCAAACTCGCTAAAGATGCCGCAGATGTAGGAGCGGATGCTATCCTAATGGTATCAACTAGTTACTTTAGATCAGCGGTCAATGATACGGTCATTGAAGACTTCTTCACCGGCGTCGCAGATGAGTCGCCTATACCCATCATCATCTACAACTTTCCAGGAGTTACTGGTGGCATTGATATCACGTCTGACCTGATAATCAAATTGGCTAGCCATCCTAATATCATTGGCACTAAGTTTACTTGCGGAAACTCCGGTAAATTAGCCCGAGTTGCAAACGCCCTACCAACCGTTTCGCCTTTGACCCCAGACGTCAAGGTGTCTAATGGTGGCTACCTTGCTATTGCTGGTATGTCTGACTTTCTATTTCAGGCCCTATCTGTCGGTGGCACCGGAGTCATTTCAGGTCCTGCTAATCTTGTGCCGAAGACCGTTCTGCGTATCTACACTCTCTTTGCCCAGGGCAAGTATCTTGAGGCCATGGAAGCACAGAAAAAGCTCTCAGAAATTGATTATGTTCTCACTAATCTTGGTCCTGAGGGCACTAAGCTTGCTCTACAGAAGTACCATGGATATGGTGGCCATGTCCGCCGTCCCCTCACACGCAAGGTGAATATAGAAGATATAAACACTGTCGCAGAAATATGCGATAAGTACATGAAGATTGAAGCTTCGTTGTAGCCATGGAATGCTCGTTGTCCGTGATACTCCACAAGACCTGCTTCTTACATCAATCTCTCGGATTCGTCTTAGAATGTTTTTATACTAGACATGTACTTCTTTGTATCCTTTTTTATTCTTATAGATCCTTAGCTTAATTGTGATACGACTTATTGTAATATTTTCTCTGTGTTTGTTCTCTGGTTTAATAATCTTTGCTTCTGATTCGTGTCTATATTTATATTTTTCGTAGCCATAGTAAAGTTCCGAATATATTGGACCGTCACTCTCAAGAGACATCTTTTTCCTACCAATATTCATACCAATATATGCCCATACATGTATTATTTTCAGGAGGTTAGAACTCTCATTTGTTGTGCGCTCAGCACCAAGATTTATTAGTAAAATAAAACTGTGTTCCCAGTCAGCTTAATATTTTGTTCGGCGCATTCAGAAGTTATCATTGTTAATCTTAATATCAGCAAGTCCTAGGTTTATCGTCACTGAAACACCCTTTTTGTGGACAGCAGTATCAACGAGTCTCATTAATCATCGAGCCAGCGTTTCATCTCGATTATTATCCTTCAGATTTAAAATCTGTTGATTCCATAATGCGCTCGGCAAAAGACTCTTTCGCAACAGACACAGACTTTCCCGTCTATGCAGCAGCCTTTCTTGACGATTCACGATTAGTTGTGGGCGGTGGAGGCGGAGAAGGCAAAAATGGAGTAGCAAACAAGATCGTAAGTAGTATTCTCTCTTTGATCGTGCATGCTACTCTCTGGGTGATTCGAGTAGGCTGTCAGAGTTTGGGGGTGCTAATGAATGAATTTGACTGACAACAACCTCTCTTATTTCTCTAGGCCACAATTACCGTACCGGATATGACAATACAAGCTACTGAACTAGCAAAAAATGAAGACTCGCCGATGAGCTTGGATGTGACTCGTGATGTAAGTATTTATAGCATTTGCATACTTGCTATTCTTAAGCCAGTATTAGAGTCCTGTGATGATATATTACGAGAAAGTACACTCTTGACCATCATGCCGATGGTCAGAGGAACTTCTGCAGACAGACTTTTAAAGGTTGACTGAAACTAATTGCTTTGTAGGGATTTATTGCAGCAGGAATTAACGAAGGTAGCGAAATTATGGCGAAAGAAAATAGAAATAGGCACTTACGAGTATTTCATATTGAAACCGACGGCCGGATAGAACCCATCGACCAGCAACAGATCTTCAAGACTGCCCACTCAGATGAATATCAAAAGGTTACCCGAATATCGAACACAGCTTCATATATAGCACTTGCGTCATCTTCAGGAAAGCTGCATGTTCTTTCTTTCCCTTCTCTGGAGAAGCAGTTTAATCCAATCGATGCAGATGATATCCAAGACGTTGATTTCTCTCCAGATGACCGACTATTAGCATATACTACCCCCAGCGCTGTTATTATAGTCGCAAGCAGTACTGGTGAGAAAATTGCCGAGTATCCATCAGTCCCTGCGGCAACATTTCGTGGTGTCAGATTTGCTTCCGATGATAGTCTCGTTCTGGTAGCAAACAGATCTCGCAGAGCTGGTGCTTTTATCTTACGACTTGCTTTACCTTCGGACTTGTTGTTGACTCGTCAACAGGCGCAAGATCCAAAGCGAACCATGCGTCGTTTGCATACTGGTATCAAAGCGGCCACAGCTCTCGACTGTCGTCGCATCTTTGCTTGTGTTGCTGGCGCTGACTTGTCTGTTTCTGTCATCCGTGTGGAGGATCTCCGTGAAATTAAAGTCTTTCGAAATGTGCACACATTTCCTATCACGAGGGTATTGATCAATCCCTCTAGTACTTTCGTTGCATCGACTTCTGTGGCTCAGACGATCGTGGTTCATAAATTACCAAAAAGTGCTGGCCCTTCATCTCTAACAGTCGTGCTATCCTCTACGATTATCTCTATTGTTTTACTGGTTATTGTTGGTATAGTAATTCAACTTCTTGTCCAGAGGCAATTACTCGATCTGCCTGTCAATTTAGAGAGACTAAGAGTTTCTTCTGTCGGTTTGTTCTACGGAGAAGGGGAATCTAATTCCAAAGACCTATAAAATCTAGCCTTAGGCTAGAGGACTATAAACATTAAAAACTTTTTGTTTTTTTCAATCGATAATTTTTGTTATTTTAATCCGTCTCTTAATTTATGCTTCAGATAAAAAGACAATGATCATAACACAACAGTAACGAACGGAAATTTTGTTATAACTTATTCATTTATAATCTACTTTCTGTGTTTGCTCTATTAGCAAGTACTCGTCCCCATTCCTCTGTCTGATCTGTTTCTTTCGGAGAGGCATTCACATTGTATATATCCTCCTTCTATATGCTTAATTTTGTTATTCATTCGTCTTTACTATAGTTCTTCCTTTTTGTCTGGTTATTATTTTGCATTATTCTATGTACACGTGTAATTATAGTGATGTCTCTAATAGAGTATGTATATCTTTTAAGTATCATATTATACGCATACGACACCTATGTATATTTCACACTCTGCATTTTCTTATAAATAAAACTTCTTCTTTTCCTTATCCATCTCTGGACGATGCTCCCACTCCATTTCCTCTGCTATTCCTCGCTGTACCCGTCGCAGCTTTAAGGTGAACTGAGGTCCCAGTTCTTGTAAACCAACTCGTTCGCTCTCCTTGAACACATATCTATGGCGTCTAAAAAAAATAAAATCTCGCTGATTATGCAAAGTCACTACCTGACGACCAACAAACTCAGGCTGTTGTGGGAATAACGACTGAAATAGGCGACCTACGGTAAATCCCAATCTTGTAGAGAAATTGTTCAGCACAAGCTCTGGTACATGGTGTGTTGATCGACCATGGCCACTGATTTCTTTTGGCATTTTCAATGAAGTAAGACTAAAGAACATTGTTGGTCCTTCTGGTAAATGAACAAATGTCAAACCATTCACCACTTTCTTGTCTTCACTTATCACGATCATATCAGTATAATCTCTGTTAACACAGAACTTTGCGATTTCTTTTATACTGAACTTGTGACCTCGCTTGACGAATTCAGCTCCCGGGATGATCTCCACTAGCTGGTCTGCAAGTCGGTATCCTTCCGCTCTAGCAAATTTAGAAGTTGTTAACAATACTTTTGGAGCTTTTTTTTCTTTGAAATATCCCTCAAACTCATCGTCTCCTTCGATTTCTCCGCCGATCGTCTCGTCAAATATTCGCATGTTCTCAGTCGTCTGTGTGATGTTTTCTGCCAAACGCTGTTCCTTTAACGAAGGCTCTGCCTCTTCCATTTTAAGCATTTCCTTTCTTTTCTTATGCTTTTCAACATTGATTACCTTTCTGGCAGCAAGAAGCATGTTTTCTCTTTTGATCTTATTCTTAACCTGATTAACCTCATCTTTGGAGATCGGTTTCGATGACTTGGCTCTTGATTTAGATTTATCTCTGTTCTTATGCCCCATTTTGGCCAGATAATTTTAAATTATTGTTATTTAGATTTCTATCAATACTTATATTTCGTCTCAGTAATTTGAATATCGTAAACTATGCGATTTTATCGTTATGAATATTATCTTTAATCTGTTCTCATAGTAAACAAGACTTAAAAAGTATGACTGGGAGGAAATTAACGTGCATGTAAAAAAATTTTTCAACGCCCAAAATTCAACTTCGCGACTCCATACTTTTTACTATTCAGATGTGTTGTTTTTAAAATCAACAACCATAGCTAAATTATCCGCAATTCATTGAAATTGAGATATTTTTCAGACAGCTATAGATTTATAAACAATTGTCTTCAATTGAAATTCCGATTTCTCTGTCTAAGGAGAGATTTAAACTCGCAAAGTAGAGCGAGTTTATGAATCTTCTTGTCTCTACCTTCAGAAGACAGGTCTTACGAACGAGGCTGTCATCAATTTTGAAGGCCTCTCCGCTTTCATCTAGATCTAGTGGATCCTTATTTAAATTTGAGTGCGAAATCCAGCGGAAGACTACTAGAGATTTTAATAGTAATTTATATCCAACTACATCAGATAAACGAGATACTAAGTGTTACTCAGACAAGGGAGCAACTACAATGGAAGAAAAATTTGACAGAGAGACTCTTGAGAGCGTGTTGAAGCGACGATTCTTTTATGCCCCAGCATTTGATATCTATGGCGGTGTGTCTGGTCTATATGACTACGGTCCACCTGGTTGCGCCTTGCAGGCTAATATTGTTGATGTGTGGAGAAAGCACTTCGTTCTAGAGGAGGATATGCTTGAAGTTGACTGTACAATGCTGACTCCATATGAAGTTCTCAAGACCTCGGGTCACGTTGACAAATTCGCTGATTGGATGTGTCGTGATCCAGCGACAGGTGAAATTTTCCGCGTAGATCATCTTGTAGAAGAAGTTCTCGAGTCGCGACTAAAGGGTGATGCCGAAGCTCGTGGAAAGGCTATCACAGGACCGGATATTGGCGAGGAAAAGAAACGTAAGAAGAAAGTTAAAGAGATTAGGGCAATCAAACTTGATGATGCAGTCGTCGAAGAGTACAATGCAGTTCTCGCTAAGATCGACGGTTACTCCGGTCCCGAGCTCGGTGAACTTATGAAGAAGTACAACATTGTTAACCCTGCCACTGGTGGCCAACTATCTGAGCCACTGGAATTTAACCTGATGTTTGAAACAGCAATTGGACCTTCTGGACAGCTCAAGGGTTATCTCAGACCAGAGACCGCGCAGGGCCAGTTCCTCAACTTCAGTAAACTCCTTGAGAGTAATAATCAAAAGATGCCTTTTGCTTCAGCCTCTATTGGAAAATCTTTCAGAAACGAGATCTCTCCACGATCAGGTTTATTACGAGTGCGTGAGTTCTTGATGGCTGAGATTGAACACTTTGTGGATCCTCACAATAAATTGCACCCTCGTTTCGCCGAGGTAGCGGACACTAAACTCCGACTTTTGCCAAAGACTACTCAGGAAGCTGGCAAGACTGATATTACTGAAATCACAATTGGCGAGGCGGTCAAGTCTGGCGTTGTTGATAATCAGACGCTTGGATACTTCTTGGCTAGAATCTATTTCTTTTTGATCAAAGTTGGTATCAAGCCTGATCGTATGCGTTTCCGCCAGCATATGGCTAATGAAATGGCTCACTATGCAGCAGACTGTTGGGACGCTGAATTGCACACATCATATGGCTGGATCGAGTGTGTCGGATGTGCGGATAGATCTGCCTATGATCTTACTGTACATGCTAACAAAACTAAGGAAAAGTTGGTTGTGCGCGAGACACTTAATGAACCTCTTTCTGTTGAAGCCTATGAAGTTGAAATCGACAAGAAGAAGTTTGGTCCACGATTCAAGAAGGACGGAAAAAAGATTGATGAATACTTAAACTCTCGATCACAATCTGAACTTGAAAACTTATCCAAAGAGCTGGCTGAAAAGCTCAAGATTACTGTTGAGGTGGAGGGTGTTGTGGGACCAGTTCAAATTGAGAACGACGTTCTTGCCATTGGCAAGAAGACGCGTCTCGAGCATATCCGCGAGTTCACTCCTAACGTTATTGAGCCTTCGTTCGGTATCGGCCGTATTTTATATTCTATCATGGAGCAGAACTTTTGGATTCGACCAGAGTCTGATCAGCGTGCGGTTCTCTCGTTCCCACCTGTTATTGCACCAACTAAAGTTCTTCTTGCTCCTTTATCATCGAATGATGTCTTTGATCCTATTATTTCGAAGATATCTGTTCGTCTCAGACGTGCTGGCATCGCTTCGAAAATCGATGACTCCGCTGCAACTGTGGGCCGCCGTTACGCTCGAAATGATGAACTTGGTACGCCATTTGGAATTACTGTCGACTTCCAATCTATTGAGGACGATACTGTTACTCTTCGTGAACGTGATTCTACTAAACAAGTTCGCGGTTCCATTGATGCTGTCATTGCAGCTGTACAGCGTATGATCGCAGCTGACGGCTCATCATGGGAAGAAGGCACTACAGGTCTTGAACCTGTTGAAGCTTCATCTACTTGAAATATTTGAATATATATATTGGTATATTGATTAGCTGAATATATAGACAAGTTCGTGACGAGTGCTTGTACTTTTTACAAAATCTTTATACCCTAAAAATGTTTCAACATATGCTCTAAGGTTTCTTTTCTCGAAATCCTTAATAACAAGCATTTCAATTTTTGTCTTAATTTGTCACTTTGGTCTTGCTCGTTATGTACCCACTAGAATGCCCATCTGTTTTGTTCTTAAATTCACTTTATTTCTTTAAAAGAAACACTAATAGCACGTACATACACACTTATATCTTATTATACAGGTAGATAGAGTATCAAGCCAATCTACTATTCTTTTAACCATCTCTCTATTAAACAAAACAAAACTCGATATAAAACCGATCACGATTGATCTTCACCATTTTGCTCCTCAACAGTCTTATTAATTTCATTTCCATCTTCTCTATTACCATCCATTGACGAATCTTCATCATAATTGTCGCTCTCAGCTCTAGTAACATTAACAGCTAATCCTTCTTCCGCGTCAGCGTCATCATTTTCGTCAATTACAGTCTCGACTTCAACCTCTTCTTCTTTGACTGCTGTCAAGCCTCGAGCCTGCGCTTCAGCTTCGGCGACAGCAGCTGCAGCATCAGCAGCAGCAGCCTCCCTCGCGCGTCGACCAGCCTCAAGCTTGGCCTCGGACTTCTCTTCATGTTCTTTCTGTTGTGTCAATAAACGTTCAAGTTGGCGCCTTGTAGTGTTTTGGCCCATAGTAGCTCGCTGCTGAATTTCAGATGCTGGGTATGGAGGATGCTTCTCACCGGCAAGCTCATTGAGAATAACGATGGCTTCTTGAAGTCCTTTAGATGCTTCTTCAATATCACCAACAGTCCGTGCTTGTATTGGTAATCTACGTAAGACTTCCGCAACTTGAAACTGACAAAATGCTAAGTTAAATTTCAAAGCCAAATTTGCAGGCGAAAGATCTAACGCTAACTGAGTATAACGTAAGGCTGCCTTAATACCTTCCAAGGACAATTCTTCAATTCCACGCTGAAGCCATACACGACCTAGGAACATCATTGTTTGAATACTCTTTCCATCTTGGAATTTTTGCAGAGCATACTCATAGCACTCAATAGCACGAGAATAGTTCTTCATTTCTGTCAAAGAATGACCCAGATTGACATAGGCAGAAACGTCATTTATAGTCTCCCGAATTTTACTAAAAATTCCGACTGCCTTAGCATACTTCTTGTCCTCTGCAAGAGCAATAGCAATACCCTGGGCTGCATATGCATTATTTTTATCAAGCTGGAGACTCTTGTCAAAAAACTCCACTGCTTTCTCGTACGTACGACGTCGCCGCTCATTGTCTTGCTCATTAGTCGGTCGCATCTCTCGCGCGGCAGAAAGATAGATGTTTCCCATAGCAGTCAACGAATATACATCATGTTTGTCAAAGTATTGAAGCGTATGCTTATAGTGCTTGTGTTCAATATTATCATTAATAGACTTTGGAGGCGGTCTACGCCGCTGATGTTGTCGCAAGTACCATCCATGCAGCGCTCGAACTTCTAAATTTCCTGCCTCAGTTTCAATAAGCTGCTGCATCTTGCCAACAGCCTGTTCGGGAGTTACCTCAGATTCACGATCTTCGCTTTCCAACAAAGCTATGTAACAAAGACGGATTTTTGCGTCTACATAACCAGGCATACGCTCTTCAATGCCCGAATAAAGTTTTTTCGCTTCTTCAATATTTCCCACCTGCTCTTCTAAGCGACCAAGATTATACGTAACAGTGATAATCATAGACTCAGTATTTTCCTTTTCATAATATTCTGTACCTTCCCCAATATTTGCAAGTTTCGTGAGAGCATTCTGAAATAATCTCCTAGCATCATCGAACCTTTCTCGATGATAGTTTAAAACTCCCATATTATTCATTAGTTCGGGCTGAACGCTCTCCGGTCCGTCACCTAATCTCTTTTGAAGCTCGATCGCGGCTTCCAACTCCGCTATAGCCTGGGTAGGATTTTCATCTTCATATAACTCGCTAAGAGTAACGTGGACGTCTACTTCTGTTGGTGAGATTCCAGGTCGAGCATCGACAAGCTTTAAATAGCGCTCAAACAGAATACGTGCTTTCCGCTTTTCGTCCTCGATGACTTTAAGATCGCGTCCACTGACAGCTATTGCATTCGTAGAGTTCGTTCCAACAACAGCAATAGCACCACGCTGATGAACATAATCTTCAGCATACAAATAACCAAGAATAAGCATTCCTTCCGCACATTTTGGGTGCTCCTGTATAATCTTCTCGAATGTGAGCTTCGCCTGCGTGTGGTCATTATTAATTACCTGTAATTGACCAATGCCAACTTTCGCTAACATGTTATCAGGCCTTGCGGCTCTAGCTCTTTGATAGTTTGCCATAGCACGGTCATAGTTCTGCATAGAGTGATATGCACGTGCCATCCAGAAATAACTGTCAGATATAATAGCTGGCACATCTGTGTGTTCAATAACACGCTCACAAAGTTTGATAACAGTTTCCATCTGTTGCTTTTTAGAAAAGAGATAGCTGGCGAGAGTGACACCGGCTAAAGATAGTCGCTGATTTGTACCCTTATATGCTTTTTGAGTGTATTGCAATGCTGATGAATAGAGATTGATGAAATCAGGAGAAGTTACCTGACTAAAAGCCTTTTCTTGGTAATACAAACCAATGAGAACATTTACGGCAGAGGATTCTGGATCTAATTCAAGTGCTCTATCCCACGCAAGTTTTGCATCATCCTTGAATCCGAGCTTCCAAAAGCAAAGACCAATACCAATACGAGGATCAGGCCTCATATTGTGACGAGAAGCGAGTACCTTCTGATACAGCTTGAGTGCCGCCTTATAATGCCCACGCGCATATAAAATTCGCGCCCGGCCCATAAAAGCCATCAAATTATTGTTTCCGACCTGCCGCAATGTATCTTCAAACACACGCATAGCATCATCTAGAGCTTCAGTTGAAGATGCCTTGAGAATACCCCAAACACCACGGGCAAGAAGGTTGACACTCCATGAACCGTAGACTCGTGTGGAGGCGGAGATGTTTAGCTCTCGAGTTGCAAGCTGGTGGTACTCTTCTTTAGTTCGTGTCTTCGCAGCTATCAAAGGATCTGCCGGAGGCAACTTAGGCGCATCGCGCGATAGCTTTAAATATAGCCAAGCTAGACAAGCATGAAAGGCTACCTTGTCTGCTTCCGAGCCTTTAACAACAACCTGTGCTTTCAACCCTCGATTGACTACCTCAATAGCTTCTTCGATTTTGCCGAGTCTACTGTAGGCAGTTCCAATCGCAAGCCAGAACTGTCTGCCTGCAAGCTCATTCTCTAGTAAATCGCAAAGCTCCGTAGGATCGTCTGGGAGATCAGTGTCAAGATTAATTGTTACGACTTCTTGGTCGTCTCGTAACGGGATATCAATCACATTGGATATCTCATGGTCGACATTCTGATCATACGAGAATTCATCTTCATACTGATATTTCGTCGCCATTCCGCAGATTATAGTGTTCTAGTTCGATTATATTGTTCGTTATTTGTATGCAGTAGTAAGGCAGAACAAGCTTCTCCGCTCACTACCTCTAGCGTACACGACTGGCAACAAATCTCGTTTTTATCAAGAAGAATCTAAATTTTCACGTCAATATATCGTTGACTTTCTATTTAAGTTAAGTCACGCTTCCAAATAATCCAATAATTCACCTACGCTTCACGTGCGCAATTGCATTTGCGATCCTATAGTACGTGAGAGTTCAGCAGTTAGATCTTTTATAGATCTCCACGCATGATCCCTCGGCCACGACTTGCCGCCTTTTCTTTGCGATGAAATTTTATTAGGAGAGAGAAAATCCGTAATACCCGTACCCAGTATATAAAGCCCTAATAGACTATCTATAGCTACCCTAATGTAGGGTTTATAACAGTTCATAAGGCATCTAGGGCAAATTCACGAGTTTTCTTACGCTGTTCACGTCTTAAAGCACGTCATGAGAAATTCACAGCTTAGAAGGAAGAAATGGACTGTGGTCATCATATAAATTCCCTTGCCATGTAATATCATCTTGTTGTAATAGTAAATTGGTTTTATTTCTACTAAAAGACTTGTGAAACGTGGTCACATATGCGTAAACAGACGTGGAATTCTGTACTATGACCAAAGTAGCACTGATAGCTGCTGTTAAAGAGGATACATCTCAAAATAATAAGAATATCATTCTAGTAGAAGTACTCTTGTTATACGAAATGCTGTAGGGCAGTGAAGACACCGGAATACCCTCGAAAAAGACAGCAGACGTGTATAAAGCGAATGCAGTGCTTTGGGACTAGAGTAGAATGGCACTTGATACGAGTGATGCACTACGTGTGAGAAGTAGAAGCTACTGATGTAAATAATATCAGATAGCTGGCAAGTCCTTTGCGCGTATTAGTGTGGAATATAGAAGTGAAAGGAAAGCTGAAGAAGATGCTACAACTTCTCGAATCTTTCAGTCATATAGTTGCTAGTCTCAACTATAGTCTCGCTAAGGTCGCCCTGGCAATTTAGCATAAGACAATGCAATCGCCATAGAAAGTACACTCGCATATGGAATGATCCGGAGATTCATAATTCTATTTACTCACACCGTCATGTGGCGGTTCCCTGTAACGCACGGTCCGAAGCGCTAACAGCTATGTTCTAACAGATGAGGGGCTCACCAGGTAAGGGAAGTTCAGGAAGCTTCAGAATTAAGAGTTGGTCGATACGAATATGAGAGCCCTCAGAATAGGATGATCGAAACGACCAAATGATTGTTTTGGGTATAGTAATGGATCAGCTACTGACTACAGACTGCGCGATAATCCCTATCAGAAGTTGTTTACGACGACACGGAAAGAATAGGTGGATATATACCATGTCCGTTTAAAATTGAAAGTAAGGGACCGTTTTTTACTCTAGGCGATTACTTCGGAGTGCATTCATTAAATAATAACAATCCGCTAGCGCTGACAAGGATTGATTCGAGAAATGATAACTTAGAAGTCCGTTATAGCTGCTGTATGCAACGGGGCTTGTGTTGTCATTCTTTTAGTATACCTCCCGCACAGACAATCACTGCTTGCCGGCAGATTTCGCAGACACCTGTAGAAGGCTACGCGGACAATTCCACCATTAAATTTACAGTGTGTGCAATTGAAAGAATTAAACTATCACTGGATATTAGCCGCTTTTCGAAATGCAGATACTACTAAAGCGAAAAAGACTAATGAACTTATTCAGTGTCTCGTTAGCCGGACAGAGAGCTAGCTTATCTATGTAATCAATATGACTGAGAAAAATTGAGTTTGAAGCCTGTCTGTCTGAGTGTTTACAAACAGGTGCTTATCCTTTACGCCTCCGACGCCTCCGACGCCTCTACCGACAATAGCATACTGTGGGGCATCTTGATTCAATGAGAATATTGGAATGGAAGTTTTAAGGGTGAGAAGGCAGCTGTCAGGCGCCTTGGGCTTGACGCCATGAAGGACCTTCCGGTGCGAAACAGAGCCTGCGAAGATACCAATCTACGTGACTTAGGGTGGGTCGCGCGCTAGCCGGGATACGATAGTTTTATTTGGGAAACAGGACCTAGCTTAATACAGGACGACAGCAGAAATAGCACTTGTATACCGAAACTCGAGTTGATGATAAGAAGATATTGCTGATCTTGCTACCGAGCAAAAAGTGCTATCCTTTTCTCTCTGTTTTGTTCCTCAGTTTGACTCCAGCCAGTGGATCTAAAATGCAGAGCTATTTACTGATGCATAGCACGTTTTCAGCATCAAAAACTATGAGGTATCAAAAAACTACCTTTAGTCGTCCACCTCCAACTAGCCGAGTCAGGTGGCGCCGGGTTTCAGTTAGAGATACTTGACATACCGTGTATACACTCCTCGCGTACTTGATATGGAAAAGACGTCACATAGCAAAAGATTTTTTACTTATTATCTAGAAACGGCGTGTAATGGATTATAGCGTTTTCACTCTACAGGCTTAGGTAACACGACAGTTAGCAGGTGACTTCAAAGTCTCAGACCAATATGACATTTCCAGTTGTCCGAACCAAGTATTTTGCAGCATTTATTCAGCTACTAGAGGACAGTCGCTCTATGCTTTGATCAGGCAATTTATTTGCCCTGTTGTCTGCTGCCTATGTTTTACTTATACTCCAAAATTTATGAAATTTCAAGCTTAAATGCGATTGAAATAAAACTATCGTAAGGTATGAGGACTTTAGCCATGTCAGCTTAGTACAGTACCAGCCAGCTGTGATTTGCGAAGTGTAAGAGGAGCAGAAGTAAAGGGCGTCCGTCAAGCAGCCGCTGTGTCAGCAGTAGCTGCATTCATCATTCTCGGTCGTATACGCCTCTAGTCAGCGCATATAAATCTATGCACTCTAAACAGTATTGCGTGGACTAAGAGGTATTTTACTAGCTGACTATGTCTAGCTCTATGTACTCTTGAAGTTCTGCCAGCTAGCCCGTCAGTCATCTAAAGCATACGAGTTACTGATAGACTGTTTTGTGTTTGCTTCTGTCTTGCTATGGTCAGTATCGGCCATCTGCTAGCCTCTATATCCAATACATTTGAATACATTTATCAACTATCTAGATTCTATTATCTGCCGATAAGCTATGTGCCTCCGGCTGGGAGCTATGTGCCTCTGGCAGGGGCCACTACTTTCGTAACGGCTACGATTCTCCGGAGACGCCTTGGTCGTTCGGTATATCTTAGAAGACCGGACGGGAGATCCGTCATCGTTGCATTGCACGAACTTTGCATCTACCCGCATCTATTCGATTGCTACACAATATTTTGCCCTCATCTATGCTTTATCCACACTACACCCCACTGTCGTTAGCCTATCGAGCTACGTGAAGCAGCGCCACGGCTCGAGATGACTTATCGGGTCATTCTTCTGGCTCTCCCCGTTTCTTACTATTTTCGCTGCTGTGACTCGTGGGACCCGTGCGTCTAAATTACAGTAATATGTAATTAAGGTTTAGTATCCATCTTACTATTTCTGAATTAGGTTTAGAGTTCATTCACTTATCTTGGCACAGCAGGCTATCTGTGTAACACTTGTGCGAAGGTACCTCCGTTTACTATGAAAGTTATGGTACCTTGAACGACTTCAGGTTTCGCCCATTCCTTATCTGTTATCTTTCGTCGAGGACAGCGTAACCTGCGTATCTCTGTTATACTACCAAAGACGATGCATTTGCCCTCAAAAGGAATCATTGACCGACATTTCAACCATTTCTAACAATAGAGTGTCGCGCAGAGTTCCCAATTGGGCTATTTATGGCATGCTGGATAATCAATACAAGAATCAGAGAAGATGAGCCGAGAGCAGTATCCTGGCAGATTTACATCGAGTGCAAGGGCTGTATCTCCGCTAAGTTAAAAGCCCGTATGGATGAAAAAATAAAGTAAGAAGCCAGACAGATGAAAGAAAAAAGAAAGAACTCGCAAAGCGAAAAGAATCATCTTCAGACAAGTTGTCGACGAAGCCTAGAGACTGCAGCCGCCTTGCCGCCGCCACCACCACCACCGCTCAGTCGTGACCGCCTCCACGATACCTAATCGACTGGAAGGCAGAGTTAAAGCATATTTGGCAGCGCTTGAATAGACTCTCCACGGGAACTTAGACACGCGCTCATGGTACAGTCCACCGCGGAAAATGGACAGTAGTGGTGAAATGGAAAGAATGAAAGGCTTGAGGATGCATGTAGACGTAAGACCATAGCAGACTATTAGAGTGCTCCTGTCTGTTTGAACTCAGTATACTGCTGTCCCTGCTGAGCTATATTTCATGCATTGTTTTACATACTATTTGAGAAGAGAATCTGTATACGGATAGGGCCAGCGAAAGGCAATCTGAGGAAGGACAAACCCCCAGCTATATTGTAACAAAGCTTACCATGTAGTTTTCGTAATTCTTACGTGGGCTAGCCATTCAGTGCTTATAAATTATTAATTGGCAGAGCGATAGAGATGGAATAGAAACACTTGAACAAGAATAGTAAACGAGAAACACTTGTTGTTAAGGCGAAATAACAGTAACAGAAAAAGTAATAATAAAGTGGGACGGGTCATTCATTATCTTTCAAGATTATTATTGATCGCTCTTAAACTAAGGACCAAAGCAAAAGAGAGTTTGTCATGGACCTTTTAGACAATTGACCTTTATATCCTGTACAGTTAGCCTTTTATTTAAACATTTCTGTTAATCTTGATACTCTCGATATTCTTGTACATACTCTATTCCACTGTCCATATATACGATCAGTATCAGTGAAATAAAAGGAAATAAAGAGTAGGCGGACCAAGTATACAGAGAATTTCTAGTAAAAGCATCTGAATTTAGAATTTTGTATCAAAGAATCTTAGCACTTTTTACTGCTATTTTATTATATATCTTGTAGCGAATATTTTACTCGGTAATAGTGTTTATATATATAATATTATCTTTTCGGAAGAAACTAAACTTCGTCCGTACTCTGGAGATCTTATATTTATCTCACATCTAATACGATATAAATATAAATTTATATTTTTTTTGCATCATATATATACTAGAAGACAGCTCATATCTACTGTCCTTAGGAATTTACTTATCGCTTAAGTGAGTCCTGTACACATTGCGTGTATTTTTACGGGATCTACCACAAAAGTAAGATACTACTTTTGAGTTGAGAACGGATACAGAAGCAAGTGAATACAAACGACTGGCAATTTCAACAGATTCTTCCGAAATTTCTTTTTTTTATTCTGGACAACTTCAGTTCTCTAGGTCGATAACTATTCACCGCGAAGTTACTGTTTTGTTTGGCTAAGAGGTGTTTTTTGGTTAACTGGAAGACAATAATCACCTTGCTCCTATTATCTCGTTGACGCGGTCTTATCCGTGCCTTTCATGATTAGAGTATTCTCGCAGGGCAGTCTTTCTATCATATCTTGGTAAAAGAGGCCTCGATATATCTTAAATAATAAGACTATTAGGTGAACGTTTACAAGAGAGTGTACAATTACAGAATAAAATGATGTATCCTTCGCCTACACCAGACATTGCTGCACCACCGGCGCGAACGTTCGGTAATGGGCCAGTAACATCAGCTTCAACAGCTAATGGCAATATCGCTTTGGGCTCGAACAGTTTGCCTTCATTACACATGCTCAGCAAGCCATTACCTGTATTTCCGTTGTCTTCTCCCTCACCATCATCTGCGTCGTCAAGTGACTCGTCAGCATCTGATGCCTATACAACTACACATTCTTATCCAAACTCGGCTGCCAATTACTGGGCCGCTGCCTCTTCATCCTCTTCGGCATTCTCATCCGACGCATCGCCCAGGCGTCTTTCAATGTCGACCATGACTAGTGGCCCAACTTCTACATATTCATTGCCATCGATTACAACTGCTTCTGCCTCGAGTTCCTACGCTTCTGCTGCAGCGCCAATGTCTTCATCTCTAGGCAGCTCCAATTCTAGCTACTTACCTTCCCCTTCTCCAGTATCTACCTCTTATCTTAATTCAGCAGCCAGCGGTGGACCTAGTCCACTATTACCTTATCCGTCGTCTTCTAACATTGCTCTTGCAACTCCTGTCAGCAGTACTTCTAGTTATTCAGTGATGCACTCACCTTCTGAGTTCTCAATGCCTCAGCAACAACAGCAGCAACAGCTACAACAGCAACAACAGCAACAACAACAACAGCAACAACAACAGCAACAGCAACAGCAACAGCAGCAACAGCAACAGATGCAGCAGCAACAGATGCAGCAACAACAGATGGGCCAACACTCTCAGCAGTATTACGAGTATTATCAACCATGGTCTGCTGGTAATGTGGTTCCTGCCCAGAGACGATCGTCTTTTTCAACCTCACTGAGAAGTCCATATGGTTATGCGCAACCAGCAAACGCGGGACAATATCAGTCATATTTTCCTCCTCCGTTGTCTGGCCACCCTGGCCATCATAGTGGACTTCATCACAATAGTATGATGAGCGCTGGTCATCATACTCCAAACCACCAGGATAGGCCATTTCGTTGCGACCAGTGCCCTCAGTCATTTAATAGAAATCATGACCTCAAACGACACAAGCGTATTCATTTAGATGTGAAGCCATTTCCTTGTCCTAACTGTGAGAAGACCTTTTCTCGGAAGGATGCTTTGAAGCGACATATACTTGTAAAAGGATGTGGCAGTATTGCACAGCAGCGCCAGCGTCAACAGGAACAGCAGCAGACAGAGCAGACTCATGCCTCTTCTAACTCGGCTTCTAGTGCTGTGACTTCCGCGGATGTCGTCTCTTCGGTGCCTGCGTCGTCTCAAGCTACTATGGAAGCTTCCGTTAGTGCCACTGCATCAGTATCTACTTCCTCTGCGACATCTGCAGAGGAGAGACGCTCATAAATTCGGACTAATGTTTGAAGAGGTTATTAATTTAAGCTACTTGCCAGCGATGCGGATTGTTTTGCTGCCTACTATGCCTAATGATCAGTACATCTCTGAGCTTTGGTGTCGTGGCCGTTATAACTCGTCTAAGGTGTCGTGTTAGTTATCTGCGGGCCGTAAGTTTTTCGCTTACATCTCGGAATTACTATTATATTTTGGATTATTTTCTTGATGGGATCTTGTTGTGTGTTTTATATTTATATATTCTACGGGTGGTAGTTTTTCTGTATTCAATTGTTCAGGTGTGTCTTCTGTCTTATTTATTACTGTCATTTCCAGGTTTTTGATGTAATATGCTAATTTACGTGTCGTGTTCGTCGTGTTCGAATATTTTTGTAATTTCTGTGATATAGAGGAGGCATGCTAGTTTCTCTTTTAGAAATTCTGTTTCATATTACCATATTCTTTTTACGATAGGAGTGCTTGTTTTTTCTTTGTAAACGTAAATCTATAATATATATATATATATGCCTTGCTATATATATCTGTACTTTCTGATCGATTTAGAGGTGTTTTATGATAATTGTTTATTTGTGCGATGTCTATCATGATGCAGTGTTTGTATAGAAGTCCTTAATATTTATTTATTTATTATCATATCCAAATTTATAAATCTATATATGTCATTTCTATTTGGTCAGATAGTTTTCTTTTTACGGTACTGGGGTATTTATACCGCAAAAGCAGTCTTGGAATTGATTTTGATTTTAGTGGCTCGCATCAATTATAACTCTTCTTACTATTACTTGTGTCTCTTACGCTGTTTGTCGTCAATTTCGCATATTCTGCGTTCTGCCAAAAGACTATCTATTTCGTTTCAAAAGCCTGTGCTAAGATTAACAGGGCAGTATCTGTGGCCAGGAGACCCATATTCTCAAAGCTTCCGCAACTTCACATAGTTTAGCTGGTCGTATGCTCCGAACTTCCTGCAAGCAAAGGCGAAATCCAATTAGGAAAGCATAGCACGAATTAATGAAGTTCTTTTGGCATAAAAGTTAAGCTAGACCAGATGTTCTAGTCACTATTATCTGCTGCTGGACGAAGCTTATTTGAAGCCGTTCTGCAGGAATGCTCTAAAATATCAGTCGCAGTAATGACGACAGAGCCACACTTTTCTTTTTAGCAATTTCAACATTCCTTTCGTCATTTCTTCGGCTGCCCTGCATATCAGAAGCGATGCTGTAACCTTTTTCTAGCAGTGCTAGGAGCATTGATCGAACGTGCTAGCTAGATATAGCATTATCTGGACTCTTTCCTCCCGAGCTTGCATGCTTTCAGAGGGAAACTTTTAGTTTTTGGAGTGGCTGCTCATTTTCTCATCTAATTCAAAAGCAGCGCATCGCTTTTTATTATATATTACACATCGTGGAGTTAGATCGAGGAGTCTGTATGCTTCTCATAGCCGATATTGGCTAGCTGGTAAAGCTGTCAACGGAATGTCTCTTTTACTCATCTTACTAAAATTGATCAGAGGCTCAAAGTGTAAAGATTTCTTTCTTGGATCTTATATTAATCATCAATAAAGGAACTCCTTTGTAATTAGGCTCTCAACAAGAGAGGTATATTTTTGTACTATGAAGCAAATTCACGGCACGGTGATCGTCTATTTACTTGACATTATTCTTTCAGTAGCCGGAACGATCAGCTGTGATATGCTATGTAATAGGCTGTTGGATCTAATATTCTTACCGTTTAATTTCACGATCTTTTAATATCTCCGGATCTTCGTGTCCTGCTTTGGATAGTGTATTCGTCTCATGTCTCACGACCGGAATATACTTTCCAGGAGTAACAGAAATAGCGTATCCTTTGATCTACATGCCTCGTTAGGATAAATTAGATCCCTGGTGTGAGCGCTTCAAGCGTCGGTTAGTTAGAACGTTGGCTAGACAACAACATATTCGCGACACGTTTGCCAACTTTCGTGCATTCCAGACTCAGAAGAAATTGGGCTCTTCTCTTTAAGAAGCAATGTAAGAGAATATTGGACATTTCAGTCGAGTCCTTTTAGAGCATAGCTCTTAATGAATGGTCCCTTGATCATTTTTGACTCTTTCCCGCGTCCTATATCACATCTCGCATTCTGCCAGAACATGAAATTTCCCTCTATTTCTGTTGCGTACTTTACAGCTCAAATTAGTTTTGTGTTCCTTATAGTATAGCCTTCTTCACTTACAGCAGATTCAAATATAAGGCAAAATTATGTTCTGCGGTGTTATCGACGTCTTGTTCTAAGCATAGTTCTCTGTTCATGTTCCCAATCTCTCTGCTTTCTCCACGTGTTTTCCCATATACACGATCTCGTCCTCCTAGATAAGTTTTGAGATATAATATTATTTTCGCTGCTAGCAAAAGCCTGGTAGGAAAATATTGGTCTTTCCTGACTCGAGTCTATCTTAACAACTGCTAGAAAGAGCCAATAGTTTCTGAGATGCCTCCCAAAACCTCGGGCATTCTTGGAGACATTCCTCTGAATGTTACCAAAACGGCAAGAACTGTTCCTGAAGGCAAAGTATCGTCCGCCGTCGAGCATTTTTCCAAGTTATCACAAGATTCGACTACAGCGTCCAAGGCAGCTTCGGTTATCGTATTATCAGATGAGAACTACGAAAACACGCTGTCATTGCCGTCGTCACCAGTTAGCTCTTCGGAAATAGTGAACGCACCCATTTATGAAAACTCGACCGTTTCCTCTATTGCATCTACAGGAACTGTTGAGAGGTGGCCGAATCAGGGTGCAACTCGTACAAATAGTACTTCGTCCACGAGCAAACGAAAAACTCACGTTGGTCCATGGCGTCTAGGTAGGACACTTGGACGTGGAAGTTCCGGGCGAGTTCGACTTGCAAAACACAATCGCACTGGAAAATTGGCTGCTGTAAAAATTGTTCCAAAATCCATTGTGTTTGATGATAATGATTCGAATAGTCATAGACGCATTCGCGATGGTGCTGGAATGCCATATGGTATTGAGCGCGAAGTCGTCATTATGAAACTCATAGAGCATCCCAACGTCATGGGTCTCTACGATGTATGGGAAAATCATGGTGAGCTTTACTTGATCCTAGAATACGTTGAAGGCGGAGAGCTCTTTGACTATTTGATCAAACGTGGTCGTTTAGAAGAGTTCGAAGCAGTCCATTATTTTCGCCAGATAATATGGGGAATCGATTATTGTCATAAATTCAATATATGCCACCGAGACCTGAAGCCAGAAAATCTACTGCTTGATAAGCATCACAATATAAAAATTGCAGATTTCGGTATGGCTGCACTTGAGACACATGACAAGATGTTGGAGACATCCTGTGGTTCGCCACATTATGCGAGTCCAGAGATTGTAGCTGGCAAGAAGTATCATGGCCCTCCATCAGATATATGGTCTTGTGGCGTTATTCTCTTTGCTCTTCTCACCGGTCATTTGCCATTCGATGATGACAATATCCGTGATCTTCTACTTAAAGTGCAAGCCGGCAAATTTCAGATGCCGGTAGGTCTTTCTATTCAAGCAAAAGATTTGATTTGGAGAATTCTTAGGACGAATCCTGAAGATCGAATTACAGCTGACGATATCTTACGACATCCATTAATGCTAAAGTATCCGCCGCAATCTACTCCTATTAACTCATTGCCTCCAATAGTGCATCAAGATCTAATATCTATGCATGAAATTGACTTTGATATTGTTAAGAGTCTCCAGACATTATGGCACGATGAGAATCGCGATGTCATCGTCGAGCGGCTACTATCTTCAGATGATAATCCTGAAAAAATGTTCTACTTACTTTTATTGAAATATCGCTATGATCACATGGATTACCACGATAGTGGAGAATTCCTAAGTCAGATACCTCAAATCAGCATGTCATCTAGTAGGCGTAGCATCTGCCATAAGAGGAGTGGATCTGTCCACTCAATTTCGTCTGTTCATAAGCGTCGGGTAGACTTCAGCCATATCGGCAGGCGTTCAAGGAGTAGTTCGATTGCTCTTAGTGACAATGGAACACCATTCAGAGATACTGCTTCTCCTGAGGCTATAGTTGGAGAGATACCGTCCAGAGATTCTTCTGGTTCGCTCATTGCCGCAATTAACCAATTATCTATTGCTCTTGAGCGGAAGCGAATCAGTAGCACTATTACTGAGACATCCAGTGATATCGATTTTAGCAGTAGCTCACATCTGTCATCTAAGTCAGCGATCCCAGGACTAAATATGATACCTTCACAAACCACCATAGCGAAAGCAACCGAATCGTCAATATCAGTGTCAATTTCATCGTCAGGGTCTTCTTTTGCGTCTTCATGTGATCCAACGCAATCTCCTGCGAGAAATTCAGTAGAGAGATCTCACAGCAGACCATCACGTGTCTACTGCAGCGTCAAAGACAGAAAACGCTCTAGTGTCGGACGAGGTGAAGAAGAACTGGTACGGAAGGTTTCTGCAGATTTTGCTGCTACTGTATGCGACAATATGTTTAATAGTTCGCCAACATCTACCCCAACCAGACACGTTAAGCACGAGTCTTCCCACTCAACACTTAAGAAGACAGTTTCTCTACAGTCATTGCACTCCCTCCATATGCTTCCTGAGCTGTCATTCCAGACACTCTCTATGCGACACCACCGGCGAGGAGAGAGTACTGAAAGTTGGATCCGAGATTATGAACGATCAGTGTACGTAAAGAGGGAATCATCGCAGAGTCAACTTCTGACAGCATCGTCCACCGCAGCAACCATATGCACTTACGAGAGTGTAATACCTAGCATCATCACAGATATTGAGAGGACTGAGGAATATCCAGCAAGTCGATTGCCGGCAATCATTGAGACTGATGGTGACACCGATAGATTTTTGGATGCAGATGAAGCAGATGAAGATCAAGCTCTGGCCAATGACATAGAGCAGCTACTGAATACGGCACCTGTACTAAGAAAGAGACCTAGTACACTAGATCAGTCTCAACTACTGCAGCGTATATCTCCAGATCATAGTCAATTAAGGATTCCCGACCTCCTCAGATATAGCAGCTCTCCACATCGCAGGCCTATGGATAACTCTACAGCTGCGATTAAACGACTAAAAAGAAAAAGTATTCCTGCATCACCAATACGGAAAACACATAACAATCAGCTATCCAAGCAGCGCATACAACAATTACAAGCGCCAAAGCACACACCGGATATCAGCTATGACATATCTAAAGCGCAAATACGACCAGATATGAAGAGTAGTGAAAGCTTCCGGCAATGTACAGCTAAGAAATCTAACAACGTTGGACAAAAACGAAGACTAACCATACTAATTCCAAAAAGCACGCTACGAGATACCACATCCCAGTCAAACCAAAGACATAGTAAGTTTTTATAATTGCAGTTCGTTATCGTAATATTTCTCTTGCTAACAGCTATCTTAGAAACCATGAAAAGAAAACCAATGAACTGGCTTTCTAGAGTCTTCAGTCGTAAATAGACATGATACTGGTGAAATCTGCCACGACTTGCATTTATTCGATCTTTGCTTTTGTTATTAATATTCCTCTTGTCATTCTTTTTACATGTTTTATATTCAGATAACTCATCTACACATTTCTCCGGAAATAATCAATAGACATGTAAGCTTTAAACATAATACTACATAGATAAGAGACAATGATGATATCAAGCGCCACACTATATGCGGCTCAGGTATATATTTAATTCTGCTTTCTTCTGAAATTATATACAGTCTGCTTCAGACAGCAACGAACTAAAAGTATTCGAAAATATCTGTCTCAAAAATGATATAAATAACAGAAACAAACCATAATATATAGATAGATTGTTATTAAGATAGAAAGGTTTAACAATATGAAATATTGAAAAATCAAATGTTTGCATGGCAATACAACACCATGAATAAACGTAGACCAATTATTCAGAGGTTATATTAGTGCACTGGCTGTTCGTATTAGTTCGTCGAACTCCTGATCGTCTACTAAGCATAAAAGTAGAATTTAACAATGCCGCTGACCAGCGCTCAAAAGCATCTTCTGAAATGTGTATTTTCCAGTTGACAGCTTTCAAAAACGCGATCTCATTAGCATTAATCTCGGACGTCGACAAACCAGAAATCTTACTCCAGGCTTTTGCACTATAATTCTTATCTTGCAGATACTTACTAGCAAGCATGAGCGAAGTCAGAAATGATCTTCGCCCACACTGAAGTGCAACAAGTTCCTCAGATAGACCAGATAAATTTTTAACTAGAGGTCTAATAAGAACAAGATAATAAAGTGCAACCTGAAGAGTTGAGTAACTTGTACGCGACCGTCGAAGTGTTTCTTCTATAAATGTTCGCAATGGAAGAATCTGTGCTTCTGCAACTGAACGATCTTCACAAGTGGCAGAAGGCCACAGCGATTCTATAAGAATAGCAGCAGTATCAACCAATGATTCAACAAATACTTCACGACGCTCTACAACACTAGTTAAACCATAAGGTTTGGATTTGTGCAAAGTTGCGCTACCTGAAAACGAAGACGATTTCGTCACCTTACAGTTACTGGTCTTAACAGAAAGTGATTTAGCAATTGATGATGCAGAATGTCGACGTTCGATCGATGGCCTATGAACAGCATGCTCCGGTGAAGAAGGACATGAAGTATGAGCAAGGTAATCTAGAGATGACGGTGAAAAAGTAGAGTGGTGAACGCTGATCCCAGAGTCAGGAGAAGACGCTGATGAACTCAACAGGGTTGAGACTGACGACGCAAGTGAAGGTGTATACTCATCACAAGACGAGAGCGATGAACTGGATGCACCCGAACTAGCCGCACCCGAACTAGCCGTCGACACAGGAGCAACCGACATAGAAGTCAGGATGGAGGCTGTCGAAGCAGTAGCTGTTAAGCTATCACT
Organism: Dipodascopsis uninucleata var. uninucleata; assembly: GCA_030568195.1. Classification (NCBI taxonomy): domain Eukaryota; kingdom Fungi; phylum Ascomycota; class Lipomycetes; order Lipomycetales; family Lipomycetaceae; genus Dipodascopsis; species Dipodascopsis uninucleata. Next base: position 180,532 of record JAJLTO010000016.1, read on the forward strand.
ATCCACTTTAGTCTTTGAATTGGCAATTTCAAGAAATACACCTTCCACAACATTCAAAGCCAGCATTTCTTCCTAAATTTTCCTTTTGCTCTCTCGAGAACTTTTGTAGTGTGTTTATAAACAGGAATAACAAAAGACGATACTCAATAACGTGTAGACAACAAAAACCTGCTTTTCTGCTTTTGTGTCGAGAGAGAACACAACTTAAACTGTACAAATATCCAAACCAAACTGTAGATGACAATAACACAATCCAATAATCGAAAAAATTGAGAAATTAACTTTTCTTTGTTAATCCTAATTAGTAGCTATATGCAGCGAGATCAGAAATGAAGAAAATAATATGACAATATTATGTGATGACTAAAGTGAAGTCTACTCCTTCCTCTTCCTTTTATCTTCAAGAACTAATCCTAACGAGATAGATAAAAGAAATCTAAAGAGACCAAGAAACAAAAAAAGGTCAGAGTGACCGGAACTATTCCCAGAGCAAATGATGAACCGACAGATACGAGAAGCTTGAATCTTTAGAGAAAGGCTGTAAACGCCCCTTCCCTCTCTCTAGAGAGTACGTGAAGATTCAAACAGACGGGATACTAAACAAAACTGAAAATAAAACAGCTTTCAATGAAAAAAGAAAAACAGTGCGGTTGAGAGACTGTTACTTCCTTTCCTTTATTTCCTCAAGTTGCTTTTACAGCTTCTTAATATTGAGAAACGAAGGCCATGACGGACCACATAGAAAAAACCATTTTGTAATATATAAATCAGCTAGATGAGTAAGACGAAAGTAAGGAAATAAACGCGTAAAATTTCCGAGTAGATGTAGCTTATATCTTAAAGTATAAATGAGAGCAAGTAATTTGACTAAACTGCAGTAGAGTAACGAAATAACGATGATGCTAATAATGACAATCACGGAAAGAAAGCTGACTGAACCGCAACAAAAAAGACCCTGAAATAAACTGAGTGAAACAAGGGACACGCATAAAGCACCCAACTAAAATACAACCGATAGCGATTATATCAACAGACGACGAATTTTGAACAAGTCACGTCTCGCTGCCGAAGGAAGTCGAAATCCACGATATTATAATTTCTTCCAAAGCTTTGCACGCACGAAAATACCAAGATTTTTTCTCTCGACTCAGTAATTCACACAGATGCTATCAAGAATGTCGTAACGAATAAAGCAAATCAAATATATCAATCTAACTATTAGCCGTTCCCATATAAAACCTATTTGCGCCGTTATAACAATCCCACAAGCACCAAGCAAGTACAATAAAGCACGTTCTTGCTATGAATCTTTGTATATCTCCCTACTGCTTCTTGCACACAAGATCAAATCCAAAGCGAAAAAGAAACGCTACAGCTGTCCAATATAAAGAAGAAACTAGTCACTCTTACGATCCAGGACTGGAAGTTTGTACTTTGTGAGCGAAAAAGAGGAAAAAAATAAAATCTTCAAGCACAACACAACAAAAAGACAAAGAAACACGCTCGATCGAAAAGAAAAAACCGGGAAAAATGAGTGAGGACTTCTCAGTCACTTCTGTTGCCAAATATTAAAGAATATGCGATTATTATGGTCTCAAGGAAAAAAGATAAAACCTGTCACTACTATAGTAATAAACAGCGATTTTGACAAGGGAAGGAGCCGGCGTTATAAGTAAATAGCTATCGTCAGTGGCGAAGCGTCACTCGTGAGCTCGTGCAGCAGGCGGTGAGCAATTCTTAAACGGTAAGGTTTCACGGAAGCCGCCTTCACGCAACCCTTAAACCTCAACGCCACGACTAAATAAATGAGACCTTGCCTGGGTCTGCCCTATCTGATTACCTGAATTCCTTCATGTCAAACCCTAAATTAGAGGTTCGATGTCTGGTATACAGTACTAAACCCTTGCATGCTGTTGCAGAATGAAGCTAGATTCAGACAAACTTTCAAAAAAGCAAAGACAACTACTGCAAGATTATTCGTGCAGGAGAATATATTAGAAAAAGTAATGTGACTATTCACTAAGATTTACTAACTGCACTTGCGGTTTACTTCGTGCAACGTATGACGTAGCTTACTGAGGGAAGCGAAACAGAAAGAAGAGTCATTTCATGCAGCAAAACTAGATCTCATCGCTTACCTAATAAAACGCTATGCATGACATAAGTGGATTATCCGCCGTCTGTAATGACTCAGGGTATGTATGACGAGTAGCAGGGAAAATATTATGTCATTCAACTATTTACATACGCAAGTTCGACCACAACTTAGTGGCATCGTAAGAGTAGCGCTACGAGTGGTGATAAGGCCCTAGGCCCTAGGAGCCTTCCCCCGGCTCTGGCGAAGACAGAAAATCTGGGTACCATATCTTCTCAATTAGGGAGTTTCACAGAGCTGTAGAGAGAACTCATGCCTCTTCGTAGTATCGATCTAGTCTCTTTTACTGCTGTCACAGTCGGACACAGGAGAGAACTATATATGGAATGAGAGCAGCGCAAGCATTCAGTGTCTTAGGCAGCAGAGGTGCAGCTTTTGAGCCTCAGATCACAAAAGCGATTTAGACGAAAGCGGCAGTAGCGTGTGCCAAATATTTACAAGTATGGAGTACGACTAAAAAGTGGTTTTAGTGTATTCTGCTGTATATACGCAGAAGTGAAAGAATAATAATCGCATGTGACATAAAATAGGAAACTAAAAAAGTAATAGTAAGTCACTGCCTCGGAGAAGCCCTTCGTGGCATATAGAAGTCCTTTGAAGCAAGGGAGGTATACAAATAATAGTAATAGTAACGCACAAACCACCAAGTACAGTCATACATGATAACCCAAAAGCATATAGATTGTGACCTTGAAGTAAAACAAGACTCATTGGTCGTAAATTAGACGAAAAGAAAGAGCGTAAATATTTCCTAGCACTAGCTAAAGAACAAAATTATTACCTGAAAATATTCAAAACCAGTTTAGTGAGAGCATTTTGTAGCTGCTTCACTATCACTGACAACAATATAGTATGAGCTACACAATATAAGGTAAATTCAAAAAAAAATAAATAAAAATAAATAAAAATAAAATGTAAAATAAAATAGTCGCAAAACAGCTTGTAACCAGCAGCATCAAACAAGACAGGTCAAAATAGAAGAGAGCTTACAATACCACTTAACACAAACAAACATATAAAGTATAAATTCACAAAGCCTATACTTGTAAACTAGCAAAATACAAGGACGACACTACTGTACACTAGACAGCCCCATAGCAAACAGAAAGACTAGATACTATGACCTAGTACAAGCAGATTATCTAGATATTCGTAGATCAGCATATTGGCAAATGTTGAAGTAGTAGTAATTAGTGGCCATATAGCCAAAGAGACCTGACCGCTGCGAAACCAACGACAGCAACAACTGCAATATAATACTAATACAGAATATCATTTAACTAGCTCTTACAAAAACCAAAATAGCGTGTTAAAGTCAAAAGCGTCAAAAAAATCAAAAGAGTGTCAATGAGGTTCGCGATAGCAGACAAGACAAAATTTAAAAAAATAGACGCTTAAGCCTCACGAGCATGACATAATGACCAGATTATCTGGATGCGATACAAAAAATGCGGCAAAAATAGCAGTAACGAAAATCTACTATAATAACTACGATAAGCTGAGACTGAAATCAAGACCAGAAAACATATGGATGCAAAACTGAAAACAAAAAAGGCCTACCACCATTAGCATGATACATAATGACAGAAAGCAGTTACAGGTTACCATATAAGCATACTCTATTTAGTCCTCGTAGATATGAAAGTCGATTTTTCGCTTTACTCCACCAAGATTGAGTTCGTCAACGTCATATAGTTTTAAGGCTTTCCCTGGCGCACTCAGTGGCCACCGATCGCAAGCTCGAGACTCTAGTAATGGACCTATCGCGTCGCCCGGCTGATAACGTCGGATGCGGGGACGTGGCGGCGTGATATAAGACATGTCCTTGTCGAGATCAGGTTCGAGTTCATCTACCCTCTCTTCAGTTTCTCGGCGTAGCGGCGTGAATTGCATCATGGCAAGCGATGGTGATTTTAAGCTTTGCATCTGCGGCTGTTGCAATCCAGCTATGGTGTCTACAGTATTTGCTGGTAAAGCACCAGAAAATGATAGCTCGTTCACAGTAGCCCTCGACCGTCTATATTGCCTTTGATCTGAAGTAGACTCTAAAAATAAAGATTGTGCATTAATCTGTGTATGGAGAGTTCCATTTCTTGCATTCTGTTGATCTGGGTCGTGCTGCCCACAATTCAATGTAACTTGCTCGATGGATAGATCTCCTAGCACGTTTCTTCCAACAGGAATTTTATTTCCCCAGGAACCACGCCCTAATAGAATTGATTCTGCTTCTGGAGGTGCGATATTTTCTTTGTTTTCGTCATCTTCATCACTGTCTTCCAATTTGTTCTGTTGTCCGGAGCTCGTTTCTGAAATATCTGGATCAACAAACACCGTAATTCTCTCTCGCAAGTTTGTACTGTGTCGCGCAATATCTAATCCACCAAGGTCTCGCCTCCGTGGACTTAGGCTCTTTGATCGACTTTTCGGCTGCACGCTTTTGGGTGACAGCTTGAATGGCGACTCGAGGCCAGGTGACGACGCGTTCTCATCCAATGCCCTTAATGCTGGCGAAGCCAGAAGCTTTCTCTTAGGCGATCGCCTCGATCCACCAATCCTTCCTGTACGTATTCATCCGAGATTAGCAAATATTTTCATAGAGTGCCTAGCCAATAGCGTTTGGTACACCTGGCGGTATAAACCTCGGGCGACTTACGTGAGGATTCCATGACGTTTAGGCACGTTATCTGCAGAATGCAAAGATTGCTTCCGATTATATTCTATAGCTCCTATTTTACTCGTTTAAATTTCTTCTATTCTCGTCCGTTCACTTTCGTTGATAATCTTAACAACGTCTTGTTTGTCTGATATGAATATTAGAAAAATCAATAATGTTTGTCAGGAGTTTTATATTTCATATCGATGTTCTTAAACCCAGGAGCATTTGAATTTCATCAGGGTAAGGTGTCATCGCGTTTTCACGCGTTTTTACTGAGTTTCTTTTAAATGGGCTAAACAGCTACAGTTTTCCCTGGTCAGTAAACAGAGCAGAGTGCATAAGGAAGGAGGTTAGTTAGCTTAAAGCATTAAAGATTGACACAAAGGGAGAAAATTACCTTTTAAGACGGGACTTCGACGTAATTCTTTGGACTGATCTCTGGTGGTCTCCTTAGCAGTGAAAGTAGCAGTCGTACTATCGCTGAATTCTAGCTTTGCGATAGCAAAATATTGACGACAGTAAAGACAGCAATTTCTGAAGTATAATAACGCCCAGATTCTCGTTCATGGATACGATCTATCAAAAAGAGAGAAGGGAGATCGTATTAATATTTAGACCGGTAAAGATCTGATTGAACAGAGAGCATCATAGCAAGTTGTGGCTTAAGCATTGGTAGAAGACAGTTTGATAACGCAAGCATAGATACCATCTAAGTACAGTTAAATACAGGCATAAAAATATAAGCTACATGATTAATCAAGAAGTTGTCGACGTTGCCAATACAGAGGACGCAATGGAGTGGCCCTCAGTGAATACTCAAGGCAGGTTAGTGCCGGATACTAGTTACATACTCCAACTAGAAAGCGAGCTAGAGTTGGCACAGAATATTCTTTCTGAAAGATGCTTATATGAATCAGCAAAATGGACAGCGGAGGCTCTCAACGGATTAGCGTTACCGCAAACTGATGAGGTCGATATGGATTCTTATAATCATGGCACAGCACTTACGGATCTTTCCACATATGGCATGTCAGAGAATCTGTCACCTATAGAAAAGAGAAAATACAGATTGGCGAAGGCGTGCTTTGATTGCAGGGAGTACGATCGCACGGCCGCTTTATTAGCAGAATGCAAAAGTTCCAAATGTTTATTTCTAAAGCTGTATGCTCGATATATTTCGGGCGAGAAAAAGAGAGAGGAGCAGAGTGAAATAATCCTGGGGCCTCTTGATGGTGATTCAACACCAAACAAGCAACTTGTCCCTATAATTAGTGAGCTTGAGCAATATATTAGAAATGTTGATAGATCAGAACATGATCCATTCTTGTTATATTTATATGGAATAGTTCTAATCAAACACAAATGCGAGAAAGCAGCTATCGAACCACTCCTTCGATCTGTTAAGATATACCCTTTTAACTGGGGTGCTTGGCAGGAGTTGTCCGTGTGCGTATCAGCTATCGACCAGCTTCCTCAGATACTTTCAAGAATATCAGTTACACATGTAATGTCGAAAATGTTTGAGGTTGTTACCTGTCAGGAACTATTTCAGTCAACGAATGCTGTGTTGGCTACATTAGCTCAGCTGGATACTATATTTCCTAATTTCCATTTTCTAAAGATACAGAGAGCTCTCTTATCGTATCATGCTCTAGATTACGCTGACTCTGAAGCTTTGTTTGATTCGGTTCTTACTTCAGATCCTCATCGACTAGATGACATGGATATGTATTCTAATATCTTGTATGTAACCGAACAGAAAGCTAAGCTTGCATATCTAGCCCAGCTTGCTTCGGCTACGGATAAATTTAGACCAGAAACTTGCTGCATTATTGCAAATTATTACTCTCTAAAATCTGAGCACGAAAAAGCTGTAGTTTACTATAGAAGAGCACTTACGCTTAATAGGAATTGTCTGGGTGCATGGACATTAATGGGCCACGAGTATGTGGAGCTCAAAAATATCCGTGCTGCAATTGAAAGTTATCGCCGAGCAATAGGTGTCAACAGCAAAGATGTTCGTGCTTGGTATGGTTTGGGACAGGCTTATGAAGTGATAGAGATGTATTACTATTCCTTTTTTTATTATCAGCGAGCTGCTGCGCTTAAGCCGTTCGATCACCGTATGTGGGTGGCTCTGGGGAACTGTTTTGAGAAGCTACAAAGACCCACTGAGGCAATCAAGTCGTATAAGCGAGCTCTTACTCTCACTGAGATGGATATCAATATTTTGCAGAAGCTAAGCGCGTTATATGCCAGTATTGGAGACATGTCAACGGCAGCCAGATATGCACAGCACTCGAAAGACGTTGAGGCTCAGAGGAATGCACCTGCTGGAGGAACTGGCAAAGCAGGCGCTACTTCGAGTCCCTTGAGAGCAGGCGCTACATCATCTCAATATAGAAATAATTCTGGTTCCGGTAATATGATTATAGAATAGTAAATTGTCACGATAGTTGATTCCTCTCAAACGAGTGTATACATTAATGAAGCTTATCTTCATATTTATCGTGTACAGCGTCGGTCATCAGTCATCAATAGTCATTAAGCATCCATTACTATCATTTCATAGTATCAAAAACCGTGCAGTTTAATACTCTTAAAAATTTACGCCGAATGTCATAATGATCTCTAACTAATGAATAATAAAGGATTTTAGGACCTTATTTCACCTTTAATTGTCACTGAATATACAGTATTATACTCTTCACTCTTCACTTACGTTTGCTATAGAAAGTAGGCAAGAATCGTCCCAACATGTAAACAGGAACTTGCAGATGTTGTAAAAACATAAATTCTCTAAAGATTAAGAAGTATTAAAGCCATTATATGAATATGAAAGACATGACACCAAAAGAATGAACTATAAAATTACAAATTAATAAGCAAAAAAGGCACAAATTGGTCATAACGAATAAACAGCAGCAATATTTCACTCCCATCCCGGATTCGCAACATCGAGCCAGTTAAGAACCATCATAGACTTGAGCAGATTCGTTGATAAGCCACTACGAAGTCCACTGGAGGAAAAGCTTGTCTGAACGGTTGAGTTCCAAGTTCCTAGGACATCTATTGTTGTGTTACTAGTCTGTTCCATCATTTTTATCTCGAAATTTTTTGCGGCTCTCATATCCATTCGTAGGGTATTAAAACCATCTACTTGATGACCTGTCGAACCAGGTGTTACAAAAAGCTCAAAGATCTTAAAGTCACTTGATAATGTATGTGATTTGATAGTGTTATGTAAATTATTAAGCCAACTAGCTGTGTACTCCGCATCGAATTTGCTGTTTTGTCCGGCTCCGTATATAACAGCTATGGGCCTGCCATCATCATATTTGTCAGCAGAAGATAATAGACTAGTGAGCTGCTTCTTGGCTGCCTTAGATATTGGATATTGTGGAGCTGTGATCATTTCAATCTGTACACCTGCAAGTTGACGATCACATTTAATCAAATCAGGATCGTGATCTTGAATTTCTTTGAGCGACTTGATTCTTATATCGCGACAAAGATCATCTTCATGGTATGCATTATCACAGAAGCAGTCAACCTGGTCATACAGCTTGTAGTCCCATCGCCTCACTGAACCGTAAGCAATGTCTTCTCTTAGCAGCGTCATAAGACCTCCAAAGATACCTGAGTGCATATCATCCCCAATGAAGATGACTCGACAGAATCGAGAAAGTACGTTACATGTCTGTTCTGTAGAGTGCCACCAGAGAGAGCAATCTTTAGAATGATATGGTGCATCCAGACCGATCCGTCCACCATTCGACATTGACGAAAGAAGGCCATTAACATTGTTGCAAGAGGGAGTAGAAGGATAGCCGATTATATCTTCACTTGAAATACTGCATTTATCTTGATTTTTGAAATGCTCGAGAATGTTGCCAGGCTCTTGAGGGAAACGATTATTTGGGTGGGGTATAGTGGCTCCTCGGCCATGACGTAGAAAATTTGTAGGAATGTAAGCAGGTAATAACCAGCGATCATCTATGGATGATGCACTAGATAGTGGTACTCCGGAAACACGAAGCTTTTCTTCCGCCTTTGAGTCTGAAATGACAATGTCGACACCGTCAAGTGTAAGAGGCGCGTAAACCACCGCTATCAGAAACAAGAGAGCTAAAACAACACCGACTTCCACGTACGGAATCATACGCTTCCACGAATGCATTGTAATTGCGAATTTTGAGAAGTTTGCTTGCTGATAGAGAACTTTGAACTAATGGTCTATTGTGCTGGAGATATAGCTCTGTGCGAAGTAAACGTTGAACTTACCAAATAATATGAAACGGTCTGTACTATATACAACGCCTACGGAAGTGGACAATATATTCCAAGAAGCTAGATACAATTCACAAGCATATAACCACGCTCTAGACGTATATAAATAGAGAGCTAGTATAATCAAGTGATGTGATATCCGGTGATTAAAACCGTCAGGTCAGAAAATTATATCTTTTGTTCTAGAGTAATACACATTTCAACAAGACAACTTCAAGACGTATGTAGCGCGATATGTTTGCTATGCTTCTTCGGTGCTAAGGCGTTGGCTATAGACTTTTCCAATAATTAAACGGCGCAAGTGAGAAGGAGAGTTATTAGATCTGGTCATTCGGAGGGGAGTAGTAGCAAAAAACTATGAATATTATGAAATGCAGCTCACAAATGTTCTTCGTGTTTTCCAGTGAGAGGTGGGCTAGCAATATAAATTGTATATCATATTTATTATGCTGCTTTGAGATCACCTAAGTGCATCAGATTGAAGAACCTTTCCGGAGATTAATGTTCCAGGGAGTTTACGCGACTATATTATTTATTATCTACAAATCGTAAAATTAATAGCCACATTACTTTACATATGTCTTATGAACATGTAGACTTCACTCATATTTACTGGACATGTGCACAAATTGCCGCAACCAGAGGCCTGGGTGGGTCTAAAAGCATGCGAACAGAAGATGGTTTAGGACATCGTACTATTGATATATTGCTAGTTATCATAACTTTTAACGACGTTCGGAAATGACAATATTCATCGACTATTAAGAAGATCTGCACTTTGCAGCTGACTTTTTTTCATACGTAACTACGTGACAGATACTGCGTTAAATTACTTCAGTTTGTTATTTGTGTTCTGTTTAATCACAACTTGTCACAATAAGTTTGATATAATCTGTCATGCCACCTCGCGTTCAGAGATCGGTATTCAGATAGTATAGTTTTACACTCAATATAATAAAGCGGAATGAAAAGAACAACAATTTTAATATGATCAGTTACACAATAATACCTCCACCGTTAAATCTTTTAAATCATCATGCTGCAAACGTGGCGAACTTTCCCGTCGTTATTTCCCGGATTTGATATAAGATCTAATATAAACTGCATTGTTTACACACGGAGAAGTTTATTTATTTAATTTATTGTTGCCATAGCAACTATTTACATACTGCGGGTTAGGTGTAAATCATGTTCTGTCGTCTGATCTTTTCACGAATGGCATACGCCGATATTTTAAAGTTGTACTAATGCATGTGAGATGTAACGGTATGATATTTTTGACTGGCTTCACCTAGTTTTTTTTCCAATACATGCTGAGCTCAAGTTGAGATCGTGTAAGTCAGGTAAAAATACTAGTTCACATATCACATGGAGCCATAGGCAGAGCATTAGTTGTCTCCTAATATATAGGAAAACCCCTATGTATAGGAAACTGTTCTACGAACCATCACGTATAAACATCGGGACATGTTGATACTATGATTACCAAAAAACCGATAGCAATATATAAAACGGAAAATCAACAAGTTCTTGTATTTACATTATTGACATCAAATGACACAGATTGACGATGCTCAATAAAAAGGCGTTAAGCTGACACTGGAAAGCAGATATAAGACACAAAGGACGTAGATATTCCAGTAATAACACTCCTCTTTCCAGCGTAACGCATGCTATTTGTGATTTAAATGTCGCTGAAAATTACTCGTTCTGTAATATCAGTCTTTCTTTGACATCATCACGAAATGTTCCCATATGAAAGCTTCGTAATAATTGATTAAATTAAAGTCTCATGCATCAACATCTACAGTACGATGTTACTTACTCTAAATATGCTGCGGATCTTTCCCATTGCTTACATGCGACTAAATATCCAAGACTGGTATAAGGAAAGAGTTATGAGCTTCGCGTAACGGAAAATGTAATCTATTAAATAAGCGCTATGTATTTGTGCAGAGTCCGTACTAAAATGATTTATTCGTTGTGGCACGTCTCAAGAATGGACTGTTCAAGTGCTCCTCGGTATCCTGATTCATGAGCCACAAGCGAGTCTGTTCATCAGGAAGTGTCACATGCCCGTTACCATTTACTTCATTCTCGCAGCTTTTCTCTAGATCTGCAAATTCATCGTGACAGTCTCGTTGAATGTCAATAATGCTCCGACCTGTTGTTCGCCTGCTGCTTTCTATTTTAGCACGGGCCAGAGCAGCTCCCAGACCAAGTCCAGTTCCTGCCTGTCGTTGAGGAAACTCAACATTTTCATGAATTGCACGTAGAGGAACTACAGACTTCTGATTTTCTGAGGCCTTCCGTTTCATACCCATTGTCCGTACTGTGGTCGTAGATGTAGCGGCAGTTGCAGTAGAAGCCGATGCAGTAGGAGACAATGGTGAGGTTGGCGATGACAAATCTTCAGACGAGAATACGTTCATAAGCCTTGTTCGCGTTGGCGTACGATTGGTAGCGACTGCAGCTGCCATATTCTGGTCTAGTCTATACGTACGTCCTGGGAATGTACCCAGTGGCGACGCACTTGGAAATGGTGAGTATGACATTGCAATGTCAGCAGGAGAAGCGGTGACAGTTTTGTCATTATATAGTTGCCGAAGATCAGACATACTGTGCCTGGAAATCAGAGGCGATTTTGGACTGAATGTCATGTTATGGTTTTCGATGTCATTAGAGAATGTCAGATGTTGATTCTGCTCTTGTTCTAAGTGCTCCTGCTGCTCCTGCTGGCGACGCTGTTGATGAAGGTGCAGCTGCTCTTGGAGATGATTTTCAAGCATTTCACGTGCTCGATTCTCAACAGCTTCATGAAAAACATTTTCAAGTTCTTCCTGTAGCTTAGCCTTTAAGTTGGCTTCGTACCGCTGCTGTTCGGCCTCCCAAGTTTGTTGCATATCTTGCTCACGCTGAGATAGCATACATTCCCGTGTTTCCAGACTCTCCTCACGTTTTAGTAATATTTTATGCATTTCAACCATTTCACGCTCCCTTCTGTGCATTCTAACTAACTCATTTTGTAGTAATATATGTGTGGTAGGGCGCTTTTGAGCTTGCAATGACAAGCATGCCGCAACAATGCGCTGGAGAGCAGGAGAATAGCCCTGTGGGAGTGGAGCAAATCGTCCTTCTCTGATCTTTTGGGCTAATTGCATATGCGACTTACCAGCAAATGGCGGCTGGAGAGCGCAAAGTTCATAGAGCACGCAACCCAGAGACCAAATATCCGATTGTGGAGTGTATGGCTGATCCAACAGCACTTCTGGTGACATGTAATATGGAGTACCAACATAAGTTGTTGCCAAACTATGCTCTGGATCTAACATCTTTGATAGACCAAAATCTCCAAGTTTAACCGAGTTCTCTGCATCTAAGAATATATTCTCTGGTTTAATGTCTCTATGTAAGATAACAGTCGTAGCAGAAGGTGGCGATTCATCTGAGGGTGCAAATATATCTGTCAACGGAGGTGGATCTATCCCATAATGACACCTATATAGCGCTAGCAAGAGCTGCGTAAAAATGCTCCAAATTACTCTCTCTGGTACAAACTGGCCACTATCTCTACAGGCCTTTATCAGTTGAGCCAGGTCTCCACCTCCACAGTACTCCATATATAGATGAACCTCTTCGCTGTCCTGTACCCGCTCATGATGAACATATTGTACAATATTCGGATGACGTAGAGCTTTTAGAATCCGCAGTTCTGCCAGAAGCTGGTTCTTTTCTCTTTGACTCATTCGGCAGTAAGATATCTCTTTGCGTACTAAAATATGCCCATCACCACGATGCTGTACTTTTCGAATTCTGCCAAATGTGCCTCGGCCAATAAGCTCAAGGGCATCGTAATGATCTCGTAAGAGTGGTGTCGTCATGGCCTCATATCTTACAACTATCTTTAGTTCACACTTCTAAGGCTAATAGAACACCTGTATTCCCAATCAGCCAATTGTTTTTTTTTGGTTCGTTGGTCTCTCTGAATTTTGTCGAGTCTAAAAAGCGATTTTGGTTCATGAACCTATCTTGACTTAGGAGACAACTGTTTACATTTTGTTGTCTAGGTAACAGCTGGCCTACCAAGGAACGCATAACTCACAATGCAAGTCACGTTTTCCAAAATGCTACGCCATATATAGAACAAAGCAGCCGCAACAATCAAATACGTTCCAGATTAACTATACAACTATCATATCTTTGCAAGACTATACTACAAATTCACTCTTTTATAAGTTAATCCTCAGTTTCGTCATACGCTTGCTTAGATAGCCATTGATTATGCAGCGATCTGGAACTTTTCAAACGCGTCCTTCTATAGAACCATCAAACATCAAACCACGACAGATGTCGCATCTTCACTCACAGCTTGCACAACTACAAGCTAATTTAAGTGACTTGGAGAGTTTACTGCGTGTCACTGCTGTTCAGGCAGAATATATAAAGAGACTTGGTGGTGTACAAGGTGCTTTGTAAGTACTAATAATTTGAACTGTGCCTGGAGGCTTCTGGAATGTAGTTCATACTAACTCACTTTCAATTCCTTATTTCTAGATTCATGGCAGCGAATCGAGTATTTGAGCAAGAAGCTATGGCGTCGCAAGACGCGAACTGACAAAAACGACAAGAAAGTGATTCTCGCTATAAAATATTTGTATAATATATTTTTAAAGCTTGCACAATTTCTATTAAGTACCTAGAACACAGACTACATTTGGCGACCTCCTTGTGCAGATTTTGGATTATCACAGGACGAAGCTTCAGAGAGAATTAAGACATGAATACTACGCAATAAATGACTCATGTTCTCTTATTAAAGAAAGGAATAACATACACGCGCAATTTTACAAATTTGAAGGTCTAGTACGTTTTGTAGAGAATTTAACTGCAAAATCGTATTGCTTCTTTTTTGTGCAATTACTATCCTCTATATCAGAAATAAAAATATATAAAAATTAACTAAAAATAGATCGACCGACAATATATAAAAGTATCTGAAAAGATACAGAAATCTCGTCCATATTCCAGTTCATAAACTCACAATAACCCAAATAAATCACCATGAAAACAATATAATATCAAACACGTCCAACATCAACAGACATGTGTGAAGCTAATGTTTAAAGGTTACGCAAAATAGCTGGAATAACATTGCGAAGATACTCAAGATTGAACGTATACTGTCGCTGTACTGAAGGATTAGGAGTGTCTTCGACAACATCTTCAGACGCCTTGTCACTAAACTCATGATGTGGCTCATCAAATGGTCGTCTATCAGATGGCGGTCCGTGAGGTCGCGGTCCAAAATGTGGCTCATCAAATGGCGGCCTATCCGATGGCGGTCCATGAGGTCGCGGTCCAAAATGTGGCTCATCAAATGGCGGCCTATCCGATGGCGGTCCATGAGGTCGCGGTCCATGATGCGACTCAACGAATGGCAGCCTATCCGAAGGTGGTCCATGAGGTCGCAGTCCTTCAGAATCCACTACATGCTTTCTTCCGTCATCATCAAGATATATTCCTATTATGTCAAAAGGCTTCTTTGAGTTCATATTATCATGCTTCCAATCATTGCGGTCCCCTTTACGTGAATTCGACTCTTCTGATAATGATTCTCTATGTCTCTGACCTGCTCGCTCTGAACACGATTCTTGAGATTTTGCCTTACTATCACAATAATCAATCAATGGCCGCACAACAACTGACCCTGGGTTACCTGGCTGCCAATTTGTCATATGTTCTTTTAGTTGCTCAAAGACACAGTCCGTAAAAAAATTTTCAATTTCTGGCAACTTCGAGCCATACCGCTGTCGTTCATCAATGTGACCTTTTGGAGATTTCTTATGCTTATCATCACCATCCTCTCCATCATGTGGTTTGTGAGGGATTGGAAGATATTTCTTTGGATGGTGAGGAGCTGGCAAAGTAACGTTCTTGTACATTTCGACTGGGATATCCCCAATATACGCAACATTTCCGAACCCACCTAACCAGTAGATCGACTCCACATCAAACTTGGCATACGCAGTCTTGTGGATCTTGCTGCCTGGCTGCCAAGGACGAGAGTCAGGATGTCGATGCAAGAAGCACTTTTGGGCCTTCTCAATGCTCTCCGTATCCGCAGTGTCGATGAATGTCAAGTTACCGAAGAGAGACACTCGTGGCTTGGACGCTGGAGAAAATGTAAAACCTCCCTTGCCATGATAATCAATGTTAAACGAAACGGAGGAACCTGATTGCCAATTCTTGTAAGATGGGCCAGCCTCAACTACCAAAAGAGTCAAAGAACCATCGTCGTCACAGTCAGCGTAATATTCCATAAGAGCAATAGGAATTCCCTCGCGATCACCATCCTGGTAGACAGTTGCCAACTGGCCAGTGGATTCATGCCTAACGAGTTTTCTAGCCTGGACTGCAGCCTCGCTGACGGTTGGACGCTTCATGACAGTATCAGCATCTATGTCAATTAGGTCGGCTGCTGTTAACAAGATTGTCGATGGAGATAAGTCAAACCTACTAGTAGCATGACGCTGCCTAGATGACTCGGTAGATTGCTCGGTAGCCTTAGAGGATAAGAAAGAGAGAGGATGCGCCGTAACGGCAGCAGCACTCAACAAGACAAGAACCTTGGAAAACTTCATATTCTATAGAAGTTCGAATGCTCTGCTCTTGATCAAATAGATACACGGGCAGGATGGATCAAATCAAAAGAAAATTTGCAAGAATATGATTTTTTAGAATCACTCTCTGCTGCTAATAGATATGTCAGTTGTTGGCTATTATATCTCAGACCATTAGCACAACTTACCGCTCAAACGTTGATATCTCACGATATTGCCTGCAAACTATTATTCAGTTGCTGCTCTTTCTGTCCAGTAGTTCCTCAAGTCTTGACTGGAAGGAAGGAAAAAGGAAATTTATGATACACGGGGAAAGGACGACCTTTTTACACTTATCAAGATCTTGGCTAGATGACGAGTACGTGGGTGAAGAGCCACATGGACTGGTCCAGCCAAGCCACGGCTATGCGACAATGCTCTAGTGGCCACTCCATTTGTGCCCTTAGTGTTACTAAATATCACATATAGGTTTTGTTTTTTATCCTCAAATGTGAATAGAACACTGCTTCCAGCCACAGAACACGCAAGCCTGTACAACAATCCGCCTCAGTCTGCCCATTCACTGTAGCAGTTCCAGCCCCTTAGGTCAGTATATAATTACGGCTCCTTCCGTGGATAGCGCTATTGGAATATCTTTGAGAGAGCTTACGCCATCAAAGTTTTTCATTTCCGCAGCAAAAGTGTCTCCGCTGCAGCGAGGAATAATGAATTAATGCTACATGCAATAATGTTGCTACGGCAACCACATGGCTGTCCAAATGCGGAATTACCCTAAAATATATCTCAAACCACGTTGCCAATCACGTGATGTTTTGGCTCAGGTGAGGACTGAGGGCGGGTGGAAGTTTAGCTCTACTGAACGAGAGCTATCTAGTGCAAGCCATTGGGCATTGTTTGTGAAAATTGGTGAACTTGATTAATATTTATTCAAGGAGACTTGCGAATTGTATGCTACAGGTATGTTATTGTTATTATCGTAATCGTAATGCGTATACTATGTGGGAGCCGCGGATGCTGTCTGTTACGACTATAACCAAGCGATATTTGATCGCAGAGTGCTCTGCAGCTCAAATATGAAGATTATTGGTCTATAAGTATTAATGTACTAGCAGTTTCAAGAACGACGTGCTACTTGGTTTAATAAGATTCATTGCGACAGACAGACAGAAATGTTTATCTTTTATCATACTTCCGAGCTTCCTAGAGACTAAGTTTTGGGTTTAGTTTAGATACCGTTCCACTAAGTTTGGATCTGACTCGTGAGTCGAAGTCTTCATATTGTTAGCTTAAACGGAAAATCCTGATATATTAGCAACCTTACGCTCTAATTTTATCGTTTGACTTACATATATCTACTAGTTCAGCCGGCTGCTCCTTTTGACAGAATTTGACATTTATTAGTTTGGTACTCGTCGTATTGACTTAGCGTGTGAAAAGGTACATCTTTAGTCACACAAGCACTAGAGCTGAAACGAGGGAAATCATGCTGCGTCAATTGCATATGTCAAAGTCCTTTGGACGTATGACACAATGTGCTCATACTTCACTCTTCAAGGCTGGTCAACTTCGAAGCATTGTGTCGTTTCCAAAGCTCAGAATTCATCCGGAAGTACAAGATGCGCTCAAGACAGGCAAGGCTGTCGTAGCGATGGAGTCCACCATCCTTACTCACGGCATTCCTCGTCCTGACAACTACGCACTTGCAGTGGACCTGGAAAAGACTGTTAGAGATCTCGGTGCTGTACCAGCAACAATTGCATTTATTAAAGGAGAGCCTGTCATTGGTACTACACCAGAGGAGCTTGAGTTCATCTGCAATCCCGGTCCAGATTGCGTCAAGGTCTCAAGAAGAGATATTGCCTATGTTATGTCTCATGGAATCACTGGAGGAACGACAATTGCCGGTACCATGATCATGGCTCACCGCGCAGGAATTAAGGTATTCGCTACTGGTGGACTAGGCGGAGTACACCGGGGTGCCGAGACTACTATGGATGTTTCTGCGGATCTTGAGGAGCTTGGTCGTACTCCGGTTGCTGTTGTGTCTGCTGGAGTCAAGGCTATTTTGGATCTGGAAAAGACATTTGAGTATCTAGAGACGAAGGGTGTGTATGTGTCAACTTATGGACCAAAGGGCGCGAACATCCCTGCGTTTTACTCTAGAGATTCGGGTATTCCTTCTCCTTATAACTTTCAGGATCCTGCCGAGGCTGCTGCTGTTATACGTAAGTAATGATAAGTATATATGCCTTATTCAGTGACAAAATACTAATATATCCGCGCGCTTATAGATGCTAGCAATCTTATAAATCTCCAATCAGGTCAACTTTTCTGTATTCCACCACCGCCAGAGTTTGAAATCCCAGCTGCAGAAATTGATGAATTTATTAACCGGGCGGTTATCGATGCAAATGTCGCAGGGATCAAAGGGAAGGCTATTACTCCTTTCTTGCTCAACAGAGTCTTAGAGCTCACAGACGGAAGGTCTTTGCGCTCCAACAAGGGATTTGTCAAGAATAATGTTATACTTGGTACCAAAATTGCACTGGAGCTTGCCAAGCATGAAAGGTCAACCCCTGTATCTGAGGTGAGCTAGATTTCTCTTTTTTAAATGTTAAGTGATAATTTGTATCTCCCTCAGATATAGTCCTGGGCCTTCAGTATACTGACTTTGTTCACCTATGTTATTCTGATTCTACTATGTGATGATCGGTGTACATAATTTGTTTTATTTAATGTTATATGGACATATTTTTATGGTTTAGATCACTAATCAAAATCTTCTTACCTCTCTATTTTTTCTTCTTTCCATTAATTTAGATTTCTTCCCGACCTCTTACCACTACTAGCACTACTCTACCTTCATCTAACTCTCAGTCTTTAGCTTCGATTGCTTCTGAAACTCAATCTCTTTTGCAAAGTCGAGGGACTACTGGGGAAGGTGATCCAGATTGTCTTGTTGTTGGTGCAGTCGCTGTTGACCTTACTTGTGATCTGACAACCGCTCTATATAACGACCAGTCGACATATATTCATACATCAAATCCTGGGGCTGTTTACCGAACTCCAGGTGGAGTTGGATTTAATGTCTTTTTGTCAACTAATTACGCTTCTAATAAGTATGTATCTGTTAAGCCGACGTCAAGAATGATATCAGCAGTGGGCCCTGATGCACGAGATCTGGCTTCTACTTTAGGCTTATCTCCAGTAGATGCTTCTGCTCTTGACCTTTCTGGAGTTAAAGTTGATCCAAACGGTAGAACAGCTCAATATATCGCGATGCATGATCTGAATGGTGAACTCATTCTTGCTTGTGCTGATATGGCACTTGTAGAGAACTTTCCCTTCGATCATATTGAATCGGAATTTGAGAAGCTGTCTAGACCGCCTCTATGGGTTGGTGTGGATGCAAATCTGGATCCTAAACCATTACAAATGGCCTTGTATTGTGCAAAAAATGCTGGAGCCAAAACATTGCTAGAACCTACTTCTGTCGTGAAGTCTCGAACGTTATTTTCTTTGTCAAAATGTAAGACAATACCTTGTCAGCTTGTTGACGTAGTCACTCCCAACTATATCGAATTGGAGGCTATGTTTACGGAGGCTAGAGATACAGGAAAGTTCGAGGAAGCTGAATGGTGGTCGGTGGTGGATTCTCTGAGTCTCGGTCCACAGTACAGAAATGCTATTTCCACACTCGCTGCACGTAGCAAGGTAGATATTCTTGCTGATAAGGGCCTTGTACAACAAGCAGTTCACTTGTTGCCATATGTTCCTAATATATTTGTCAAACTTGGACAGCATGGCGTGCTGACTGTCCAGCTAGTAAAATCACAAAAAATTGACCTAAGCGCTTCATCTCTCAGCTCTTCTGATAACGTTGTTGTCTGGCGTGGTAATGGTGCTTATTCAGTTGTTATAAAACATCACCCTTCACATATTCTTGAAACCGGAGTTGTGAGTGTCACTGGGGCAGGTGATTCATTCGTTGGTGTTGTATTGGCGGAGCTCGTAGCTGCCACCAAGAATGGCAATCCTGATGTACTCGCTAGCCTTAGTGAAGTTACTAAAATTGTGGACCGAGCGCAGCGCGCGGCCGTTCTAACGCTTAAGAGTCGTTTCGCCGTCAGTCCTGAGATCAAAAATCTCGAGTAAAATACTGCAAAATTACATATTATAATAGACATTTGGATATCAACAAAATAAAAATTATTTTAAATAATATAACATTTATGATGCTAATTACAATCGAAGCACATGCAATAATGATCAGCTCTTCCTGAGTCATATATCATTTCTCCATATCACTTATTTCCAACCTTCATGTCCTGAGAACTAAAGACGGAGCAGATACATATATAAAACTAAAAACAAAAATCAACAGATATTCTCCAATCCCATCATATATATATCATACAATTCCGAACCAATTAGTAAACATTAAGCAATAATATCAAAACGGAATTGATATTACAGAAAATTTCAATAAAAAAGTATTTTCCCGATTAAGCAGGCCCTCAATAATGGTAATGCCTAACTCCAAATATTTATAACTCCTTCCAGAACTTCTTTGTGAAATACCAAGAAGCAATAAACAAAAACATGGTAATAAAATGACTTATGAACAGTTATTCCTTATATGATCATACCTGGCAGTTCTTTCCTTTCTCTTCAAAATTTACCTGTTCGTTTAGACGATCAACTACCCAAACCAGAACACTTTCGTAACAAATAACGAACTGTCGTAAGCTCTGAACCATAGATAATCTCTGCGTACGGAAATCGTTGACCACCTTATAAACAAGATCTTCAGTACTTTGAAGGCCTGATACACAGTCCGTGAGGAATTCTTTCTGATGCTTCAGAATATCAATAACTGTATCGACCGTACAAAACGTACCAGTACGGCCACATCCAGCGCTGCAATGGACAATAACAGGATTCTGTGGTTGTACATCATCTATGATCATGGCATCTTTATCAGTTTCAGGCTGATTAAAGGAATCTGCGAGCTGACTAAGTGATACTATATCAATAGGATCTGCAGGTGCACCAAGATCAGGCCATGACACATACTGGATATGCGTCACTTCTAAAGGCTGCTTGCCGCTGTCTTCGGTATCCAAGAGCGTGAACTTTCTAACTTGCACCTTGGTCTCAGTACGTTGCGAAAGCCTTACTTCTTCCTCATAAATAGTGTTCAATATGAAACGACCATATCGAGACTCATTCCAGTATGAATGGCACTTGACCTGGCCACCTTCAACAACAGGAGTAAGCATAACAATCACACGAACATTCTTAGACCACACGACAGACCAGAAGTCTTCAAATGTATCAGGTAACGGACCTTGCGTAGCAATGTATCGCTTCATAGAAAATGGAACGGAGACAAAGCTAGCATTTATATAATCTGAAGAGCCAGGCCCACATTCAAGTTTGACACGAGTATGGTCGTAAGGGAAGATATTATTGTATCTGTTTTTTGCTCCACGTTCAATAGCAGCACTTATACTGTAATTATGATAGCATTTAAGTTTCTTATCAGAATCGTTCTCACCAGGACACTCACACTTCTCGCTGCAATTATTTGACCGCGAAAACGCTGCTTGCAGCCGACCTTGTTCCGACTTTTCGATTTCCAAAAACCTATTAGCCACTAGAGACGCACCATTGCGCGATAATACCACGCTCTTAAGCCATGCTGGTAATCTTCTCTGAATAGGATATATTAAAGTACTAGGTGCATTGATAGGAATTGGCTCACCAACACCATTTATCAGATCGGTATTCTGCCTAATATTAGAGAAAAAAGGTGTAGCAGCCGCAAGTTTCTTGAGATTCGGTAATCGCAGACCAGAACAAGACACTACACAAGGTGCCCTAGCAGCTATCGTTGCATCACTAATCTCAGTAGACTTACTGCTTTTGCTGCCATTTTCTTGGTGTTCATCGTCTTCAAAATCCTTTTCAATTAACGGACCATAGTTTTTTGAAAACTCAGCTATGCCACCTATAAAAACCTATTAGAAACAGCTCGAAAAGTATAAGATAAATAATAAAAAGCACTACCTCTTAGAAATGCCACACGGCCATTGAACTTTTCTTCATTCAAAAACTTTTTAGCAGTCTGGTAGACTGGACAACTCAAGCTTAAACTAATAGTGGATGCATCATATAACACGATACGTTTCTTCTCCATCCAATTTTTCATTAAATGCCGCTGTTCTGGCGCGAGCGAGTCCAAAACCTTAGAAATCGTGAAAGCCGGTCGCTTAAGTAAAGTAGATGGTACGCAAACGTTCAGAGAATCCTTAATATGCTCACTCTGATATTGTGCAAACGGCCTAACATCAAGCAGTAAAAATGTAGGATCACTTGCACTTAAGAGCTGGGCAAGCTCAGCCGATCCCACAACGTCTATCTGCTCCAATTCACTTTGAGGAAGTGATATATTACTCTGCACTGATTTGGCGCTAGAAAGAGATGCAGCTGAGCGAAGACTGTACGCAGCCTTGCACGCAGGAATTTTTATCGCCGGATTGTAAAGCATGCTCTGACCAGACAATCCCCTATTAGATGTCGATAATGACTCTGTAGAAAAAGACGTTCCTGAAACTGGGGATAGCAGATTGCTATTATTTGCGGACGCCATACACGGTGTAGCGGGTGTCATAGAACCAGAGAACTCGTCTGAAGGAAGGCTACTTGCGATTCGACCATTATTGATCTTTTGATGGCAACCAAAGTCGAAAAAGGATCCCGTATCTAATTCTGTGGCACTTGTCGCTGGTGTCGCGAGTGGAGCATGCGTTGCTAATACATTAAAATTAGCCGACCGTTCGTCCTTCAGTAATCTCTTGTTAAGTTGTCGTAGTTGAGGACGTGGAATGTGCAGTTTGCCCTGTAGTTGATGATGCGCACCCAAACCACCACCATCTGAAGCTGTCGAGGGCGAAACTGCATCAGCTCCATGGCCAAAGAAAGGCTCATTGGCGACTGAAGATGCCATTATGATAAGATTAATTCTGCCAGGTGCTACAGACTGTCAGTGGCACGTTCAAAGATGCGTAACAGATTTGAAAATGGTGATGCTATCCCTTTTTTTCCTTGGTTTGCTGCACTATAGCAAGAATATCATACGATATTTCAACTGCTCCTCGTTGACTCCGACAAAGTATCGCCTTCTATAGAGCAGTGCGGGAGCAAGAACGCGTTCTTAGTATCTTCCAGATATCTTCCAATGTATTACAGATGGCTTTCTGATGGTTATCGATGCTGCTTTTTTATTCTCCAAAAAACTCCCTGGCGACTAGAGAAAGATTGGTCTTGATAAATATGGATGATTAATCGTTGCGCGGAAGACTACAAAAAAACTCTTTATTAATGGCGGCATATTTTCAGGTAGGAGTAGCGTTATGGCGCTATCGAATACTGATGCCATGTTTGTGCCATATTCAGAGTCTACTATTTGAAATTTATGCCATAATAAAAGTGCATCATGACATATAAGACGGGATTTATAGGAGTGCGCCACCCGAGAACGTACTTATGACGTCATAGACCCCATCTCGTGTCATAACCAGCTGCCTAATTGCATAATCGGGTTACAGTTGAACTGGGTCAGGACACGCGGAGCTTTCTACATAGTAGAACACATTTACCAATTTCGCTTGGTACAATAGGGCTAGGTCAGACTAGTACCTGGCCAGCACTTAGTTACAAAGTTACCTGTAAGTGACACAATGATGGAATCAAATTAGAGCTTCTGTGGCCACTTGCTACTGAATAAAGCCAATTCAATAGGCAGAATCGAACTCGAATACCGTAAACTGGTTAATCACCTTTGCCACTATAGACCATTTGTACTCTCGAGGAAAATTTTTAGTCTTTAAACTGTAAAGCTCGTTGATTGTCGGAGCTTTTGACGTTTGTGGAGGAAATCAGGAATTCATCGTGGAGTATATCATGGGTCTTCTGACATATTTTTCCCAGTGGTGCTATCTATAGAACTACGCAAATACTAAATTTCTATATAAAGCACTTTATCGTACCGAGCTGCACGGCACTGCACTATAAATTTAGTTTTTTTCTATGCTATTACTGCCGTTATTATGGATGTAGCAGCATAAAAGTTGCTGTATGACGTGTATGACGATGATAATTATAATACAAGGCCATTGATGATTAAGTAAACTAAATACTGCTGACTAAGATAGCGCTCTCCTTACAATTGTCCCACACAAGGTACGGGGTACCTATTGAGCATAAATGCAGACTCATGTGACACTTAAACCCATTTATGCTGCGTATGAGAACCACGAGGCATTACGAGAGAGAGTCTCCAATCACATCGCTGACGTCTCAAAATCTACACTATAGTAGTCTCAGACCCAGACATTATCGTAGAAAGTTATTGTAACTGTCTCTATCTACGTGTGTTCTCCGAGCGCAGCGATTTTAAGTGTCCGCAAGATATGGGCAGGGAGGAAGTTGTACCAGTATTTCCTCAGGTATATTCTCGGGTAATTTCCCTTTTAGGTACTCAAATGCGCTTTATGACAGCAGCGTTACACCACATCTTGTAAATAATGCCAGTTCAGGCTAAGCTATCTAAGACAAGCATTGGCCAGGTTTCTGACCCAGTCAGGGACCTCTGCTACGTGCTCGAGTTGATTGAAGGGAAAAGCAATAAATCGATCGTCTCAACACCATGTTTACCCCCGATGTAATAGTACTAATGTCGAACTACTGCTGCAGTAATTTTATCATATTATCGTAAGACAAGTATCTGTCTCTATTCTCGTAGACTTTTCTAGAAGTGGAAGGTACAAGAAACTTGCTCTCAAGATAGCCCGTATGGGGAACCTTGCTTTATTACAAATGATAACCTCAGATTCAAATACCATTATTCGATCGCCGCTCATGGAAAGAATGAATGATCGTTATAAACAAATGCTCTGATGCAAGGTCTTCTACACATTGTTGCACTATCGTATAGGGCAGCAGAATGCATCGCTAGCCAGTAGGAAAACCCTAACAGCTGCGGAGTAGAATCTTGCTAAACCTCACTATAGATAAGGAAAGACAGAATCTTATCGAGGGCGGCGGGCTGGCCGCGGTTCTACTTGCTCTCGGCGACTAGATTGTGGTATTTTGAGCAGTAGCTGTCTGCTTTGTCAGTGGTAACTATTGTATTTCGTAAGCTATTGGTCCGTTTGGCTCTGTGCAAAAATGCTTCGACATATAGTCCTGCATCGTGTATGTATGGCAGTCCGAACTGCCGTGAGCTTAGCGAACGTGCTTCGTGTTTTCGTCCTATACATAGACGATATACGTTCTTTAGGTTTATCGGCACATTTTTTATTGGTAGCGGTCATATTCGCATTTGTATAGGCTGTGAAGGAGTCGATAAAAGAACCACTTGATATACACGAGGTATCTGTGTAGCAACCCAAATATGTACTCGCCATATGTAAACTAGGTATGCTCTCCATCATGAGAATCAATATGCTGGTGACAAAGTCATCGCGCGCGCCCCAAGCAAGCCAACTGACGCCAACCGAATGTTGCGTAAATTGTGGAAGGACTATTGAAAGATAAACCGAGGCGCCATTCCGAACGCCATTAAAGAATGGCTGGATAGTGCAGTAAACTTAATTGATAGATCCACTATTGCCTCGAAATCATATTCACTCCAACACAGGATATCCGGAATAATCGCTTTATATTACAGTCCTTGCGTTGGTAGCAACTTCAATTCCTACTTCTTTAGACATAATCATTGCAACATTTGGACGGATTGAATTGACACAATGGACGGTGAATTTGACGTAAGTTGCCCATTCAGTTGGTAGTCGGTGCTATCGCAGAGGTGTTGGGAAGTTGTCATTGCCGATTGGTAGATAAGCAAGGGCGATACTGGTCTTTTAAATGCTCGTCACAAAGAACCTTGCTGGCTAACATTCATATTTCAGACACTCATTTTAAACGGAAAGATCGCCACGGCTGCTGAATGCTTTCCTGGTGACATCGCCATTAAGGATGGAAAGATTTATGCAATTGCACCTGATCTTAAGGCATTCAAAGCAAAGAATGTCATTGATGCTGAGGGCGCTTACATCACCCCAGGTGGTGTTGATGGTCATGTTCATGTAGATCAGGAATCGACTCCAGGTGGTCAAGATTACCCATACAGAGGTTCTGATGGTTTCGAGAGTGGTAGTCGAAGTGCTATTGCTGGTGGTACGACCACTATGTTACCATTCGCTATGCAGCACAGACACAGACCTGATCACACTCTCGAAGATGTCATTGGTCACTACCATGAATTGGCTACAGGAAACTCCTATTGCGACTACGGATTCCATTTGATCATCACTGATCCAACACCAGACAGATTGGCTGAATTTCCCACTTTGATCTCTCGACACGGTATATCATCTGTCAAGCTGTACATGACTTATGACAGACTTAAGCTCAACGACTACGAGATCCTCCACACTATCTCGGCTGCTCGTAAGGAGGGAATCACTCCAATGATTCACGCCGAGAACATTGATATCATCAGCTTTTTCTCTGAGGAGCTCGAGAAACTCGACTTGCTCGACCCTTATTCTCATGCTCGATCTCGTCCCGCGTTGGCCGAGCACGAAGCTACTAACCGTGCCATTGTTCTTTCGGAGCTCATGAATGTTCCTATTTTGCTTGTCCATGTTTCTTCTCCTGGATCAGTTCAGCGAATCCGCAAGGGGCAGGGTAAAGGTCTTCCAATTTACGCTGAGACTTGTCCACAGTATTTGCTTCTTACTGATCATGGACTTCAGCAGCCTAACTACGAGGGTTCTAAGTGTGTCTGCTCTCCTCCACTCCGCCCATCTAAGGAAGATCTTGATGGATTGTGGAATGGTCTTCGAAATGGAACTTTCACCATCATTTCGTCTGATCACTGTCCATTCCGTATGGATGAACCTCTCGGAAAGCCTGTTGCCATTAAGGATTCTGGAAAGGAAGGCGGTGATTGGCGTCTTATCCCTAATGGTATCCCAGGTATTGAAACCCGTGTTCCATTGCTTTTCACCTTTGGTGTCTGCACTGGCCGTCTTTCAATTGAGCGTTTCGTTCAGCTGACTTCTACCAATACTGCTAAGCTCTACGGTATGTATCCTACCAAGGGCACTATCATGCCAGGCTCTGATGCTGATCTGGTCATCTGGCATGCTGAGGGCAAGTACAAGCCAACCAAGCTTACTAATGCTATGCTCCATCATAATTGTGATTACACTGCTTTCGAGGGCATGGAAATGCTTAACTGGCCTCGATTCACTCTCTTGCGTGGTGAGGTTGTCTGGGATCACGATAAGGGCGAGGTCACCGGTAGTAAGACGGCTGGTAAGTTCGTCAAACGTGAACCATCCTGGTTTGCCCGTAACCAGATACTCTTCGATGATCACACTCGTTACCAATTTAAGAACGAATGGCGACCAAAGTACGATGGTTTCCCTTAAGCACTTTTATAAATATCATGTTGTCCTTTCTGAAATATGAAGAGGGTTGTAGTCTGGTTTTTTATAGCAATATACTCTAATATTGAATTGTATTATATAACTTGACTTCTATTATTGTTTCATGTCTAGTTTACATTAGCCGATTGTTCTATCCCGTTGGATAGTAACTTTTGCTTTAGGATGACTTCCGGTATCCAGTCTACAAGATGTCACCATGAGTAGTAGATTATAGTTAACATGGTTCTTCTTCTTGACATATAAAATATTTACGTAAGGCAATGTGCTCTAGACACTTGCTGTAGTGTCTTTTAAAATTTTCTTCTATCGTTTTTGCAGGCGCCATTATTGGCTTCCGCCGAGTTCTTTGACGGCTTTTGGCGGGGGGAATTGTGTAGGTCACTCGGATGGTGAAGGGGAAAGGAGATCGCCGAACATTTATCTCCGCAATCAACCGCCAGCATTCTGGCCTCAAAGAGCATCCAACTCTTAAACAATCGAGCACGCAATATTAGAAGCTATGTTGAAGTTTTATACAGATTTTTGTTTGCAAAATGATGGACGACGGAGGAATATATCGTAGAGACGTAGGATTACATGTACTGAACACAGCAACAAACTGGGCCCCTCTTTATCTAGCGTAACACATCGCGGAAACTATATAAGGAAATACTAAATACAGATACAAGCTTTGATAGAAATAGAAGCAAGGAGCACTTCTTCTATTATAAAATAAGTAACGATTAATGCTGGTTTGTCTAAATAGGAACAGTCGGTGAAGAGCATTTTCCGTTTTCATTGTAAGGTGTAATAAGAACATGGTACATGTTCATTCTGGACAATAATTCTTCTAGGCTTGAAGCTACAACATACTAACGTACGCAAATTAGTTTTTAAAAAGCGTTATAAACTGATTTGGTTATTCTTCTAACAACTGAATTTCCGGTTCAGCAGCAGTTTCATGTTCTAACTTGTTATTTGTATAACGGATCCTATATGCTATTCTTCTATATCTTAATTTTCATCTAAAATACCATCACTTTTTTCCCTGTATCATTTACTTCAGTCGCAATATCGTGCCGGTTTTCATATTTTCAAAAAGCATTGCTACAGAATAACAATTCACTGCAAGGTCCTGTAGAGAGTTCTGGTCGTCGTTCTCCGGAGAGCAGCAAAGAGAGCCAAACGTGACATAAACTCTAAAATAAGATGTTACACGAGCTAAATATCGACTCTTCGCTAACCATATATAGTATCGCCCAGAATATAACCTCATCGCAATAATGAGCCGCAAGAAACTCTACGCTCTCAGCAGCTAAAAATTTTGTGTTCGGCCGGCGATGCCCGTAACAAGGGAGCAACAAAATGCACAGAACTCCGAGTACCTAAAACCAATGTATTTCAATAGTCGTTCTTGTGGTCCGTGACTAAAGAAAAATAAAAGTGAAATTTTTTTGTTTTTTAGGTGTAGAAAATTTCGTGTCTGATCTTCAAAAGTCTGAAGTATATATGAGGCACCGAAGGCAGTAGTCAGCTGTCTGACAAGATCGAGCATATGAAGGAATACTTATATAAATACTAATTCGTTCTATCTTCCATAGTAACCTCCTGCATTATCATCTGCATTCACCTTCATTTAGCTTTCTGAATTCGCATAGCATCCGCTTAAGATATCTGACCTGCATAGTCACCACAGATATAGATCAATCTGTACTGAAAGCGTAACAATCTCACCTGTTTTCATATACATATCCATATAAGATGGCAGTACAAGAGTCGGATGTTTTGATCCAGTTGGAGGACAACGAAATCCTCGATGAATCGGCTCCTCTACTTAGTCCAGACACTGATACCTGCAGCAGCAACGATGTCGACGGAAAGTCAGTAGCTATCAGCACTCTTGACATAGAGATAAATGAAGACGAACAATTTGCTGCTAGGAGCACATCGATAACGATCATTTTTGTGTCTCTCTATATCGGTGTTTTCTTGGCTGCTCTCGATGGTACAGTGATTGCCACACTTCTTGCGCACATCGCCTCAGAATTCCACGAATTCCGATCTGTGTCATGGGTCGCGACTGCCTACCTCATTGCTGTTGCCGCTTGTCAGCCTCTGTACGGAAAACTTTCCGACATTCTTGGTCGTAAACTATGTTTAATGTTCTCTAATATTTGTTTTGCCGTCGGCTGTATCTTTTGTGGTATAGCTACCAATGTCTGGGTCCTCGTGTTTGGTCGTATTGTTGCTGGTATCGGAGGTGCTGGCTTAACCTCCCTATCTGCGATCACTTTGAATGATTTGGTTCCTTTGCGTCAGCGCTCATTACTCCAGGGTATTGGCTCTGTTCTCTACAATGCTGGTGCTTCTATGGGTGGTGTGTTTGGAGGGTTTATCACTGACCGAATGGGCTGGCGTTGGGCTTTCTTGCTTCAGGTTCCGTTTGTTATCCTCTCTTCAATTGCTATCATGACCACTCTTGAAGAGAAGGCTACCAATGATTCTAACTCCGAGCGTGAACACAAGCTTTTAAGAATTGATTTTGCTGGGTCAATCACTTTAGTATTTTCGTTAGTTCTCTTCTTACTTGGCCTATCTATAGGTGGCAATTATGTTTCATGGACTTCCTTTCCGGTGTTTCTCACAATGTTTCTTGGTTCTCTCTCCCTCGTTGCCTTTGTCTACATTGAGCTTTACATTGCTCGTGAGCCTATCATTCCGATGTCGCTTTTGAGTGATCGCTCTGTTTTTGGCGCATCATTTACTAACTGGCTTATCATGATGATCAATTATGCCCAACTTTTCTATGTGCCTATTTATTTTATTGCCATTCGTGGTATATCACCAACACAGGCTGGTACTAACATGATTCCCAACTTCCTTGGTTCCGCTGTCGGAGCAATTTTCTCTGGTGTCTTCATGCGAACGACTGGTCGATACTGGTGGATTACAATGATTTCTGCAATTATCTTGACCGTTGGTTCTCTTCTTATCAATACTTATTCGTTAACCACTTCTAAGGCTGCTTTGATTTCCTATATTTTCCTTGGTGGTCTTGGATTTGGTGGCCTTCTTAACTGTACTTTGATTGCTATGATCGCTGCAGTGCCAAGAGATCTACAGGCTGTTACTACTGCTCTCCAATACGGTTTCCGAGGTACTGGATCTACTGTTGGTGTTGCTGTTGCTTCTGCTATCTTCTCCAACGTTCTTACCAGACAGCTGAACGTTTACATCGTAGGAGAGCATAGCAAAGAGATTATTTCTCGTGTTTTAGACTCAGTTGAGGAGATTACGCTTATTCCAGAAGAATATAAACAGAGCGTTATTCAGGCCTACCTTGATGCTTTCCATGGTGTCTTTTATTTTGCTGTTTTCCTTGCCGCACTTGTGATTGTCACATGTGGTATTATGAAGGAGTATCCTCTGCGAAGTTCGTTCAAATAGGAGCTTGACTGTTTTCATTCCTAATGACAGCGAGTTCTCATACAACTACATTGCGCTTAACTTTAAATTAATGCACATTTTGGGATATGCTTTGTTTCCTATATTGCTTTTTGTTTTTCGGAAAAAAAAATCGTTTCGTTGGTTGTGGGGTCTGGTTGGATGTCTGATATCTTTTTTGGCAAATATGCATACATGTTACCTTTTTATATATGTATATACATGCACATATGCGCGTCTGTCTTTTTCTTTAGAAATATGCATTGATTTCATAATAAAATATACTATATAGAATGTTCAAATATCTTTGTTTCAAGGTCACTTGTCGTGCTTTTTAAATGCTTGTAATTGTGTCGAAATAAGCTACATAACCTCATTTCCAAGTCCTATGATACGGTTTGGCAATTAACTTCCCAGTTGTAAGTTGGACCTTAGAATTAACAATATTTACTATTGAAGCAGAATATACAGTAGAATTTTCATCGCTCAGTGAAAACTTATTTCGAAAATTTTAAAATTCCTGTCTTATTCATCATTTAAACAGAAGCTACAATGCAGGAGCAGAAAAAATCACCAATTCGTAGAGGGACTATCGAAGATGTTCCTTACATTATGGTAAGCCAGTTTGGAGCGGTCTGTATTCAACAGTACGAACAACGAACATATCTAACAATAAAGCTTCACTTTTGTCCCATTTTATAGCAATTCATCAAAGAATTGGCAGAATATGAAAAGGAATCTCATAAGGTTCTTGCGACTGAGGATAAGTTGCGATCCACGCTCTTTGAACGCGAACATCCATACGCAAAGGTTTTGATCGCTGAGACTCCAGAAGGTATCCCGGCCGGATTTGCACTCTACTTTTACAATTATTCTACGTGGAATGGAAAGCCTGGTATCTATTTAGAAGACTTGTATGTTCAGTCAGCACATCGTCGCAATAACTATGGTTCAGCACTTCTCTTTGCTCTCGCCGAAGAACTTGTTGAGATTGATGGTGGCAGACTCGAGTGGTCGGTGCTCAAGTGGAATACTCCTTCAATAGCTTTCTACAAGTCGCTTGGTGCTGTTCCTATGACTGAATGGGATCTAATGCGAGTTGACGGGGATAAAATTGCCGCTCTTGCAAAGCGTTCCCCAGGAATCAACAAGTAGATAATGATGTTGGATAATACTGAAGCAACCTGGCTTACCTCGACGATATTATTTTAGCAAGAGAGGTTCAATGTGTATAGAAGTTGCCTATAGACATTATTATTGGCCCCACATGAAATCTAGCCATTACTAGATCGCAGATGCGAAAAAATGGTCAAATACGTGGCCAGTGCTTGATGCTGATCTTGTTCACAATCATAAACTAATTTTTAAACTTTCCTTTTCATTTCATAGCTGTTTCCATTTTCACTTCCCAGCTAGTGTATTTCATGTATAGTTTCCATCTTCATATAGAGATCGATTCGCCAAAATGTCAGACTTCGCCAATGCGCTGGACTCAATAGTTACCAGATCTTTTGGTAATGGATTAAAGACTCTGTCTTGTCCGTTCTCAAGATTTGGTAGGTTTGATATTGGTGCTCGCCAAACAATTCTTACAGTACAAAGTTCAGAGAAGCTCGCAGAGCCCTTTGCAGTCGTCATTTCGCCATTACCATTTACAGAAGAATCAGCCAAAGCGCTCGGTAGTCTCACTGTTAAATATATAGTTTCACCAAATTTAGTCCATTTCATGGGTATCAACGATTGGAAAGAGAAGTTCCCCGATGCTAAGATTATTGGTTCAGACTTGCTACAGTCGAAGGCGAAGTCTCTCAAGCACAAGGTGGATATACCACTTTCAGAAGCGCACGGTAATAAACTCTTGACACCTGCTGACTTAAGGATATCTGACATCGCCGAAGGAGAACTGAAATTCGTGTATTTTGCTAATGCGCAGAGTCGGGAGCTCGTAGTCTATCACGGACCATCCAAGAGCATTGCTACTGCTGACATGCTCTTCAATATGCCATGCATCGAGCAGTATTCTGCTTCTAGTAAAACACCAAATAACGGCTTTTTTCTGAGCTGGATACTCAAAACCTTTAATGCTTACGACAATCTAAACAAGTCACTTCCAGCTATGATGATTTCGGACAAAAAGAAGTGAGTACATTCTTTAGTGTATTCTCTCTATGATTCTCTTGAAAAGTGATGTTAGAATATACTTTCGTTTACTAACTTATTCTTCCTTCCATTTTTTATGGGAGCCAAACTGTAGGAAATACAAAGGTGGTATTAAGGCACTCTCAAGCTTGGATTTTGACAAAATTATTGTTTGCCATGGAGAAACTATGGTCATAGATGCTAAGAAACGCTTTTTGTTCATTTTTAGAGACCATCTCTAACTCAATGTTCAGTTTAATTTACAAGTAAAGGAACCGACCACATATCTTTTCTTTTTATGACATTCAAGGCTTCGATTTTTAATACTGTTTAGTTATACTTACGCCTGCTTCATTGTACTGCTAATTCTTCATATTTACTGTATGCTTGTTTATCTAGTTAGCCTTCATCGGGCTTCCTGTCTCCTGCGCCTCATATTCAGCCTTTGGCTAGTGTCCCCACAAAACACCATTAAGCCATACTATGCAAGCTTTTTTAAAGAGATCAGTTTCTTGTCCTTTCTAGAAACAGATAAAAAGCAAGACTGTTTTTGCGTAGTAATGGCTCTCCTTGTATTCGATGTCTCCACTTGATAAGGTGACGTCAGTTACCCGGCTTTCTTATCCGTCCTTCGAATACGGCCAAAAAAACGTCATCGATGATTTTCAGTCAGTTTGTCGTCTTTATCCAAAAATTTATTCTGAACATAGAGACTGTATCGCCTGGCAGACACAATTACGAACGATAGAATTTGCCGGGCGAGACGTAGGGGTATCCATAGATAAACTATATGATATTGCCATAACCAGGTGACGCAAAAGATGGCATCCAGATACTTCCCTACAATACAAGAGGAAGGTGCTGATCACCGTTCTTTGCCAGATACTGTGGTTACTACTGATGATTACCCATTCACAGCATTCAGACTATCGCATGGTTCGGCACAGCATCTAAACTTAACAACGCGATCGGTGTTCATGGGACCATTTCCATCAGACTGGCTGAGACGGCATCAAAAAGAATGGCTTGCTCGTGTGTCGCGATCAAATGACGAAGCCTTTCGATCTGCTTGGTCGTCTGCATTTCCAGATAGCAGCGCAGTTCCTCCTCCTGCACCTGTTTCATCCAGCAAAGGCGCATCTCGGCCCATATCGATATCGGGAAAGAGTAAAGCAAGCACTTCCATGGAGAGGCATACGGCGGATATGGCTAGTAGACCACCAATAGGCGGCGTTCGAACACCAATTCTAGGAACGCCAAAGCGGAAGCAGTTAAGCAGATCTGGAAGCTCGCATATTCAAATTACTCTGAACTCTCCTAAAGAAAGCATAGCAGGCCCATCAAATATTACAGGGCAAGCTTCATCGAGAGTTTCGTCATCATATGACGATGCTAAGTCACATTTCACAGAGATTGGATCCCAGAACAACACACCGGTCGGCACACCTCCACAGTCGAAATTTATGGAGCATAAAGCTGGAGGCATCAATAATAGCATCACCACTGCTCCATTTACTCGTTATGACGAAGATACTGTAATATATAGTGATAAGATCAGAGGTCGTTCTACTGCCAGCTTAAATATTAACGGAGCCAGCAGCGAACGAGGTCGTGGTCGGGATTCCAGATCACCTTTCGCGCCTTCCAGTTTCACGTCAAATCAAACATTTATCACCGCTGACGAGTTATCAAGAGTGGCATCTTCGCGCGGTCGGGATAGCTCAAGTTCCTGTGAATCTTCATTGAGACAGCGCTCGCATTCTCAGGATAGTGGGTTGACCATTAGACCTAGTCGGTCAGCCGCTGCGATCCCAGGACCAGTGGCTGTATCTACGGAGAGTCTGGCTAGCCATATTGGCTATGAAACTGAAAGAATTGTTCCTCATTTTCATTCAGATGCACCAGAAATGGCTGTCGAGACTCTGAACTTGATTTTACAACGCGATCGTCAGAGTCGCAGTCGCTTACGTAGTGATCGCAGTACATCCCGAGGGTCGCGAAGTCAGTCAAGGGAGCCTCTTCTCCCTAGTGGAAGTGAGCTTGACCGTGATCACTTGGCTTTAAATGGTAATCAGGGAGGAAATGGAGGAGAAGCTAGTGAAGACACGGCGTCTTCTAGTGATGATGATGATGATGATGACCACTCTAGCCACTCTAGTAATGATTCTCATGATGGTAGGTCGATGGAGTTTCAATTTGGCAATCAGAACCATAGAGTAAGAGATCTACATGACGTAGAAGATGTCAACAGATTAGAAAGTAGGCAGAAGCTGAATCAGACAAGTTTCATAGGTTTGCTATGTTCAAATATTTTCCATGACAGTACTGTTTCTAACAAGCAGCAATTCATGGCTCACTTGAAGCCTGGCCAAGTCGTCAAAGTCGATCGTGTACTCATGAGTTTGAAGTCGACAAAGGCACTGTCATTGCCTTCTGAATTCAATGAGAGTGATCATGTGCATCTTAATGTCGTGGAGCGTGCGAGAGAGTACATCGCTGTTGCTCGTTACACGCAACACGTGGATGTTCCTTTTGTATTCCAGCTGTACAAAACACAAACCGTACCATACGCAACGACGGAATTTCCTGCAAGTTCTCTTGCATACACAATTCCCCTAACAAAGAATAGTGTCTTTGTAAATTTATTTTCATCTCTGGATAAGTCTATTGTTCTCTGGTCATCTGATGTGGAGAAATCCGTAACGAAGCTATATATCATGCGATTTCATTCACCATCTATAAGTGTTGCTTGGTATGGTTTCTTGCGAAGTGTTCTTGGTGGTAAAGTTGTGCGTGATATCATAGTACAAGTTCCAGACCTTGATATGTCACTGAAAATCATGATTCCCTGGGGCAAGATACAAAAATATGTGACCCGAAGACTGGACAATCCAACTTTGTCGGACTTACCGGCGCACGACGAATTACCACCTATGGCTATATCAGAGTTCATTGTTAAGACTGCATTTGATCTTTTGAGACGTGTACCTGATTTTCGAAATATAGTAAAGCGCTGGCAAGAGAGCGATGACCACATGAGTTTAGCTTGGAGGCGATATGATAGAATTGAATGGGCACCTGAAATGACTGCTGAGCATATGTATGCAGCATGGTCTCTCCGTCGAACACATGAACTCGAGCTTAGACCGAAGGTTCACTACCCCACTTCTGCCATTATACCTACAGATAGATCCAAATCTATTGCGGAGCCACCCCCCATTGAAGGCTTTTTGATTCGCTTAACACAATATTCTGGTACACAGAAGCAATTTGGTCGTCTATTCTTCAAACAGTTTTATTTTATGACACACGACAACCTGCTGTTATTTTGTCGACCACATCATGCGTCACCTCCACCGTTTGAGAAGCCATTTAGCATGACTGATCGATCAGGAACGAAAATGTTTGTACATGAATTTACACCGTATCCGTTAACTCCAGACGGAAAAGAGATATCATGGCTTGATAGTAGTTCAAAGTTAGACTCTAATGCTGTCCGCAAGCTCGATGATATAGCTTTATCTGAAATGTATCGAAGATTGTATCAAATTCTAAGATCGAATGGATTTGTTGATCTGTGTGATGTCGACGAAATCAGACCAGTGAAGAGAAAGAATGACACGGATGAGAATATTGGAGTTGGCAATGGTCCAGACTTCAATCAGCCTGCACGAAATGAAAGTCTGAACAGCGAAGATGGAACGATTAATGAATTTGATGATGAGAGAGTATTTGAACTTGTACTCAAGTCAGGTCTCATTATTCGACTGCTGTCCTTCAACAAACTTACTCGTGATGAGTGGATTTCTCGGCTGACGGCTTTACGTGATTATTGGCGGTTACGCACAGAGGGAGATTCACGCGCGATGATAGCAGTCAAGGCAGATAACCTTTCTCAGCTGCACATTGATGAAGAGATGGAGTCGCAAATTGGTGAGTCTGCGTCTAAGTGGGAGGCTCTTAGAGGTGTGGCGGATCCACAAATCTACAATGTCTGTACATTGGGATTTTGTCGCAGCATTACAATCAAGGGCCCCCTATTTTTCAAGGTCCGGAAGCAAGCGACATTCCGTCAAAGCTATATTGTCGTATGCCATGGCCATTTAATTATATATGAGAATCAAGTGCGAGCGCGAACCGGCGTTGAGGTTCCAAAAATATATCGAAAGAAGAGAGAGATCATATCTTTACGCGACTGCTATGTGTACTCTGGAATCATTACTGAACAGGATTTGCTGACACAAAATGTCTCGTTTGCGAATGGGCCTGGAATGTATTCTCTGCCACGAATCTATCGTGATGGTACGACCGCTTCCGATGACGAATTCTCACGCTGCTTTGTTATCTGGCGCGCGCGTAAAACAGAACACATACCGTCATACAGTGGCAAGGCATTTGCCAAGTGGTATAGGTCAAAACATAAGAAGACGATTGCACCTGATTGTGATTTGTTCTATTCGATCGACAAACTTGGTGTGTCGGGAACTGGCTTACTGTTTATGGCTCGATCCCGAATGGAGAAAGAACGATGGGTTTCGGTTCTTACACAGGAAATTGGCCGTACGAGGGAGTCGTCTATATCATTGCATGATTTAAATGAGTATGTGTAAATTAATGTATAACACCTAGGATGGCTTGCATTTTCAAAATATATAATCCATTATAATGATTTTTGGCTTGTTGTATTGTATACTTTGCTTGTAGTCTAGACTTCAGTGTAGTTGCTTTTGTACATATGTAATAGACTTCATTTCTGCTTATCATAATCGTGTAAACTTGGCAGAGACTATGCCATTAAGACCATCGTGGCATGACAAGAGAATGTGGCAAGAAAACACTAGTGTTTACAGTTATCTTTAAGTATGGAAGAGCATTCCAAGAAACAAAATTTCGATGATGATTGCATTCAGGAGGTGCCGTTCATGTAAATTTAATTAACAAGGCCAGACTTATCCCTTGCAAGTAGGCTGATTACTGGGAATTATGCCATGAGCGTCCAGGCACAATTACAATGATTCACATACGAAATAGGACAGAGGCAAACGCGTCAATTATCATTTCTGGCCTCAATTCACTCCACTATATCACATTTATGTTCATTCATAGCATGTCGATATATCATGTCTTTAGATTTGATCTGGAAATAATGCAGATACTAACTACCGTAGGAGATTTGTGGCCTAATAACTTGAGTATGACATAAGTAGTAGCTCGACAGCAACCTATGCATAGAGAGCATGGCAAATGAAGAAACCTCTGAGGACGCGTTCTTAAGGAAGCATTATGTAAACAAAGTACTGTAAATGTAAAAGTGCGCAATTACGAAAATAACACGAAAATAACACGCTCGGAACGCGTTCCAGACCTTGATTGGTCCGAAATTACATATAAATTAAAAAAACCCACGCGTCGGCGCGTTCTGGACCGCGAGACATTTGGGATATAGACGCGTTTTATACACATATTTTGAATATAAAAGAATCAGAATTCCTACTCTTGGTTTACACGTTATCTATATTCATCTCGAAAATAATCATCTTTCACAAGGCTGCAACTGGTATTTGCTTCTTCTATTGTCGGTCTAGCTTATATATAGTTCAGAATTGTCCATTCGTGAATCGATTTATATTGAAGTATTTCCTTTGTTTCATAATAAAGATTTTGATCTTGTCTGCTCGTTAAACTGATCTGGCTTAAGTGGTATGTATACGCGTTGTTATTTTAGAAAGTATAACGTATTATAACGTATTTGTTATTCTTCTGGATTGCTAACTTTCTGTCTGCTAGCAGTACTTACACAGTATTCTTGCTATATTATCGCTATTATAACTATTACCACGTACATCAAGAACTAAAGGTCAGACATGGCATCTGTTAACGTTACCCCATCCAAACAGGTTAGTTTTTTGTTCTCTATTTGTCTACAACCGCGTAACTCTCTCGTTTTGTTCTTTATTTGTTATGTTGTCGCTGTTTCCCGACTACAGTGCATTTGTATTATATAATACAGCTGATTGATTAGGGTTAACAATGATAACGGGTTTGGGTTTATTCTACTTGATTTGTGCAAATAGAGAAAATTAAGAAAAAAGAAATCACAACAGTATGTCTTATGATTAAGAGAGCAGCGGAGACTAGATCAGCAGATTATAGAGATAACTATTATTAACAATAAGCAATTATAGACAGCTGAAGCATTGTCGGAATTAAGGTTGGCATCGGCGAAAAAGAACTTGACTAGCTCCCTTAGAGAGGCTAAGGAAGAGAAAGACACGATCAAGAAAGTCGAAGTTGTTTCGGATGAAAATATGGAACGTACCAGAGAGCAGATGTTGGAAGATGAGAAGAAGGAACCTCTTCTTCTAGAGAACAAGAACCGATTTGTACTCTTTCCAATCAAGTATCATGAGATCTGGCAGATGTATAAAAAAGCAGAAGCATCTTTCTGGACTGCTGAAGAAATCGATCTTGGAAAGGACCTTCACGACTGGGAGCACCGTCTTAATGATGACGAGAGATATTTTATCTCACATGTGCTTGCTTTTTTTGCTGCATCTGATGGTATTGTTAACGAGAATTTGGTAGAGCGATTCTCAAATGAAGTTCAAATTCCAGAAGCACGGTGCTTTTATGGATTTCAGATTATGATTGAGAATGTTCACTCAGAGACTTACTCGTTGTTGATTGATACTTATATTAAGGAGACTGCTGAGAGAGCTTATCTCTTTGACGCTATTGAGACTATTCCATGTATCAAGAAGAAGGCAGACTGGGCTCTTCGATGGATTGCAGATAAGAAATCGACTTTTGCTGAGCGCTTGATTGCTTTCGCTGCTGTTGAGGGTATTTTCTTTTCTGGCTCATTTGCCTCGATTTTCTGGCTCAAAAAGCGTGGTCTAATGCCAGGTTTGACATTCTCTAACGAGCTTATTTCTCGTGATGAGGGACTACATACTGACTTCGCTTGCTTACTCTTCTCGCATTTACAATATCGTCCTAGCAAGTCTGTTGTTGAGAAGGTTATTACCGAAGCTGTTGCCATTGAACAGGAATTTTTGACGGAGGCTTTACCTGTTGCTCTACTTGGAATGAATTCTAAGCTGATGAAGCAGTATATTGAGTTTGTTGCTGATCGACTCCTTCTTGCTCTAGGTAACAAGAAGATTTACAACTCTATTAATCCATTTGACTTCATGGAGAATATTTCTCTCAGCGGAAAGACAAATTTCTTTGAGAAGCGGGTTTCTGATTATCAGAAAGCTGGTGTAATGGCCGGCTCTACTCAGAAGTCTAATTCTGAATCCACCTTTTCTGTTGATGAGGATTTCTAAAATATGCATTCCCAGGGCGGTATTTTTACAATTATCGCTATTATTGTCGTCCCATCGAATGATAAGACGTCAAATTGTAGAGCATGAGATGTAAAGGTGGCCCTATTCATTATACTCTAGAAAAATACTTTTTATTAACATTGTTGCTTGGTTGTATATTATAACTGTTGTTTTTATTGTTTGACTCTCTCTTGTATTATCTTTGTTTTCGGTTCTGGTTATTGGGATTTTGTGAAATATTTACATTTTTATCATCACTACTTATCTAGGTTAATTTCATTTTAGTAAACTATGACTGATTTCCTTTTGCATGTCGCCCAACCTTTCAAACTGTTGCGATTTATTGTATTCTAAGCCAGGAGCAAATGTTTTCATGGATTCTTGGCTGACCTTTTTATTATTATATGTGGTTTGCGGGATTTTGAACACTAGGTAATGTTCTAGGTTTTTCGTGCTCTCTTTCATATTGGCACTGATCTCTCATGGTCTGGCTTATTGAAGTTTTGTCTATATCTTCGACGGCGACAGCAAGCTGAATCATCATGCCCGCTCTCATATGCCAAAGAATATGGCAATGAAGAGCCCAAAATCCAGGATTGTCAGTCTTAAAGCGAACAACTGAGTAGCCATATCTGGGCACCACAATTGTGTCGCGCGGAATGAGGTTCTCGAACTTGTAGTTTGACTCATAGTCGGGTTTCCATTTACCAATTCCTGCCTTGGCAGAGTGAGAGTCAACAACAAAAAGATCATGACCATGAAGATGGAATGGATGCGCCATTTCGTCGGGATTATTTATCACGAGTTCGACTACTTTATCTCTCTCGAGTTCAATTACTAACTGGTCGCCTCCCCATTTCGGAGTATTGGATTTCCCACTTACAGTCGGTACCTTTGGAGTCTGCTCTGCTGCATCGGTGATGTCTATTCCTAGACCAACAAGGATGTTTGGAGCTCCAATTGCCGGTACATAGCTGGTACGATTGATGAAACCAAACGGAGCTAAATTGACCCTGTCTAATCGCATTGTCTTTGAAGCAATTATTAATCTTTGGTCGAAATTTCGTGGGACTTCAGTTTTATTTGACTGAATCGCAGGAACAAGCATGCGCTCTCCAAGAGTCTCAGATGCATTGGCTAATAGAGGTCCCTCAATTGTTGAGTCGATAATAGTTTGACCAATGAGATCTATATGTGCACTGACCTTGCTGTCAAGGTTGACGTTATGGTAATTGTACGTATTTGCCACTAGATCAGCGTGCATTTCGATGCTTGACGGTCCTGCGGTAGCAGCGTTGATCATGAACGAGTAACGCTGTCCTGGAGCAATCTTAGCGCTCTGCACATGAACTGGCTTTACCTCTGTTGCATCTGCTTCTATCACTGTTAGAGCATGACCATCGATACTAAAGTTTATATCTCCGAAGGCGCCAGCGTGAATCACTCGAACCCTATAGCGATGACGACGTTTGAGCGCGTATCTAGTGTGGTTACCACCATTAATGGTTCCATAGTCAGGAACAGGCTCAAAACCTGTTGAAGACCGTGAGAGATACCATTGGAACATATCCTCACCAGAATTTTGATAATGGTCTTGGAAAAATACAACAATTTCGTCTATATAATCGCGCCCGAGTATATAGTACTCATTTCTGCGATCTGTGACAATTAGAGCGCCAGAAAGACCATCAGCAAGCTGAGTGTTTGAATGTGAATGCCACCAAAATGTTCCACTCTCTGTCAACTTGACTGCGTATGTAAATGAATCGCCGGAGGGTATGCCGCATTGTGTGACACCTGGGACACCGTCCATGACGTTTGATCCAATCTGGCGCAGGCCATGCATATGTATAGAGGTGGATTCACCCTCGGGTAGCTGGTTATCGATGGTGAGTTTTAGCGTGTCGCCCACTTGGGCACGTAGAATTGGTCCCATGAAGTCGCCATTCATTTGTATACGGCCTGTAGGGAGCTCATGTTCGCGACGAAGAACGATTGTGTGCTCGATGACCTTAGGCGTTCGTTGAAAGTATGTTGGTAGCAACCAGAACAGGCTGCCGAGAACAAATAAGACTGCCGCAGAGACGAACAGCAGCTGTCGCCGGTAGAGGATGTGGAATCTGGAGTGCTGTTTTTCGTACATCTGTGATATTTATCTTCTATAGTATACCAAATACTTACATATAACTTCTATGGGGACAAATGCAGCACTGTAATCTCTTCGTTTAGTGGAGTTCTCACGATTAAGGTCGGTTTCACTGTTCGTGATCGTTCAGGCTTTCTCTAAGATACACTTGACCCAAACTCAAAGTAGATTAATATATCCAAAGCCTATTATTTTAGCAGCCCCTGTCTGATATTAGAGTTCAAGATTTCCTAGATTTCAATGACAATTTTACAGGCTCCGACAAGAAACTCGTGAAAAAGCTTCACTGACACAGTCGGCCATAAGAAATGAGAGGGGATAGTTTCTGGGAAAGCATTCGCAAAATCTCATTATTAAGCATAGTTCGACATTCAATATTAAAGTGCTGTGTCTGCATCTGCTGAAATATATGATAGTGCAGCAAAATATGAACGCTATATCGACGCTAAACAACATTATTTAAGTTAAATGTTATATAAGCTTTTGCATGTGCTACAAAGGGTCCTCGGCGACTGGTCCACGAAGTAGGTGCATGATTGTCAAAGCACAGCAACAAGCTATGAATATGAAGTAAGCTATTGGATTTGCAATATGACTACTGGTCGATCTTAATGATAGTTGGACAAACGGGGAAGTTTCGTGGCATATGATGTGAATGTGAATGGCTACCAAACTAAAGACCTCGAATGAGCCCTTCACCACTTTAGAAAGCTTGAATCGTTTTAAGCAACAATCTGAAAGAGATATATTACATATTAGCCTAGATGGATACCTCTTTAATTAGCCAGATGAATCTGTCTATGTCACTTTACCGGCTACACGGAAGCGGCGAATACTTCGTAATCTACGATATCGAGGTACACAAAATAGGAGTCCGATAGCTGTCGAGTACATCCTACATACTCTCCGAGCAGCACGCACGTGCTAAAATCAGCAATGCCAGTACAATACAGTTCTTTAAAAATTCTATAACCTAGCACTATTAATTGAGCAAGAAATCAAATGTAATTAAAATCATTTACTGTAATTGGCTCTCATAACAAATCATAATAACTTTGCGAACCTTTCATGAAGAACTTTGCTGGATCGAGGAAATTGGGCATGCTCGGGAAGAAGCTTGCTATGGACGACTCTGCCTTCACATGAGTAAGGTTGCGGGCATTTAGTCTATGTCTGTTCTCCTATATATAGATGGAATCATCTTTACAATATTTGGTGTATTTCCTTGCTCGCCGGATCGTCGAAAAAGAGCTCTTGCACACTCCTACTCCCTGTAAAATGAGATTGACTTATATTAAGACCATCCTCTTCGGTGCTGTCGCTGCTTCTGCAGTCTTAGCTACTTCTTCCATCACTACTGCGCAGGAGGAATCTCTTCAAAAGATCAAACATATTGTCTTGTTTATGCAAGAGAACCGCGCATTTGATCATTACTATGGTTCCATGGCTGGTGTTCGCGGTCTCAAGGACCCTAATGTCAAGATCACCGACGGCAAGTCTGTTTTCTACCAGCCAACCTCCGACGGTGGCTATTTGCTACCATGGCATTTGACTGCTGACTCGACCTACAAGGAGAGCACGCAATGCATGGTAGCGGGTTCCAATGACTGGACCGAGAACCACAACTCTTGGAATGAGGGCAAGATTAACGGTTGGGTAACCAATAACACTGCCTGGTCTTGGGGATTTCTTAATCGCGACGATATCCCTACTCACTATAGTATTGCAGAAGGATGGACTATAGCTGATATGTACTCCGAGTCCGTTATTGGCCCTACTAATCCAAATCGTGTTACTTGGATATCTGGATCAGTCAACATGGATGGTTGCTATCCTGGTGACTACGCTGTTAATGGTGGTCGTTACATTGAGAACTACGAGACCGACGGTTGCGAAACTAATGATGGATTTGAGTACGCTTGTTATCCACTTAATTGGAAGACTCTGCCAGAAGTCCTTGATGAGCAAGATATCTCTTGGTACCTTTTCCAGGACAAAGACAATTTTGATGATAATCCATTGGCTTACTTTGTCAACTTCCAGAACGCTAATGATTCTTCTTCCCTCAACGTTCGTGGTCTCGGGTATACCGGTCTCGAGTCTTTCTACGAACGTGCTGCTAATGGAACTCTCCCAGAGGTTTCGTGGATCGTTGGGCCTGCTGAGCTCTCTGAACATCCTCCTTATCAGCCAAAAGACGGTGCCTGGCTCCAGCAGAAAGTCGTTGACG
Organism: Dipodascopsis uninucleata var. uninucleata; assembly: GCA_030568195.1. Lineage (NCBI taxonomy): Eukaryota > Fungi > Ascomycota > Lipomycetes > Lipomycetales > Lipomycetaceae > Dipodascopsis > Dipodascopsis uninucleata. Next base: position 225,047 of record JAJLTO010000016.1, read on the forward strand.
CAGTGACAAGTTCTCCTGCATATAACGAGACAGTTTTGCTAATCTCGTATGATGAAACTGGTGGATGGGGAGATCACGTTGCGCCGTTCACAGCTCCAAATGGTACCACTTGTGAGTGGAATCCTAACTTCGCTGGTGACGGTGAGTCAGTTCCTGTTGGACCAGGATTCCGCGTTCCTTTCTATGTCATCTCACCCTGGACCCGTGGTGGAAATGTCTTCACTGAGCCAGCTGATCACAACTCTCAACTTCTCTTTGTCGAAACATGGGCTAATGCTACTGGTAGACCAATACATGTTCCAGCAATGAATGCATGGAGACGTGAGCACATGTCTAACCTTGTTAACATGTTTAACTTTGAAAGTACAGATATTTCGGTTCCTGAGATTGCTAATACTAGCTATCCTGCAGTTGATCTATTTGGAAACTGGATTGGTTATGCTGAGTGTATTGCTGCTTATCCATTACTTAATGATCGTCGTCCACCTGTTCCATATGACAATCAGACTGAACCTGTTGTTGAGGAGGGCTATAAAGCTCTCCGTGGCCAACTCACTGAGGGCCGCTACCTCGTGTTTTCTAAAAACGGCATGGCTCTTACTGTCCCAAATGAGTCCGTTTATCTTCATTCTGCTACTGCTTCTGTGAATTACGAGGATGCCACGCAGCGGTTCATTGTTTACCAGGATGGTGATGTTTTCAGTAACAGATTCTACATCAAGTCTCCTACAGCTGGAAAATACTTGAACTATAGTGGCAAATTCTATGATCCGAAGTCAGAGGCTTCAATCTTTGAGATCAATTATGTCGCTGGAGAGGGATACTCAATTCAGTCTCCCGATCTGGACTACATGTACCTCCAGTTCCGTACCAGTGGTAGTAAAGATACTCCTACATTTGCCTCTACGCCAGCTTATTTCGAGATCTACTCTGTTTCCTACTAGATGGCTAAAGCTCAGTCCATAAGGTTCGTCTAGTGATATATTGACTTATGTTTCTGCATTATATTACAGTTGAATATGGAAAAATAGGAAATTTAGATTAAAGAAATAGAATATAAAGATAATTGGAAAACTGACTGACCAGTTCATAGTTTGAAGTTCATAATGCGTATATTTTATATCTACAATGATCATGTACAAAATCCAAGAGTGAACAAATCTAAACCAGATATCTAAACAAAACTCTAAAACACCTACTTTTAAAGAAAACCCTGCGACATATATGACATTATATGTAAACCAATTTAACAAACCATTAACAAAAAGATTTGCTTGATAAGTTACTAATGTGAAGTGAAATGCAAAACTAGTAATTTTTAATTGTTGAGCTTGAAATCCAATCGACGATTTCCGATATCACTGGTTGTAGCCTTATACTCCTCGCGCTGCTCTTCTGTCATAGCATCAAGAGCACGATCTCGCTTCTTGTTCTCATACTTGAACCACATACCAGTGCTGAAAGAGATAACGCTGGTCGCACAGGCGATACCAAGGAGTGCCTTGTTACCAGTATGGTAATATGGAGCATCCTTAGATTGATAGATATTAGAAGCGGCAATCTTTCCGCACTGAACGAAAATGTTGTACCATGCAGATGAAAGTGCCCGCCTTTCATGATCATTGGAATTACATGAAATCCATGCAATTAAAATTGGATGGAAATAAGGATAGCCAACGATAAGGGATGAGCAGGTATATCGCACCCATCGAGATGCATTGTCAGGAAGAGTAATGAGAGCAATTAAGCACGGTATCGTCCATATGGAACCCACAATTGGCCATATCCACTTCGTGCGATACTTGTCAGCAAGCCATGATGCAATTAACATAGTGAAAATAACGCACAAACATCCTGGAATGGTCAACAAGTTTGATTGAAGTGTTGTGAACTTCATTGCTTTTAGATTTATTGTCATATATTGCTTTGCCTGCAGAGAAGGAATAAATCCGAAGAAACCGAGTAAGTATATGGGGAAAAGATATCTATCAAACAAGCTGTTGAAAATGGTCTTGAAACTGATATGGAGATGCCGTCCACGCTCAAGAGCCCTTCCCTTAGAATCATCATCAAGCACGACTTTGGCACGTAGAATTGCAGTTTCTCTAACAGTATACACTCGAGATATCAGTGGCTTTCGGATCGATGGTAGTATTATTGCAGTAAGTACGCCAATCACAAAGGTCAAAAGACCTTCAATTAGAAACAGCCATTGCCAGTCATGCCAACCGTGGACATGTTTCATCTGCAAGATACCAACAGCAAGAAGAGCTGACACTACATCGGTGAACGTTGAAGTACTCCAAATCCAGGAAAATCTAACAGACAACTCGTGTGACTTGTAGAATGAGGTCAAGTACAAGACTAGACCGGGAATAAACCCACCCTCGCAAGTTCCAAGGAGTGCTCGAGTAGCCAAGTAAGCGCCTCGAGACTTGATGAATGCCTGGCAGAAAGCAACGGCTCCCCAAACAGACATCATAACTGGAATCCAGACCTCGGGGCCGAAGTATCTAATAATCATCTGAGATGGAATCTCCATAACCAAAAAACAAACCAAAAATACAGTCTGACCCAAATTGTAATCTTGAGTAGTCATATCTGTCTGCTTCAAGAAATCTGTAGTCAGGACGTTGGAAATATTGGCTCGATCGAGCTCGAGAGAAAAGAACATCACGCACGCCCACACCATGATCCTCCAGTCAGTCTTCCGTAGGACCTTTTTCTCCTCTTCTTGCGTCCATGCTGTCGGACCGACTTGTAGGAAATGCTTCAGCAAAAGATCTGGATCTGTAGTTTCCGCGCTCCCAGTCTCAAGGGAAGAGAGGTTTATCGTGTAGCTCTTGTCGGTAAGATCACTATTCTGTGAAGAGACATCATGACTTTCGGGAGTTTTTGATTTGCTTATGTGAAGCAATTCCACATCTCTGTTGTGTACCATTCTTTTCAACGGAAATCTATAATCTATATAGAATGGCTAAATGCAGATGAACTCCTAATAATATGACGAGGCAAAGTAGACAAGAAGAGCAAAACAATGCTATGGATATATATATTGGCTACAAAACTTCATTTATAATAATGTGCGCGTAGGCAATCTGCGATACAAGTGCAGAAAGATTTTCCTTTGCGTGCTTGCGTGCTTGTGGCGGTGCGTAATAGGCCTTGATCAGTTTTTGCTACAGAAGGCGATTTCTTCCTCTATGTATAATTTTGACGTTGTTGTCATTGCTTGCAGGTCTTTTGACTTCTGGGCTCCACCGTAGCTTTTAACTCTATAGCATTTATTTTATTCTTGGATCGTCTATGACTGGCTTTTCCAGAGTACCATTTAGTGACTGTCCACCGAGAATTGCAAGTGGACGTATTTCTCTGTCAGGCGGACCCGCGATGGTTGCATGGCTGAGCTCTCTACAGTAATCTGCGCTTCGGCTTTATCATCATCATATAATGCTCCTACATCGGCCTGACTGTCCATGCATTGCAGATGACTCAGTAGACTCTGCGTCATCTCTCTAGCCACAGGAGTACGATATCTGCCCTGTAAATGTGCCTTGAGCACGATTTTTGGCTCTGTCGTAGCTCTAGCGGTATATCAAATAAAGGTGAGTCGTCCGCAAATTTTTTTCCTTACTCCTGACGCATGCTTATGGTTTACTCGATAGGGCAATGCGATGACTCAACTCTAACTTAAATTATACTAGTAAATAGTTTGACATCAGCAGGAGCCAATATGCTTGTCCCAATAAGGCATGTGCTATACCATATGAGGCTAGTGAAAAACACGCCATTATCAGGCTCTGTGAGCACATAGCTCGTCATCTTGTGCTACTGCTTACATTTCGCGAAATTCAGTGCGCAGGCGAGAAAACTGCTCGCGAGCCACAGATTCGCTGTCGGCGCAATTGAAAGCCAGTGACAAATTGGACTCAGATAAGTGCTGGCGCTACCTGGTTTATAATATACTGGTAAGCCGGCGCCATGTATAAGCACAGTCCAGATCTCGGCTGGTTTCATGAATGCAACGAAAGCTATGAACCGTGATTTACAGGTTTAGAGATAGAGATTATGTCATTTTAACTACGCCATGTGTAAGCTAGTAGAGAGAATATGACTTCAGCATACCTGCCACTGTCTCCTTTTCATAGAAGCATCTCTATTTATAGAGTTCTACGCTTTTCGCTCGCGAGAGCGGGGTGTTCGAGCACTTCCTTGTGCGTGGCGATGTGTTGCTTGGGTGCGCTGGGGTAACTGTCTCGTCCTCAACTACACTGATCACTCAATATCTGACCCTAAAGGTGCGATATATATCACCACAAAATATTTAATATGCTACCAGACAGCTGTTTAAGCGATCTGACCTGTCTATGACGAATTCTCTCGTATTCTACGTAGCGTCCCTCTCAAGAAAACATGGTTATACATGCCCATATAAGTAGGCACGCACGCCGATTTCACCGTGTGCCCGCCATATTGATCCTGAAGGTCTCGATAGTATGCTGTCCATCGTTATTCTACGTTTAGCGTAATCGTTACGCATTCGCGCGTTTGACCTGCTTTGCCGACGGTATACGGTCAGACCAGTGCAGAGATAAAATGCCTTGTGCGAAACTGATCACAGTTAACGCGGGCGGCCTCGGCTTAATCGCGCACCCGCGCGCTGCTTTAGAATTCTCTCGGGGGGCTACGAGTCGCCCGCACTTGCAGATATCGGCTCTTACTGACGATAGGAATCTGAGATTAAGCTTGATTAGCCATAGCGATATCTTTGTTTTTATTCAATTGTGTCTCTCTAGCCTAGTGCCAGCTAGAGAATATGGGCACCTGATTTCGACTGACTCTTAGGCTACGTCCTAAGCTTAACAAGCAACATCGTTCTGTCTTCTGACCTTGCAGTGGAGCGCTCAATCAGATCTCTCATAAGGCACTAGCCTTATTCCTCGTACTTTAAGTCATACATCAGTCATCTAAGTTGCACTCGGATGCCGCCGAACGAGGCTACTCAGCCTTTGGCTGACAGAATCCGAGTGACCGGCGGAGAGGAAGCTGCTTACACATCACTTATGTAATTAACGTATAATATTAGCTGCCTACCAAAGGCGTGCGAAATAGAGACGAGCAGAGCCGCACTAACCCTAAAGGAGGGTAAAATAATCTCGGCTTAAAGATACTTAAAATAGGCGCGCGTCGGCGAAATGCGACTTATGTAGGCGAGGATGGCGAGCGCAGCGGTTACAGTTGACAGAGAAGCCGATAGTGCCGTTTCTAGACTTTGAAGATAGTAATCTACTAGAACTGAATAATTGGGGCACTAGCAATGTTCGCAAAAGGCAAAAGGCTCTGGCAGGCTGTTTCTGCTTCGAGCGAGATGTGTGAAAATGGCAACAGGCCGTGGAAGATACAGATAACGCACCTGATTAGTATGAGACGATGGTCCCAATGTGGCTATTACAACATGGCTCAATCTGCCAAAGGCGGAAGAACGTTAGAAGATATCACGCATCGAAGAACCTGAAGCGTTTACGTTTCGTGCGTCTAGCGTCACAGACTTTGCTAATACAGGCAGTTGTCGTGGCCCCAGATGCTTCGGGAAAGAGGCGCACATAGTGCTGGTTGTCGCATCATTTATCTAAAATGGGACTTTTGAGTGCAGCAGATTACAACCAAGTACAACAGACGATGGATCGTACTAATGGTGTTGTCGGAAAAATGCTCCTTTATCCAGCGTTAAATAGCCTGTCTGAGATTTTCCGTGGTCATTAAGCCAAGTCACAAGTCTCAAAGAATCTAATGCCTTATCTCTACGACACCCCCTTAAATGACTGTACTTTATGATAGCTGACAAGTCACAGCGCTTATAGTAACGTCTGTGTGAGTCTACAGCGTGAGTCTGTGTGAGTCCCGGTCGCTGGTTCACAAAACCTGAAACTTGGTTTAAGTGTCGGCTAGTGAGAATTTGGTTACCTCGACTTTCATTTAAGGTCATCCCTGTTCAAAATTCAATTAGAATTTAAGAGCCGTTTCCTAAAATCGTTAAGAGAGCCGGATATGATATGTGATTGGGCGATACAAATAAGCTATTCCTCAATCGGCTAATCTTATCATATCACAGCAGCCGCGTACTATGGTACTTATGCCATATCCACACAGAGCCAGTACCTAGTTTAAAATAATCGACGTGTTACTATTGGTCCATTAGTCTAACATGCGACTGTGCGGCGTATTTGGGTGGCGCGCAGTTGTGGCTTCGGTGGCAGGCCCACTCGGTGGCCGTGCAAGATCTCCTATCGCACCACTCCGCCTTGGGCGAGATATAGAAATCTTCTCTTTCCTACCGCATATACGAAGTAGTCAGGATTTTTTTTTGTACCTGTTGTTCCTTTCTTTTGTTGTTTTTTTGTTATATCGTTATAGAAGTCATTTCAAGCATCTCGCGGTGCTGTTCGGCTAGTATTGATTATTACCAGCAGGACATTTCAAGGAAGGTTATCAACGTAAGGTAGCACACGAGGATATCAGGTTGCACATACAAGGCGAAAGATACCATCGCAGAAAAATTGAGCCTGAAACTCACTCAACCTGTCCGTCTCTGTTCTTTGAAATATTCATAGCGCTTCCACATAAATTCCTGAATATATTGTGTCTATAATGGAAGCTGCAGTAGTGGCTAACCAGCAAGGCCCGATACTATCGAAGTATCATGGATCTACACTAGTGGCCCCAAGCCTGCCTAACTATGATGGCCTTCGGTCAACAGCTGCACCACATATCTCTGCGACTGCAGATACACAGGCTACACGCTCAAATAGCACACACAGCAATCCTTTTTACGTGAACAGTAACTCAGAGAGCAGGCAACTGGTGTCGCCGTCGTCGTCGACTTCATCATCAAGTTCCAGTGTTTCATCGCCTGCGTTATCACATGGTGCACCAACATCGCCGGCAACATCACCTAACTCAAATAGATCGCTTTATACGCCACCACCACCACCACCTCACCTGCGATCGCTCAAGAAACCACTATATCGACCTGCTGTACTTCGATATGGTACCTCTTTGAAGGTCAACGGTCAGGACTGGTCTTATCAACTTTTCTGGGGCCAGATTCCTCCTGTCAGTGGTCCGCCACGCAGGAACCACTGGGTGGCTGATGAAAGTGTTGAAGTATGCTCTTATTGCAAGAAGCCTTTTACGTTCTGGGATCGTCGTCATCACTGTAGGCGCTGCGGACAGATTTTTTGTGGAGGTCACTCTTCGCATTTGCTCCGACTGGATCAGAACTGCAATTTCCACCCCAGTGGAGCTTTATCGCGTACCTGTGATACTTGTGCTAATGACTTCAACAAGACTGTAGTTGATGCACTTAACTCCACGCATCCTGGTGCAGAGAGTGCTGTTAGCAATATTAATCGCATTAACGACATGATTAGAAATTCCGGACCGGGAGCTCGCGATCTTCCTGTAGACATTACTCATCAAGATATTTCGTCAGATGATGAAACTGCCACTCTCGATAATGGTACCCATAGTGGAATGAGCACTCCTGTTAGTACTATATCATTTAATAGTTTTTTAAATGGATATGGAACAGCCTCTCCTGAACCAGCTGCGAGTGAAACTTCTACTCTTTCAAGTGGGCTGTCTCGACAACTTCAAATTCATGCCCAGCAGCAGCTAGGAGCACTTCCGACTCGTGAAGATGGTCGTTCGTTCCAAAACGATAACATTCCTGTCGGAACACCTTCTGATCAAGTAGTTGGTTCTGTTCCCGCAGACTGGTCGTGGTCAACATTTTAAATTGTCGATCCTCATATTTTCGTATGGTTCGGTTTAATTTTTAACCACAGCTGACTCAATTTGCTACACCTTTTACACAAACGAATAGTTTGCATCCGTTATTCGTTATTACAATCAGCTACTGTTATATATACTATACAACAACATCATTGTTCGTGTTACTTCCTTGCTTTTGGGTCATGAGGTGCATAGATATATATTTTAAGGATATTACGGCGTATATGTTTTTTTATTTTCGGACTTATATACTATTTCATTTTCATATATACAGTTTTGCAATTTCATTATTCCTGTTTAATTGCTTAGTGGCAGTGGCAGAGCTCCTTTATATTATGGATATCTGCTATTCCTTTGTGGCTTACATCATTTTGATTTTTTGTAATAGTTATTCTCATAAGTGCTACTATTTTTATTTGTTGTTACTGCTACTTTTTTATGGTGATCGAGAAGGAGTTTCAATTTGGATATATATAGTCACATCACCTTCTTGATCTTCCTAATTGTCACAGCTAGACTTGATCGGTCCTAGACCTTTTTCTTTTCAACCTTTAATTTTTTGCATACTATGTATAATCTTGTTAATGTGTTCAATTTCTTTGGTGTCGGGTCTACTTTTTATATTATTCGATTTTATATAATATTATATTTTTCAATATTTAATCTGTTAATCCCATCTATGTTAACATCTATGTAGAAATATAGGAATAACTAATGGCACTGCTTTAATCAATATGTTGTTTTGGTTGGTAGTGTTTTCATTCGATGCTCTATATAGTTATAGATTAAGGTATAAATACCTTTAAACTCGACATACACCAAGAAATCAACAGCTTCGCAATATATTAACAGTTTTTTTGGTTACTTGTACAAGATCTGATAAGGGAATGCTGTAATATGTTATGTCTGTAAGATACTTGCCCGATACTCGATATGCGACTGACTGATGGTATAGCTGAGATAGACGCATAGTCGCCATGCTCGACGGTTGCAGTATTGTACCATCTTTATCTTCTTGCGCGTCAAATCTGACTGCTTGACAAATCACTTGTGAAGGGATTTCATTTATAAGTAATTCAAACTCATTAAGTAGTTTTCGTGCTGATAAATTATCGATATCGTCTGAAGAGCTGCTCAAGGTATAATCCAGTGGAAAATCTAGAGAAAATATTGGAATCGAATCTTGCGAAAGAACTAATGGACTTGGTATATTTAAAATATCGACCATTTCGAGAGGGTTCAAGTATGAGTCCAATAGAGAGTCGAAGTTCAGTGCCTTTGCAAAACCTAGCTTAGATCCTGCCTTGAACAGCACGCGCATTACCAGCCCAATATCAGTCGATGAAGACTCTGATTCTATTTTAGTCGCTTTCAATACGTAAGCACCACGATAAATAATCATCGAAGATAATAAAAGAATTACTGCGAGCATATTTGCGACAGCCAAGGCGAGTACCAAGAGCCTGCAGAAGTCCTCCTCCTCCAGACAAGCTTCCGTTAAGCGAGCAATTGGACTGCGTGATTGTTCGTCAAATGCTCTAGAGTTGTCTATTGCAATAGATCTCAGCGAGTATTTCTCGCCATTAAAACCAGAATTATCATTGTTTAATTTCTGAGCTTGATGAGCATTCGAAACCACTATGGGCATCGCTACTGCCCAAACGGCAAGCAGAGACGATAAAGCCGCTGTCTTGATATATTTGGTGACTAGCATCCTCTGCACAGATATGCAATTGCAAGCTGCCTAACTCCAGATCTACTTAGTCCACGTTCTCCACAGGCAAAGTAACTAGAAGAGGACGTACAATAGTTATAAAAGTCAGATCATTTTCAAGTTACGAAGCTCCATCGTCATTGTTATTGGATCCCAAGCATAGCCCCTTCACAATAATGTAGTATCTTCCGCATGCAGGAGCAATGCCATGGGACTGCTATCACTTTCAACTTTATGAACGTCCGTTCAATGCTAGATAATATAGTTCCTATTAGAAGTACATAATCCAATAAACATTTCCCTTATTGACTTTCGTTTATTGTTATCAAAGTAAGATGATATTCTAAGGCATAGATATATTTAGGCAGTAAATGTAGGCTCGTTGTTATGCCAGCGCTATCAAGACTATTATAAAAATAACTCTCGCAAAAACCAATAATAATATCTGGTGCTAAGATACGATCAAAGTTACTTAAAAGGAAGTATAACAAAGGTAATTCTCTGGGCAATTTGTATTGGATCGGATTTCTAAACTTGAACATCTCCGTCCAACGCAAGCAGAGCGCTAAAGCAAAACGACGTGGTGAAGAAGGGCTAGGGCATTACCCACTTAACTGAAGAACAAAAACGAAACTTCAAATGACTTCTCGCAGAATACAGTTTATAGGCATCGTAAAGCAAACTAGAGACGGGCCTTTTAGTCATTTGCTCTATAATTGGGAGAACAACTAAGAAATGGACCAGAGCAAGCTACAAATACAGACACGGACGGTACCAGGTCAGTCACAACCGATAACAGAATACATATACCCTTGCTCAGGATGCAAATCGCGGATCGTGAAGCAAAATTTAGCCGACCTTCTGGCTGTATTCACTTCTAGTACGGATGGCCAGTTTATGAGGTCATGCCAGAAGTGTCGGGCTAAGGGAATACAAAATCGAAAAAAGAGGAAAGATGGTGATAGTTTGGATCTTGATGAGGAAGTTGATTTAGTCGGACCGGCAGGGAGTGGCGGTAGAAACACTGGAGTGGGAATCATCGTTGCAAATGATCATGGCAGCATCAGCAGTGAAAATAGCATGATTGGTAATACTGGAATCTTATCAGGAAATAGTGTGCTAAGTCAGGGACGACTGGATATGGAGACTCAGTGTGCTTCATTTGAAGATTTCGTCGAAACGATACGACAGTTCATGAGTATACATGATTCTCATCCAGAGTTTGATCCGAAAAGTCAGGCGGTGAGATTCAGAGTCACTCTACTACAATCTGGAGTGATACCGCGTTCTTCAGCTTGTCCTATCTCAAGAACTGTTGATGCCGTAGCACGCGATACAGCAGAGTCGCAGAAACTCGCGGCGCTCCAAATACGTGATGCCTTATTTGATTCTACGGGGTATTTCTTCCAGCTCCGCAAGGGCGGGAAACCGAATCCAGATGGTGGAAAGTATAATTTTTCATGTTCAAGAGCAGAAGAGCGTCGCGGTGCGTATGACAAAACCAAGAGAATGCGCGAAGGCAGTGCAATTCGCCAACGGCGCACTAAAGTGCGGGAATTCTATCGATGTGAAGGTCGAGTCATGGTGAGCTTTTCGAGAACAAATGCATGGATAACTATAGCATATGCCCATAAGCGACACGGGGAGACTCCAAAAATCCATGATAAGAAAATGTCTGATCGTATGGGACTCAGTGCGCATGAGCTTAGTGCTCAGCTTGAAGCTGAGCTGGGGGCTGCAGAGCTCGATTCAGATCTCAATCCGGCTCCTGATAATACAACTGCTAGTGTCCTTCAGCTCGCAGCTGCGAGCGCACAGCATATGGATCCAGCCTTGCAACAATTGCAAGCTGAGCAGCAACATTCTTCTCATTATCATCACCAGGCATCACAGGATCAGCTCCAGGAACATGGAGCCATACTACTCCACACGGTTGGTTGAAAAGTTAAAGAATTCGTCACACATTTAAACGCTGAAGGCAGCATTTGAATTTGTTTGTATATAATGCTATATTAATGCTAAAGAGCCAGAAATGTTCGATTTTATATAACTGCTAGTATTTAATACTATGGATCGTATAATTTTGTGGTGAGCAGTAACGTAAGTGTAATAAGTTTCTATTTTTATCTGGAGTACTGGTCTCGAATTTTTTTAACTTAATCGATTTATCGCTATTCTATATGGCTTTTTCATTCTTAATCAAATAATTATAAGTATGCTTGTTATCTGGTCAGTTTGTTTATATGATATTCGGTTCATGTGGGCCTAATGAGCCTGGTTTTTACCGCAGGCTGTGAACGCTAGAGGCAAATTTCACTTCTGTTTCAAATTTGTTCAGCAATATTAATTAAGAGTCGAAGAATGTACAGTAATGAGTTATAATGTTATATAAGTAAAGCATTACCCTCAAAATCAACCGTAACGTAAAGTATCTAACGCTTAAAAAAGTTCAAGGCTACGTTTGCCGGATCAGATTTGAACAGCCCCCAGATCTTTCGAATGATTGCACAAGAACGATCAGAACAGCACCACATAAATCACGATATAAAAGAACATTTCCAGTGGATATCTAACCTTACATTCATTAACAAAGAAAAGTAGTGAAGAGATGAACAAGAATCAAGAATCAAAAAGTCGAAACAGTAAATAGAAGAGAGAAAATGAATAAGCGAGTACGTAAACACAACACAAACACAAGCAGTACACCACTCAATCTCAGACAAAAAACAAAAAAAGCATGAGCTAATGTAATTAGAGACTAGAAATAAAAAGCAGTAGTAATCATAATATAGAAAGTTAAAAATATACAAAGTATTGACTATGTATGAATATGTATACCATCCATCTAGGATACAAAAAAGAAGATCAGAATATATCAAGTCAACAAAATAAATATGAAATATGACAGACATGATACAAAAGATATAAACAAAACGTTCAAAACTAAAAGAAAGAGATAATAGATACATAAACGGCACGAAAAGCATAGAGATATTGTCGATCAGAGAGTAAAATTATAGAAAACCGTTGTTAAATGACGATTGAGAATGACTAAACCACAAACAAAAAGAAATGATAACGAAACTGTTTGAGATTTAGATGACCTATATTTATCCGGAATTCAGTACAGACTTTTGGGGAGATGGGACTTCACGATCCCAAAATTGGAGAAGCATATCACCATATCGTTGTAGCTCTTCAAGAGGTATGGCCAACCTAAAATCACTTAAAAGAAGAAACTGTAGCTCAAGCCGATTTAATTCTTCTAGAGGAAGACCACCTACTTTAGCATAGCGTGAATTTTTGTAAAAAACATCAGAGAAAAACTTGCTCGCAACAGTTACACCAGCTATCACTAATCTATGGATGTTATAGCTGTCCATTACAAAAATATCAGTCGGGGGAAGTTGCTGTTGGTGAAACGGTAACGATTGAGAATCTTTTGAGATAGGAGAATTTGTAGAGGCAGCAGGCGAAGACACACCTGTGGTTGAAGAAACAGTTGCAGAACTTGAAAACTCGCCAGAATTGGCTCGCTTAGATATCCGATCAAAATATACCAGAAGTGACAAAAATACCTCGTTAGTTGCAGGACAATATTTTAAGATTCGCAGTAAGTAAGCCTGTAGAGATATTGCTGGTATGTTCCTACCATGAAATGCCAAAATACTAGATGCAATTCCAGGTGCTTGGGAATGGATATGTTGATGGTACAGATGATGATTACCTTGGTCATGGTGAGAGATGTAAAGTGCATCATTGGCCTCAATTATCTTTTGTAGAAGACTCGATATCATAACCAATACGTCAGTTACCGGGTGATTTAGAATGTCAAGATGCACTGACTCTAATGCAGGAGAAGTGTACTGAGAAGAGGTAGCCAGTGAAGGCGAAGTAGGCGATGACGAAAGGCCAGTAACCAAGGCACTTGAGCGTAGACCAGAATTCGACGGTATAGGAGGATTTGGCGTATAAGCATTGCTTACATTATATACTCCTCTATTGTTAAACCGCATCTGATCATTACTGGGGTTGATTTCACTTTCAGGATTTGAACCATGATTGGTATGACTATTGCTGCGATTAATCTCAGCGCTATTAGTATCTACCACAGTGCCGTTCGAAAATTGATTCATGATACCGCTATTAACATTACCGGCTTCTATATTGTGACCGAAGTTATCCACTCGTCGGATGATCCCGGTATTATCATTGGCATTACCTCCTCTATATGCAGCAGAAAAGGTACTCGCCTCTTGCTGCGGCTCGTGGAAACCACTGTCTGTTGGCACCGAGCCAGTGTACTGCTGCATGACTCCTGATTCTAGTTCAAAGCTGATCTTTCTTATAAACTAGCTAACTAACTAACCCCGCTTGATGTGGTATAGTAATTGGCGTGGTCTGTAGCTTCGTTCTCGTTCCTGCAAGAATGGAAGTTGTTGATTGAGTTTTAATATTATCCTTCGAAGATATCAGTAGAAAGAGAAAAAAAGCGAAGGCGAAGCGACGGAAGTGAATATCTATTGCTAAGAGACGTCGAACTTCTAGATACATAAAACAGAGAACGGCCAGATTAGTATGCCGCAGCAATAAACCGTGACATAACTCGTATAGATCTTGAAGATTTGAAAGACACCTTTAGGATGTGAGAATTATCTACTTTGTGATGACCTTCTCGTTATGATGATGCTGACCACCTGAGTCTGCTCGCAGACTTTATTTTGTATCTTTACCGAAAGCAAAAGTTATCTGAAGGCGTATAATAAGATCAGCTCCTGTGAGAAGGGAAGAGGCATACAAACACAATAGCAGCCAAGAGCAAAGAAAAAAGAAGATTGTGTCGTTGGCGTCCCAGAATGGTCCTAGACAGATATAATACAAAAAGTCGTAAGCATATCACTACTGGCCGATGCAGTGCCTACTCAATATTCTTCTCCGTTGTCCTTTACTATCAGACCCTTTCGACGCTCAGCTAGAAGACTGCCGACAAAGAACCAGATGCTCTAGAAAAAGAGCAGCGTAGATTGTTAGGATAAGACGCAGAGTAATCAAGGAGAATAGAATATTTTCTCGAATCAATTATCCGCAAATGAGGCATCAACGTTAGTACCTATTGCTGCAATCGACTACTCAATTCGAGTATTTCTCGCCAGCTGACCTAGGACGCTGCTTAGAAGATCTTTGGATGGAGCTAGCAAGCACACCTGCAGAATAATATATGATTTGGTAGTTGCTAATCTTCTCTGCTTTAGATACGAATAATTTCGGTCCAAAAAATGCCTGTCTATGAATAAGGCTAATGTCTGTGCTGCCTTTGGCCGTCTAGTACGCTATATTCACCATATGCTGCCTTCTCGTAGTCGTTTATGACTGTAGGGAGGATATTATTATGGTAGGAAAAATGTGTTGTGAATGCCCGTTTTGGTGTGCTGCGTGGGTCTTGTGGTTGGGTAGAATTTATTTAAAGATTGCTCAGTTTATTTTGATATTTGATTTTTTGTTTTTACATCGGTGCTTGCTTAAATACATATCTACGCATATGCACAAATAACCTGTCAGTAGTGTAGTTCTTTGGCGAGAGTGCGCCAGCCTGACTAATTGCAGTCTTGAGCTGTAGCGCTGGCTGAGAGACGAGTGCTTGATCAAAGATTGGCGGCCAGAGCACAGAGTTTAGGTGTCGTTGAGAGTGACGAGTCTAATGATATCATCGCGTGTTAGTTTTTGTGGTTGAGCTGGTTCACCGCACTTTCACGATGCTCTGTCATCAGACTTCAGGCGAGCACTAATTGACAGGCAACTCAGTATGTGTGAGCAGGTATATCTAGTCTCTGTGCTTGGGGACGCCTATTCGGCAAATGTCCAGCTTACCGTGAATCGCGGTCGAGAAAAAGGAAGGGCAGAAAAGGCATGTATGTGAACACGCCACCACCTGTAGAGTTGCCAGGGGTGCATGCAGAAACTTCCGGCCAGCCAAGCAATGGCTAGCTGCGTTACGATAGGACCGTGCCGGCCACTGTAGTTCGTAGCTGGTGCTTCAATAGTCCTGATGTCGAGAGTACGAGTCGGATCGATCAACTGTGGACGTCCTTTCACTGTATGTGTGTATCCGTACGTATCACCCACGTATCGACACGTCTACGCGACTCTGTGCCCATATAGGCCCTCCAGGTTGGCTTCTGTTTACTCTATGTATAAGAAAGGCACGGTTTGGCTAGTATTGGCATGAGCACAGCAAAGTGCTTAGCTGCAGAGTGAAATGCCCCAAGCAGTCGTGAGGCTGCCGCCTCAGTCGCTGCTACGAAGTAGCGTTGGACGACACTTGCGTCCAGTCTGCCAGCCATGTATTTGAAGCCGTAAAGTGGTGTAGGCAGAGCTCGAGAGACCGATGGACTGGTGGTGTGGCGGATTGTACTTTTAACGAGGCAGTTCGGCGTAGAGCCAGAGAGCTAAGGGCCATGTGCGTGCTGCGCAGTGAGAGCGGTAACAATAAGTGTTTTCTGAGTGTTCTGTCGTGGTTCGCGTTACGTACCATTCTATCTCAGAGATCCGGAGTTTGCTGCTGGTTCTTTAATTGCTTTCGCTATCGTCTGGTTTGCCTGACTGGACATTCTCGTCCAGTGAAGAACAGCATAATTTGTAGTCCGCAGGTACGGAGGCACTTCTAATTATTACACCCGCCTACTGTTGCCGTGTATAAATATTATATATAGTTATGATATTGTATTTATAGTACTTGTTTTCTTTCACTTTTACTTCGTTTAGCTTAATCTACTTTAACTTGCGACCTACATATTACACACCACCTGTAACTGCTGGCTTTGTCTGCTGTGATTGCCACTACTAGTGGCAGCACCGATTACTATGAGCCCAGCGCGCTTGTTGCGAGTGCTTTGTGTGTCTAGGTGTCTGTTATGGGTAGATTTAAGGAGTGATAGTGACTGCGCTGTGTTTTAGGTGATGCCACGCGCAAAAAAAGCAGACGGTCCAGGCAGCCAGCCATTCGGCCATCGTCTTGCTACCATACCATATGCGCCATGTCGCCCTGCAGCAAGCAGGCCGTGTCACTATCGCTACTGCATCCCATCCACAGTGCCGTTGCTCCTGCCCTCAGGCTCCTCTAAGCCCATCCCATATCCTCCTCTGCCTCTCGTACCCCCCTGTCCGCCCGCCCGCATGCGTGCTTCCTATAAATATGTGCCCTAACCTGTATCCAGAGCGGCCGCAGAGTTGGCCCTAGTGAGACCAGGCAAGCGGTTCAGCACGGTTTCGCGTTTTCAGCGGCACCAGAGTATGCGAGATCTGCAGAAGTAAAATAAAAATAAAAATTTAAAGCCACGCCAGAAGCCTAGAAAAGTTAACAGTAACATTCCTATGCACGAGGTGACTGGAAATACTCTCTGCGGTTTCAAAATAGAAAAAGAAAGCGGAGCCAGAGCACCGCTACTGCATGCCCTTACTTGCGCGCGAAAATGTATAATAAAAGTGAACCTGCTAGTCGCGGATTACCTAATGCTAATGCTAATGCTACCACCAGCATCATGCTAAGATACTTAAAGCTCATCGACTGTAAACACGACATTGGCATTTACATACTGGCTGATCTTGGTTGATCTTGATCGAGCGCTAGCATCTGCGTTTGTGCTCGTGCTCACGCTGTAACCGGTAGTGCTAGCACATCATCGTTCTAGCTACACCGAACTAGAGTGTAGCTAGAACGATTATAAAATTTTACAGCAGTAATTTAGAATAGTAATTATTAATTCTACTATATTATTTGCAACAGTAACTATAATTAAATTATAACTGCAACAGTAATAGTAGTAGCAGTAGCACCTAAATGCAAGACGTTCCAGAAGCCAGCTAGATGCCATCAGAAGCACACAACATCATAGATTTAGACACCTAGGTAAGCACATAGGTAGTCTTGACTTATAAGCATGCCCGCACAGTCATATGCGTTCTGTGTCTTATCTTCTATGCTAGCGATAGCGACGACGCAAACGTACTCTCCTGCAGTTAGTATTATATTTTGTCGCTTGTTCTGCTCCCTGTCACTATTACAACCTGAACCCAACCCTCCCCCTTCGTCTTGAGAAGCCTCTTCAGCTATCTGCCTTGCACATTATCAGTCTACTAGTGAGCTAAACAAATGTGGCACTCTAAAAGGACTGCTGCTAGCAGTATCGCAGGAAAAAGTAGTATTATTAACCTCTATACCAACATCGGTAGTAACTAATAGCCCTACGTTCACCACTTTTCTACTTTTAGTACATATACGTTTATACGTGCAAACATACACTGAACGCCTGAAGCAATAATAACTCCGTAATACCGTATTGCCACTGTCGAATAGTCCTCTGAATATCTAAAAATAAAAGTAGCTCTCTTGCTTGACAGTACTTAACAGGATCCTAATTTTAATTACCTTAGTTGCACGCTTGCTAGTGCTACTACTGTCAGATTCGTTCCTTGCAGTGTAGTGGTGGCTGCCGCTTCTTACTCTTTTTTGGTGGTGTTTTTTTTTTCGGCAGCACTTTTCGTTTGTCTCCCTCTAACAGATATTTTTTTCCCTTTTGCAACAGAAGTAACAAATATATCCACAGAATTCGTGGATTGACTGGTACAGCCTTGTACAACAAATTGAAAAACACTGAAAATTCGATACTCTCAAGCGCAAGACTACATAATCGTTGATAACTGGCACTGAAGACTAGCAGGCGAATTACTTAAATTACTACTCGTTCTTCTACCGTCTCCCTCTGACAGCTCTACAGGTCAACAGCTCTACACTTATACGCCTCTGCTTACAAATTATACGTATATATCGACATATATTCGGATATAATATATACATACATTACATATATATACATATATATGTGCCTATAAGTAATAGTCTGTTCTCAGTCAGGCAATCTGTGACATAACGCACATAGCACACTTTCGTATATATAAATATATATAAATATATATTTATATATACTTGTAACGACATATACATACATAAAATACATTTTATATACATACAACAATGGCCAGTTCGCGAAACTACGATATATTAATTAAGCTATTGCTTATTGGTGACTCGGGTATGTATTACTCTTTTCTCTCTCTACTTATCATTGTTGACCTTGCCTGGCTTTCGTGATTACATGTGTTCGCTTCTATGGATGATCGTCTATCGTGATGTGATGTTGAGATATCATGACTGTGTTTCAATCGTGACATTATATCTTGAATAGCGACGATCTCAAACTTCTTTGCAGCGATTTTTGGGAAGGTAATGAGTAACGGCGCTGTGTAAGGCCTATGTGTGCATCACCAACTTACTTGATTTGTGGGCTATTGGACGTCATCTGTGCAGCTGAATTACGCTTCTTTAAGATTATTCAGCATTTCTGCCCTTGCTGGATTTCTATCATTTTCAACTACTGTTATCGAGAGAAGTCGCTGGGTGTTGTCGCACCGGTAGTTCTGCAGGAGGCAAAAGAGAATGATGATCGTGCCTGCCACTTGATGCTCTTTTTTGGCTGCTGTTGTTTCTTTCTTTTATAGTTAATCAAGATTAACAATGTCTCATGCCAACACATACGGACTCATCTTCTCACACATTTATCTCTTCGTTTGCAACTGGCTGTTAAGGCGTCTAGCGAATGTGTTTTTATTGTCTAAAAATGTTCGTACTGGAACTTTACTAACACTTATACTATCTTAATAGGTGTCGGAAAGTCATGTTTGTTACTTAGATTTAGTGAAGACTCGTTCACTCCTTCCTTTATTACTACTATCGGTATAGATTTCAAGATTCGAACGATAGATCTCGATGGCAAACGTATCAAGATGCAGATATGGGATACCGCTGGTCAAGAGCGTTTCCGAACGATCACAACTGCTTACTACCGTGGTGCAATGGGCATCTTGCTTGTCTATGATGTAACTGATGAGAAATCTTTCAACAATATCCGCAACTGGTTCTCAAATGTGGAACAACACGCGTCTGAGGGCGTCAACAAGCTGCTCATCGGTAACAAATGCGACTGGGAAGAGAAGCGAGCTGTTTCCGCTGAACAAGGAAAGGCTCTTGCTAACGAGCTCGGAATTCCTTTCATCGAAGCCAGTGCTAAGGCTAATATCAATGTTGAGGAAGCTTTCATTTCTCTTGCCAGACAGATTAAACAGAGAATCATGGACTCAGCTCCTGAGCCTACTCAAGGTAGTAACATTGATATCTCCTCTGGTCAGAAGAACACCAATGGCGGAAAGTGCTGTTAAATTAACCAGATAAACACATATACATATGGTATACTGTATGTCTATATAATTCTTTTCTGTATCAGCTTTTTCTTTTATCCACGAAGTTGTCCCTGACTTCGGACGTCTTCCTACTTCAGCGCTATTATTTGATTTGTGTGTTCTTTATCTTACTTAATAGTAGTTCGATTTATCTTGATTTACTTGTGTTTTCTACTTTTTTACCTATTGAATCTACTTTTCGATTTATTGAAGTGTGTTCTATGTTTCTTGACGTGCTTGTTTTCTTTCTTCAAAGTTGAATATAGGCTGTATATCGTACATTTATCAATCTCTCTCACGGTATTATCCTATATCTTCTCTATTAGTATTATCGATATATGTGTTGTACTTTTGAAAGCCATATTATCATTGAGTGGTCTTTAAGCTCTTTTCATTTTGACCTTAGATGCGTGTATTCGCGCAGACACGCGTGCCGAAGAACGGTATGGTCTAGTGTAAGTACTCTACACTTAAGAGTTGGCTTAAGCATCATTACATTCTGCGTATATATGTAATATTGTAAATGTTCCTGATAACATGATTTTCATACTAAATGGGAATGGCATTCAAAGAGTACTCTATAGAGAGAGTTGCTAAAAAAAAGAACTAGCAAACTAAAACGGTTTTTTATCTTCATTCTCCACTATCCTTCGTTGGATTAGGAGCTGAATCAAGGTCCCGTTCTCAAAACTAGTTAGGATCTTAATTTTATCTCTTCACTGCGTCTATAGAATTCTTGGTTACTCCAGCTACATTTAGATTATTGTTTCTACTTGCACCTTTCTGGTAGTAGGTGGCATCTTGCTCTTACGTGTGTTACGATGCCTTCCGGTGCTTAAGCACTCTTATAAAATAGCCACCACGCTAGCTCGCTACCTCCTTTACATATTACCAGTCATCCTTTGCTATATTCATGAATTGATGCGGTCACTTCTGCATCTATTTATGCACTTCTTTCACGTGAATAAGCACAAAGTCCTTGTTTTCTGTTACACTAGAGCTGAACACTGTTTGTTATATCTGTCTACTACATTTTTGCGATCGTCAGCGCCCCGAGCCGTGTTCCCAGCTGCCCTTGTTCCACGTGATTGCTGTTTTGGCGCTAACTAGCACATTGTTACAAGCTAAGATTCATATTTACTCCGTGTTTTCCATACCATAATAGTCATTTGCAACTCCCAATAATTAATTCGGGTAATTCGTGAGCTGGCTCACGTTCCGTCATTCAAACCCCAAAACAAGACGTAATCCTCGACTTATTTCCATTCTATGTTACGCTACTATCATTAACCGTGCGAGTGAGAAAAGTAGAGAGGAAGACGGAAACAGTAGTAACAAGCGCAAAACCTGACTGGATGTTTTAAATATAGATCCGTCAGGCATTTTTTAAGTTGTTTGCAAACTACCGACAGTAGTCTTGTAAGGAAAACGCAAGTGACGCTTATGAACTTGATAGCGCTCCAGAGTTGCGCCCCCGGTTTGGTTGGTTTTGTTAGGATTGACGTCAGCTCCTAAGAGATCATAATTTAAGCAGATTTGGTAAGTTTTCTCTTGTGTTCTAGAAGATGCGATAGCGCATGGCCTTCCTAAGGATCTAAAAGATGAATATTAGAATACAGATTTGGGTGAGGCTGCGATAGATGGAGTTTGTCGATCGTGAAGATATGAGTGCCGAAGACTAGAACGTAGTAATAAATGCATAGATTTTAGACTAACTTTTTGACTATTTAGACTCCATTCGTTCTAAATTAGCTGTGATCTCTCGTTATCAAGATCTTACTTTTGGAACCGACAGACTCACGTTCATTCCGTCTATTAAGGGTGACCTGCATTGTTCTATACTGGTGCTAACGGTTTTCGTGTGTTCTTACAAGGCTGTTGGTTTTATCATATTCGATCTTGGTAGCTCCAGTAATCTAATATATCCGTACGGAATATTTATCGCTACTTGATATAAACGTCTTGTTAAAAAGATACTACTACGATTTGAGCGGTGGTAAGCGTGAAAGTGTGTCTTATTTCTTTTCGAGCTCTGCGAGTCATAGGAAGTATAGGTTGTAAATTGAACAGAAGAGCGACAGACAAGGGTGCGAAAGGTTGGACTGCGAAGAAATATCTTCCTAACCAGCCTACTGCCACTCATTTAATCAAGGATAATGCGTCCTCCATGGCTCCCTCAGAATATTCAGAAAAGACTGTTGCGATATATTCTCTCGCGTGTCGCAATATTTGATGACCTTGACCTTGCGAATCTCGATGTTCAACTGGGATCAAACAGCTCAGTAAGCCTGCGAAATGTCAGACTAAACGTTGACTCGATATCGATTCCAGGAATGTTTCTCCGGGATGGGTTGGTATCTGAAATTATTGTGAGAGTACCTAGCAACATTTTGACATCGTCCATTGACGTCATACTTAATGGCGTAGATGTAACGATAGCGCCCTCTTCCTCAGGGCCTTCGGCGGAAGAGTTCCTTTCCCAAACCACAGCTAATATAGCATCTTCATTTCTTCATAATGAGTCTGTCGATGAGACTATTGAACTAGAAAAATCTGTTTTAAAGCCATCGAGTGAGCATGATGGTGAATATGGATCTTCCAGTGGTCTTACAGCAGATGATAGTGAGGAGGATGACGAACTGTTAGGCTTTGGGACGGGTGGTGCTACTCTACAATCTATGATGGCCAAAATTGTTGATATGCTACTGTCACAACTTCAAATATCTGTTACTGGTCTTTCTCTTCGGGTTGTTCTTCCCGACCTTATCATGCAAGGAACTGTCGCTAATTCAAAATTTCAAACATCAGAAGATGGCCGTATTGTTGTATTCAATGACATTCAATTTTCTCTTCCTCCTGATCTGAATAAGGCTTATATTCCCTTTTTCAAGCGGCCAACTGATGGAGACAGCTCGTCATATTATCCTTCCGATACGTCAACGGACTCTTCTACGGACGGTGGAATTTCATCTTCAGATGCAGAGGAAGAACAGGCATTTGACATTAGACATTCTAGATCGCAGCATCGTCATCAGCGTAATGGAACATCAGTTACAGCTGATGCTAGCAGTACAGTAGGAGTAGACTTACTAAAAGATCGCAAGAAGAAGACTCTACTAGAATCTACTTACTTCTCAAGAGAAGAAGCTGGCAGTATTTACATGAGTGCTATGACTCCGTCA
This sequence comes from Dipodascopsis uninucleata var. uninucleata, assembly GCA_030568195.1. Taxonomy (NCBI): domain Eukaryota; kingdom Fungi; phylum Ascomycota; class Lipomycetes; order Lipomycetales; family Lipomycetaceae; genus Dipodascopsis; species Dipodascopsis uninucleata. Next base: position 248,030 of record JAJLTO010000016.1, read on the forward strand.
GCGCAGGAACTTCACAAATCCCTCCATGAGTCACAGTTTGGTCAGATGACCTCCGCCATATCTGCTCCAAATGAACCTACTGCATCTGCTGCAGCTAGCGGATCGATTCCAGAAGGCAATGGTAATAATAATGTTCAGCTTAGCGATGTTCCTCCTAGGCTAATGTGGTGTGATTTTATTGAAATCAAAGTAAAGGGTCCGCTAGCAAAGTCGGAGATACGAGTTGGAACTTTGAAGACAGGCTTAGCACACTTAGATGCTGTTTCACATGCCTTTTCACGTTTGCTTGATAGTTTCTTTGTTAATCAGAATTCGGAGGTGTCTCCAGATATTTCTAGATTAAACATAGGAAAGAAGAATAGAAATAATGACGATACTGATAATGTCAATCATCCTGGCAGCGAAATTTCTGGAACTAAAGGTAGTAATAGTACTACTTCTGTTCCTTCTGCTAATCAAGCCTACCACAGTGAAGCATCCGAAGTAACACAAGCTATGGCTATTGACAGAAATGTTAAAATTGGAATCAATAGAATCGAACTTAGTCCTGGATCTGATCTTAGTGCTTCCGGAGAATTTGTAATGTCGGATAAGATCAAGTTCATATTAACAGATTTTTTCGCTTCTGTGTCACGAACATTATCTGTTGATGCTATTAGCAGTCCATACGTGTCGGCAATGTCGCCATCAGTAGCCAGTATTCTATCTATTGACACAATCTGCGCTTACAAAGGTAACAATATGATTTTGGAATTCCTATCAAACGATGGTATCTCACAATCTATTCCTGACCTGACTATTTCTGCGGCACATTCTCTTATTAAAGTTCAGCTCCCTAGAGATCTGAATATATCAGCTTCCGAAGGAGTATTATCAGACGTCTTTCAATTTGTATATAGTATTAGATCCTCTTTCGAGATCTTTACGAGCATTCCTTCTTTATCATCTAGAGCTTCTCCTTCACCTCATTCAGACTCGTCTTTATCTGGTCAACATTCGACCATAGCTATTTTAGGGAATACTAATAACATCAGCATTACTGTTAAATGTGATGGCGATAATATAAATGATGCGTTATTTACTGTAAAGCCTATCTCATTCAAAGGCAATACGTTCATATCACCTAGTGCTACTCTCTCATTTGCTGGATTATCTGTTGATTTCTTGAATCTGAAATTTGAGCTCTCTCCAAAAACTACGTTCCTCGAACGCGATGCTAATGACAGTATAATTCAACGTGGCGTTGCTTCAAAATTTTCCATCGCTTCATTGAAGGCTCAAGTTCGCTCTATCGGAGAACTTAATACTGGAGTTGAAAAAATGATAAAGCAATTTGAGAGTTTCATTCAACTCGTTTCACAATCTGCAAAGAACCAAGACGTCAAACATCAAACCTATGCATATACTACTCTACATAGATTGGCAAATATAGTTGCTATTGCGAACAGCGACGTTTTGATCAGTGTAGATGATGAGGTTGGTAACATCAGACTATGTATGGAAAATGCTCAAGTGGCTGGCTTTGATTCAGACTCCATATTTGTTGATATTGGCGATGTTCGTGTGATACGTGAGGCAACAGCGATTAGTTACGATGACGATGATGGTGTTGAATTCGAGCTTGTAGGCACTGTTTTAGAGGAACGCCGAAGAAATAAGCCTTCTATATCCTTCATAATTCGCGATCGCTCAAATGTATCGGCTGTATTGTACAATCTTCGTCTTGAATATAAAATTGATCTAATACTATTGCTTTCTAATGCGTTCAGCAATAGGAATGATGAAGGTCATATGCAAAAAAGCGGCGCGTCAGATACTGTGGATGAGCGGTCTGACTCTCCATCGTGGGATTATGATATGGTTGAGCATGACGATGGGTTACGTTCTGGAGTTGACGACGAAGATTATGCCGATGAGGATTTTGGTATAGAGAATCATACAGAGATTGAAGACTCCTTAGCAACACTCAAAACAGCGGTAGCTCCATTCAAGTTCAGTGCTACAATTCGTGATTGTGCTATTGGCCTCAATCCCATAAAGCTCTCATCTAAAGCTTTATTAGTTATTACTGATGGTCAAGCAGATGGTTTTATGAGTGAGGGCCAAAAAATTATTAACGCTGGTATTTCAATAAGACGAGCCAGCATGTTCTTAATTGACAATGTTGCCAATCTCGCACGTCAGGAACGCCAGACTAAGAGCGTAAACAGTCGACGGCGCATTCAGGTTGTAGAGCATATGACTCCTTTTGGTAATCTTGGTTATGTTAATGTCGCATCCATGTCTTCAGCCTCAATTAAGTTCAAAATATATCATGAACAGAATATAAAAGGTGAAGAGGGAGATCTTGTCATTGACATGGACATACGTGACGACCTCTTATTTTTAGAGACGTGTGCAGATTCTACGCAGACTTTGATTGAAGTATTTAATGGTCTTAGACCTCCCATTGATTTGAACTCCGACGAGCCGAAGTATCAAACTGAAATTGTACCTGTAGATTTACTTTCGAGCTTGGATGAGCATGCGTTCCGTGCCAAAGCTCGAGAACACAAAGGCGCATCAGCCAAGAACAATAACTGGATGGGAGATGGACCATTACTCCCCTCAGTGAACGCATCTGATTCGGCTGAAGTTGATATGGAAAGCTCGAATATTTCATCATATGATGTTGAACGACAGATTTTGGAAGCTACAGAAAACAAGCTCGAATTTGTGGAAAGTTATTATGGTTCTCCAAAGAATGATCTTGGCGTTTCTCAGCCTTTAGATGCGCCATATAGTTCTAGTAATAAGATACCAGTTGCCATCGGTACAAGCAATCCGAATGGAAATCTCTCTGACGTTGATATTTCTCGTGAGGAACCCGACTTCGCATCTTCTCCAGAATCCGAAGGACAGTTCGATCAACAAATTCAAGAAGCTATGGACAACATTAAAATTATAGAAGATCATTTTGGCAATAATTCTTTAATGGACACTGTTCTTCTGCGTGGTAAATCAAAAGTTGTCACAATTAAAGCTCGGGATGTCCACCTTCTATGGAATTTGCACGATGGATATGATTGGCCAAGAACTCGAGAAGCAATTTCTAAGGCAGTGAAGAGGGTTGAAGTTCGTGCTGCTGAGGCTATCCGCAATAGGTTACAGGCTGGCTATACAAGTGATGAAAATGAATCTATAATAGGTGATTTCTTATTTAACTCGATATACATCGGTGTCCCTCCTGGAAATGATGCTCGTGACCTTGCGAGCGCCATTAATAATGAAATAGATGACGAGAGTGAAACTGCAAGTCTGTCGTCCTCATTTTCAGGTTTCTCATCCCGACCTGCAAGTAGGGCAGAATCGCGTACATTTAATGGATCACCCGCTCTCAAAAGGAACCCAAAACTCCACTTGAAGCGAAGTAGAAGCCATAAGATACAGATTGAACTTAGGGGAGTCAACGTTAATTTTATTGTATATCCGGAGTCATCTATGGTAGCTAATTCTACTGACCTTCAAGTACGCGAGTTTGAAATATTTGATAATGTCCCTACATCTACTTGGCGAAAGTTTGCTACTTATATGCAGTCAGCAGGTGAGAGAGAATCAGGTAGTAGTATGGCTCATATCGAGTTGCTCAATGTTCGACCTTCTCCAGATCTTGCTACTACAGAAATTGTTCTTAAGGTCAGCGTTCTGCCATTGAGATTATATGTTGATCAAGATGCGCTCGATTTCTTGACTCGGTTTTTCGAGTTTAAGAACGATACTTTTGTGCCCGAATTGTCTGAAGAAATACCATTTCTGCAAAGAGTCGAATTTAACACCATCCAAGTTAAATTAGACTACAAACCTAAAAAAGTTGATTTTGCTGGTCTTCGATCCGGCCATACTACTGAATTTATGAATTTTTTCGTGCTAGACGAAGCAAAAATCGTTTTGAGGGGTGCTGTACTCTATGGTATTTTAGGATATCCTAGGCTTTTTAAGATGTTGAACGATATCTGGCTTCCTGATATTCGCTCAACCCAACTTGCTGACGTTCTTGCCGGTGTAGCACCAGTTAAGTCTTTGGTGAAGCTAGGTGGTGGTGTTAAAGATCTAATTGTTGTTCCTGTCCGCGAATATCAAAAAGACGGTAGACTCGTTCGAAGTATTCAAAAGGGAGCTATGAGATTTGCTACTGTTACTACTAACGAGCTTGTTAATCTTGGTGCTAAGCTCGCTGTTGGAACACAAAATGTTCTGGAAAATGCGGAGTCTTTGCTTGTTGGTAAATCAGAGCCACACAGTCCAGGTGATAGCGAGAGTAGTTACCACCATATGACGGACTACAGTGATAGTGAAGAGGAGGAATCTAATACTAAAATGATTAGTATGTATGCCGACCAGCCGCAGAATATCAGTCAGGGACTACAGAGAGCTTATAGCAGCCTTAATAGAAATTTTGGTACCGCTAAAGATATACTCATTTCTCTACCCTCAGAGGCTGGCGACCAAGGTGGTTCCCAGAAGGCGGTGATTGCTATTGCACGTGCTGCACCTGTAGCAGTGCTAAGGTCAATGATAGGAGCGACGGAAGCCGTTTCTAGCACCCTTATGGGTGTAAATAATCAAATAGATCCTCAACGAAGACGCCATATTGAAAATAAGTATAAAAGAAGATAAATATCGAGCTGCTCTATGGATATATTATTTTCTCTCGCATGATTATTTTATTTCCCTAATATTTCCTTTTACTAAATATATAAGATCACTGTCAACAATACGCCCTCGCTTCTTGAATATCATACGTTACAAATGTTCCTGCCTCACAGATGTATTCATTTGTTTCTCATGTGAATGTTACAGATCATCTATTTGATGCTTTTAGTTCATTTCCATGGCACAATTCTTATCAGATCTTGGAATTGCTACATATTAGAATCGTTTACCTCTAATGATTTTTAACTTATCTTTGGGCGTTTTTGTGTGCTTTTTGTCGGTGTATATCTGTTACAGGATTGTTTAATTGGTTTGTATTTATCCGTTCATGTTGACACTTTTGACTTACACTTTTAATACGTTTCGTCTAAATATTATAACGGTTTAGATATATCTGGTTGTCAATCTTGCCATTCTAGAATTACGATTTTACCCACTCAATTGACAACTATGATGATGGGATATACAATCCAGATTCTTGTGTTTGGTTAAACATTTACTGACTCGTAAAGACTTTAAAAAAGGTTTTATATTGTCCCAAATCACTGTACTCTAGCTACCATTTCGAGTGAGGCCATTAAATAAAAAAAATTAGTCCTGCAACTCGTCTTTTGTGGAGAACTGCTTTCAGTTTCTCAATTGAAGCTGACGAAAGTCGAAAAAAAATATTAGCGATACTTGGTTTCGATCCAAGGACATCAGGGTTATGAGCCCTGCGCGCTTCCACTGCGCCACATCGCTTTCTCTGATGTAATTTTACGTCTTGAAGAAATACTTAACATGTAAATATTAGCACGTGATCAATTAAATATATTATATATTTTTAGTATATGGTACGTCCGGATATAAATAAAGAAATCACAGGAACAAAAGTTAAGCACGTTTTATAAGTATACAGAAGGGAGCTCGGGAGCGAGCTGAATAGTACGCGGACTTTTTCGAGATTTGTGATATGTGGTGCTATCAGATTTGATCCTAATTAGGACTCTAATAAATTAGCTTAAATAAAGCTTGTTAGGGAGAGAGTGCAGATTAGTAGTGTAAGTTATATAATGTTTAATCATCATTTTCGTTAACTATCAGTAATCAAGTTGCTAGCTCATTATTATAGTTAATTTTAATATTCTTGAACATGTGAACTAACAGAATACTTTAGCATACAAAATATTCTGATGCGAACCAGCGAGTATTGATAATTTTACGCATCTGACGAGAGGATTTTTCCCTCGAAAGTAGAACTAGTTTGTACATTAAATTCCAAAATATTTAGATTGTGTGAATGAATTATTGATGCTAAATATTACTTAAAAGAACTATCACAGCTTGCAGTCATGAAACCTGCTGTCATCTTAGATATCTTTGACGGGGTCCCTGTCAAAAGTTATTAATTACTAGCCCTTTAGCTTCCTTTTTTTGGATCAAGTTCCTTTATCTAAACTTAGAAGGGCTATTTTTTTGCCAGGATTGCAAAAATATATAATCTATTATGTAGTGAATACCAAGTGGCGGTTATTGGAATGCGGAATTAAAAGTAGCTAAATATACGGGACGAACCGCATATTATGCGGCGCGTTCATATGGGCTACGAAATTAAATAATTTTGCGAAATTCAAGCTAAATGAGGCAACACGTAAACAGGATACGGCACTGTCATGCAAAGAAAGAGAGACATCTTGTTCTTTTGGTCTTTATTAATACCATCTCGCCTCGGCAGCAGTCATCAGAATGCATATTTCCTTGTTCTTGAGAATGCTGAAGGCAGTTTGACTTTCGCCTAAGCGAGCTTAACTTTATTAGCAACTGTCAAAACACTGGAATACATTGGCAGAAAGCAAATGCATCACGTTCACAATATACCTGTCCTTGTTCTATTACTTGAATATAAACAGATGGTTTTTTGGGATGTAGTGAAATATAATACATATATAATTTCTTGGCATCCTTATGATTTATTCTATATATTTCTTGTAACTTACACATACAAATGAAAGCTCTTGTCATGGAGACTAGATTTGTCACTTTCATGCTTACAGCTTGTCTGCTCCTGCTGGTTTCTGCGAGTAGTAGTATAAGCTATTGTGATGAACAAGTCTGTACTGCAGGCAAAAGTTTACCCATAATCGACTTGGGCTATGCAAAGTATAGAGCCACAGAATACGAAAAAGAGCGAGACCTATACGTCTTCAAGGTAAGAACTAGAAGAGCGCTCACAGCATTGGCTATGCAACTTTCTGAATGCATAAACATTGGATGATTGGTCTTTCTCTAAAGTTCGGAATTTAGCAAGTTAGGTATGCAGCTCCGCCAATAGGTAATCGACGGTTTAAAATGCCTGAACTCCCGCTGGTCGAGGAAGGCGTTCAAACCGGCCATCCAAGGTCGATTTGCTATCAGTCTTATAATACACAATTCAGATTCATGGATCTATTTGTAAGCGGCAAGCAAAGTGAAGATTGCTTGTTTCTTGACGTATTTGTACCGGGAAAGATACTACGGTCAACTCAGCGCTCAGATACAGCCGAATCAAAATCACGAAAAAGGTATCCAGTATTGACATGGATTCATGGTGGCGGATTTTGTAAGTTGCCAGTCAAGTGTTTGTGGAACATTCGGTTCCTAACATTGTCTATTCTTCATGTACAATAGCATTCGGATCCAAAGATGGAATCTATAATCCGAGGGGCCTTCTCGAGGTAGCGGACAATGGCTTTATATATGTGGCCCTAAACTACAGAGTGAGTACTGACGAGCTCTTCGTTTCAATATTTATGCTGACTTGTTTTGAACTAGCTTGGAGTCTTTGGCTTTTTAGGAGGATCCGAAATTGAAAGGCGTAATTTAACTAATGTTGGACTTCATGATCAGCGAATGGCATTATCATGGATACAGGATCATATAGACAAATTTGGCGGAGATCCAGAGCAAGTAACCGTCATGGGTGAATCTGCTGGTGCCAGTTCCATTTTACATCACATAACTAGCCCTGAGAAGCCTCTATTTAAACGAGCAATATTGCAATCTCCAGCTTATTATCCAGAATATGACAGATCTGTATTAGATAACCAGTTCTGGCATATAGCCGAGAAGGCAGGCTGTAGACTTGCAACCGCTTCGGAGTCTCTTAGCTGCATGGAACAAGTGGATATAAAGGTATTGGATAGAGCAAATAGAATCACTACTCTGGTATCACAGTATGGACTTTTCAATTTTGGCCCATACACTGGAGGAAGTTACGTTCCTGAGTTGCCGAACTTTCGACTTCGTAATGGAGAGTACAGTAGAGACATTGAGATCCTGACCTGTAAGTTGTAATATCTCTACCTGTTCCTGCTTGATATATATAATAATATCTAACTTTTCAAGCATATAACATTGATGAAGGCGCGATTTTCACCGATCCACGAGTTATCACGGAATTCCAATTTAACGATCTGATTGATTTGAACTTTCCTAATGCTAGTCAACATGTTATAAATGAATTGAAATCTTTGTATTCAAATGCAGATTTCGCATCGATGTTCGGCAGAGTGAGTTCTATCATTGCTGATTGGATCATTGACTGTAATGTAAGTTTTATCTACGTCAGTAACGAAGGGATGTCAGTAATTTACTGATATATTGCAGGCGGTTTTTGTAAAGAACTCGTTTCCAGATACATATATGTACAGATTCTCTATTCCTCCTGGAATTCATAGTCTTGGTAAGCAGGCATTTAGCTATCGATATTGAGTAATAAGAGCGCTAAAATATTTACATTTTCTAATATTGAATAGATGTATTTTTTACATTTTGGGGTGCAAAGCCTGAGCTATATCTGGAATCTAGTTCAAAGCAGCATATGCAGGAGGAAGGATTTATACCATTACTTGAGTCAAGCGGCATTGCCATTGGAAAGCTTGCTCCTATATTCCAATCCTATCTGACATCCTTCGCTATGCATGGAAATCCGAATATTCATAAGACACTTGAAGGCTCTGTGACCTACTTCCCAAACACCGATGAGTGGAAAGGAACCCCAATGCTTGACGTTCAGCCAGAAGGATTCTCGCTGATCAGTCTACAAGATGATGGACCACGACCTGACCGCTGCAAATACTGGTTTGAAGGAAGCTGGACTGGGATCACATATAAGCACGCCAATTAACATTCTTTTCTAACTATGTAATAGTATGAAAATAGAAAATAGTGTATTAAAGCAATCGCATTCCATTCCCATTATGCATTTTACACCGAAAATAATATCAACAACTGCATTCTTAGATAATCCAGTGTTCTGTTCTTACTTACTTCTTGTAATTGAAAATCCCTGGATTTATCGTTTAAATCCGCTAGCCAATTTTTGAACTAGAGTAACAAATAGGTGGTACCGCAGACAAACAGCTCAACTATTCGACCTTCGTCGAAATCCTTAAGACCTCATGGAAAAGCTTCTCTCGTGCAATTTCTACAATGCCTCTCCTAACAAGTTTATCAAGCGCAATTCCGATCTTTAATAGAGCTATGATAATTTAAGTTTGCTATACTCTTCAGACCCAGATCATAGAGAAGTTGGCAGCGCCATCTTCAGTAACAGCGCGTTTGACAGGATCAAAGAGTTCCAGGTCAATATCGTAACCCTCCTTGTTGGACCCTTCGTTAGCACGCAACGTTGGGCTATAATTGGCAACCAACTTGACACATCCAGAGCCAGATGGCCACTCATCTACATCCACGTTTGGGTCGTTACAGTAAAAATTTAAGATGCTGATATCAAAGACTGTAAGTCTAGAGTAACGACAATGACCATGGCTCAATGGACTCGCCAAGTCTAGTAGTCGTATCAAGTGACATGAGACGCAAGTAGTTAAAGTCTAACCCATTCATTTTCACGTTAGCTTTGCGAGCCAGCCATCGTTCTTCAGCACACACATATCACCGGACAAGCTCAGCGAACTCCTCAGCCTCGAATTGAGATAGCTATCTTCTGCTAGCAGCTGAATTATTTGAGACGGCGGCCAAATTGGTTCAAAAAAGCGAAGTTCGCTGGTTCTTGTTCCGATAAATTTTCTTGCCATTAAAACGCTCATTAGCTTAGTGCAAAGCAGACTTGAATCAAGAGCGAAGGGACCATAAGGCGCAATTGAATCGGCGTTCCAACTCCTCAATTCAAATCAATTGACAACGATGTGGTCGGTAGCGCGACTTAGCCGTGCCCGTGGATCTCTGAAATGTTTTGCCTCTGTATTTTGGATAATTCTGAGATCTGTCACTTTAGATGTGGAGTTGATCCTTGAGGTCTACCCAGTAGAAACTACAGGAAGTACCAATCCAGTCTTCAATCTTATTATGAAATTCAAATCAAGATCGAGATTATATGGTCTATAAGAGCGTAATAGTTTATTAACATCAACGATTAGTGAATATATTGTATATATATATAATTATATGGTTTTTTGTATATATTGCTCTTTCTAAGCTGTAAGAAGTTCAAATTTTCCGACACTAGTCGATTACGGTCATAGGTAGACATCTGATTTGCATATATCGTGAACTGAGAAAGCTTCTAGACTCGTTGACTATATGCCGGTTAAAAGAGTTTGTACATTCGACATTAGACGACTAGCTCTAATTGGTGATCTACTAATGTCTTATTCTCGTTAAAGGCATCGAAAGTGTTTTTGTCATGGTATAACAGAATGGCTATTTCTATGCGGCTCTGCCGCCAACAACCGAGATAGTGGGAGACCTATTTAGTGAAGTCCTCACGCTCTAGTATTCTGCGAAACTAGCCATCCATCTCTAGATCAAGCATGGCAAGTACTATAGTTTGGTCACTGGGTATGAAAAGGTAGCACGAACTGTAACCTCGCATGTATCATCACTGGAACATGGCGACTGGATGGACTTTTCTGCTGAACAAATCAAGCAAGCTATACAACTCTTCGAGTCCATAATACACATCTCGAGTCAAACCACAGCTCTAGATAGTCTTACATACTTCAATTACTTGCTCTACCTTAATCATGTCTGTTTTCTAACTGGCTACCAAATATCACGTGTCATACTTAATAAGAAAACTCAGCTCACTGTCTATCAAATTTTAATATTAAGAGTTACATCAATCTATTTGATACTCTGACTAGATGAGTCCTTCACAAACCAGCAGTCACGACCTACAACCAACTGGTCTCGAGTACGGACTCGCGAGCATTTTAAGTTGTCCTGCAGCCAGTCTCCGTCTTACGGGTCTCCTTTCTCGCCATATCTTCCTCTATCGGTAACGCAAAGCGTTGTCCATTTCAGCATTTCAGTGCTCATTAAAAATAAAATATGAAAGTTTATTGGGTAAACTGTAGTGTTTTGCCGTACATCTATTTAAAGCGAGATCTCATATCTAATATACGAATGCCAGTGTTCCCTCACAATGCATCTTATATGGCCAAAAAAGCTCTGTAAACCGCGTGCTGAGAGCACTAAAATTATGTTAATAATAACAGGGAAATATTGTCACAACACTTACACACTTGAAACCGGAAGCGTTTGGAGTTGTACAATTTGACCACCATAACTAGCTCTATTTGTTCTTATATGACTCGATATTGACGTATTACAACCCCATTGGTATTAATAGGAGTGGTAATCTTAAGAAAGCTGTATCGATGTCACCTCGAAGCTGCTCGTGCAAGTTTGAAGAGTAAAATCTCATTATCATCAGCTATTCCTCGTTTTCTTTTGTCTACTAGAAAAACCAGAAATATTTAAAACACTCATAAACATTTGGTCACTCATTAACTTTTAGTCATGGTTGCAGCTAGAGAAATTTGCAAGGACCGTATTTGGATAGACGGTTGCTTTGACTTCGCTCATCACGGTATGTTACGACGGGTCAACCCTTTCGTTTTTGTTTATCTCGTAGGCGATTTGAGTAGATAGGTGGAGAAAAATGTCAAGCATACAGCCACTTCAGCAGTCTTACAATTGCTGTAGCGAATCACAGATGAACAGAGAAGACGCGGTGAATATGATTTACTGACTATACTTTTTTTGGTTTTTGAAGGTCATGCCGGAGCAATGCTTCAAGCACGTCAACTTGGAAAGTCTCTGTATGTTGGCGTACACTCAGATGAGGAAATTTTGGAAAATAAAGGACCTGTTGTCATGACGCTCTCGGAGCGCGTGTTGGCCGTCACTGCATGTAAATGGGCCACGGAAGCAGTTCCTAACGCACCTTACGTCACAGATCCTGCTGTGATGGATGACTACGGATGCTTTTTCGTTGTACATGGAGATGATATCACCACAGATGCTAATGGAGAAGATTGTTATCGAGTTGTGAAAGAGGCCGGACGTTTCCTCATTGTTAAGAGAACACCTAATATCTCGACAACTGATCTTGTTGGTCGTATGCTACTGTGCGCCAAGAACCATCATTTGAAGACGATAGCCAGCAGTAGTGAAATAGCTGGTGTGGTCGATTCAGCTAGGCTTGGCAAGCGTGTCGATGAACGACAATGGATAACAAATGAGTCCTTGGAGAAATTCTCGGCCTATGCTACTGCTGAAGATGGCAAAAACAAATGGGCAGGAGTGTATATGTGGACTCCCGACACGTTGACAACCATTACCGAGCCTTCCGCTGAGCTAATGTCTCGCCGTACGAAGATGATTTACGTTGATGGTGGTTATGATTTGTTTTTTGCTGGTCACATTGAGTTCCTCAAGTTGGTTTCGGAGAGAGCTGAGCGTCTTTCACAAGAAACTGGAGCAGAGGTCGGCATTGTTGTTGGTATACACGATGACGCTACTGTGAACGCGTTCAAGGGACTCAATTATCCTATAATGAACATCTTCGAACGCGCTCTCTGTGTCTTGCAGTGTAAATATGTCTCGCATGTGATTTTGCAGGCGCCATACTCTCCGACTCGCAGGTTCTTGGAGAAACTTCCGTGGGAAATAGTTGCTGTCATGCATGGCCCAACAGCTTTCTCAAACAAAGTTGAGTCGGATCCTTACTCTGAGGTCAAAAAGATTGGTCTATATGGTAGCATTCCTGACCACCAATACAAGGACATATCAACCGAGACCATTGTCGAGCGAGTTACTCGTAATCGTGGTGTATATGAGGAACGACAGAAGCGAAAAGGATGGAAGGCTGACGCTGAGAAGGAGCTCAAGAGGAAAGACGAGCAAATGCAAAAACAGTAGATATCATTGTGGCATATCTGGTTTCTTTCATTTTGGCGTTGAAGTGTATTGTACGTGAAGGGATTGTTAGGGCGATTCAAGTTTTAATTTTTAGTCATTTGGTTATAGATCAAAATGTGATTTTATTTCTACTCAGCAGCAGATTCAGAATACGAGGATGGTATTTTCTTGCTGTTTGATGATTATGGGATTCTGTGAAACATAGATATGGTGATTTGTATTTTTCAATTTCTCTTCTTTTAGTTCATCCGCTTATTAGAATTTTTCTCAGCAGAGGATTAATGCCATAATGTACGTTACAGCAATACGTGTTGACTACTGGAATTGACTGACCTATATTGCGCGCGACATTTTGTACAGCGTTATTTAGTATTAAAAAACCTGAAATTCTTATTTAACAGCGACTATTTTTATTTGATGACTACTATTTTTAATTTTATAGGCATTGTTAATACAGGTGGCCTGAGTTAATATTATTATGCTGCATTGTATAGTTGAAAGCTTGTAGTGTCATTGTCTATGTTGCTTTGCTTTCGAAGTCTAGTGACCTGGAAGTCCAATGATTTGACGTAGGGTAGAGTAGAATATTTCCCTCATTCTTAAAGAGCCACATATTTGACCACAGTGCTCGATCTAGTCAGTAATGTGCCAGATCGAGGCAGGGATATGATTAACAAATTTGCCTCCAATGTGTTCCCTTTTGGCTTTTTTTCAGCTCTTACATTGCGATTCTGGGTATTTCTCTTAAATCACATACCACAAATTCTGCAAGGACAACTGGTTGGTAGCTTGAAGCCCTTCAACAAAGACCCACAGAAGAAGTAATAATTTATCTTCGTATGGTTCTAGCTCATATTTATTAACAAGCAACGCCTATCGTAACTCTCCCGAACTAATTTGCTGCCTATCGCCAGCAACTTCTCGGAAGCTACCTTTCGATAGATGGTATCAGCTCCAATCTACAGAAATCAATTGATAAGAAAGTCTCTTTTTCAAGTCGTGCAGTAATTTGATCACACACAGAACCAACCGAAAAAGAAATAAAGTCAATTGTTTATCACCATATATGCTCCCTCGATTTACATTTTATCATATATATAATTGTCCCACTTCATTCATTTAAGTCTTTTCAGAACTTAATATGGTGAATTTGGCGAGTTAAGACAAAGCGGAGGTATTACATCCAAACGATTTCTTTCCCTATATCTACCGCACCAATGACTACTAAATCATTGTATTTCATTGCTGGAATGTTATGTTTATGACATGGAAACTGGAGGTGTAGTCGAGGACCCAATGTAAACTTATATGTAAAGTATACTGTGAAAGGTGTATTCACCACAACTACTTCGCAACCATTAGAACATAATAATAATATAATGATATGTAATAACTCAAATAGCATAAGTAAGTCAAAAGAAAAGACAGAGACCGTATTAGAGAGAATGTTAATTCAAAAACCAATAAGACAAAAGGAAACTGTTGAACACAATACTCCGCCTTTCAAAACAAAAAATTGAACTAGTAAATTACAGAGCAAACTACTATGTTCAAGCATAGAAATTATTAAGATATAACAAAACTATCCATAGCAACTCCAATAATCCTATCCAATGTTAATAAAGATATAGCATATATACAACGAATCAACTTCAGGTCCACTACAAATGGATGGGAAAAGAATATGTATCATATGTATGTCTTTGCGTAATATTGCGCACGCTCAGTTTTCTTCATCAAAAACATCTTCATCCACCTCAAACTTGGTCCTGCCATCCCAAGATGGACGCTTATGAGATCCATATCCTCCATTCGAGTTAGACCTTCGCCGCTGCATGTTGGAACTCAAATTATAATCCTCCTCTACATCTTCGAGCTCATCACCTTCTCTTCCCCTAAAACCCTTGATGTTAGCTTTCATGATGTATGACGTAATGAATATAAACCCTAATCCTTACCAATTGCCGCGCCCAGCACCATCTTTCTTGGTCTTGTATGGAGCATGATCGCTGGTCACAAAAGGAGCCTTGCCAAAGAGACGAGGAACATTGTTCTCATGTAAATTGGTAGTAGGTTCAGCGTGAGCAGTTCCATGAAATTTATTGGTTCTAGCCATTATAGTAAGAGAAGCTATATGTAGATCAATGCACCAAGAGAATTAGGTAGATATTATGCCTCTCAACAGATCCAAACAAGAGCGTATCAAACGTAAATGTCTATTTCAATAGTGAATGATTGATTATAAGAAAAGACTCGGGACTGTTTCAAATATTATGAATTCAACTGAATATGCTATCAATTGAAGTACTATGAATCAGAGCAACGAAATGTATGTGAACTCAACGCTACACGAAATCACAAGATTGCGAAGATAAGTTGCTGAACAGAAAGTTGTGTAACGTTCAGTCCTTGAAATATTCAATTCTAGTGCAGAAAGAAATAATTGCGAATGGAAAATGAAGAGGGGCGTTAGGAACGAGGTCAGGTCCTTATATAGTTTTTGGTTGTATGCGTCATGGGGACTGCAGCAGTATGCGACAGCACTGATAGAGAAGATGGAGCAGGAAATTGACTTTGTGCAGTGGAAACATGGCCATGTGTCTTCTTCCCACTTAGTAAATTCTAGGATTCTCTACAATTTCTACAAGCAAACTGTAATCGACGATTACTTTCAATTTAAGCTGTTAGCTATTTACTTTTGACTTTTTTGGGTCTGGACTGTAGAATATGGCATCACTAAGACGATAATTTCATTACCGTTTCGTGATACTTGACGTTGACTACGCCAGTCTGCAACCCCATTAGAACTTTCTCTCCCAACTATACTCTTGTCACCTCTTTTGAGTGTATAAACAATTACGCAATTATATCACTGCTTTTCGATAGTGTTCTATGGCCTTATAGACCCAACTTGGGACGTTACTGCTATAGCAATTAGCATGCTGAAATAACTTGCTCAGCAACAATGCTTTACAGCTGAAACGTAATTAGTTATGCCTTCTCTAGTGCAACTGCGACGCCATCTTCCGGACTCCAATGCCGTGCAAGTCGCTCTACATACCTCATTAAAACTTTCGTAAAGGCAATTTATTTTTATGCCTGATTACCTATCTATGTAACTGACGTCTCGATGCTTTATTAAATTGCGGTCAGCGGCAATTATGGAACCGATTAAGACGGAACCAGGGAGCATGGAACAATCTGGGGCGGATGTATCGACCCCTAGTGCTTCAACATGTAAAAGATATGAAGTTTATTACCTTGCTGTATAATTCAATTATAGAATTAATCCCAAAACGCCTACATCAGAGGTGCTCGAATAACGAAAATAGCAATTGATAACAATTCTGGCGTCAATGATATCCACTATGTGGCCGTAATAGGTCGGTCCGTCAGGTGCTCTCAGAGCTATTTTGGAAGATCTCGCGATCTGGCCATGGATCACACGACTTCCTGAGCCTCGATTCTGACCCGCAATTAACTTATTTTACTTACAGGTCAATATCTACGTGACCTGGGGTTAGGCTATTATAATTGATGTTTGGGCTAGCTGTGACTCACCGAGATATTGAAGGGAAGATGCTGCTATCTTTGGTGCTCAGAATTACCTAAACAATGTCCCGAGTAGTCCAGTGCATTCCGGTATGTTCTCGTCCTCTCTTTTCGCCTACCTTTCTCCATAGCATACCTCACATCACAGAGCTCAGTCACCAGTAATATTCCCTTACCCAAATAGTCTTTTCCTCCACTTTTGTACCCTAACACCGAATTAGCGTACTAGGGTTGCTACGGCCGATATCGGTGCGTAAAAAACCTATCTCTTCTTGCTCATCTCTACAGTTGGCCCTGCATATGTACCCTAACCCATGCCGATATTACTTCCCTCGGCTTACTATAATGGATCTAATCTGAGAGTACGTCTCACCCTAAACGCCACTTTCGCCAGTATTAGTAACTCCTTTTCAGTAACCAACCTGATAGTGGGAGTTTTATATTATACTTATTTTTACTGGACATAGTAAAAAACTCTTCGAGCATTTTTTTTTATTAATCAGCAGGTTTTTTTCTCTCGTCCTATTATTAATTTCACAGCATTGAACTATTGAGAATAGAAAAGGAACGTATTTCGCTCATTATACCAGGATACTGACTATTATACTGGATTCGACAACAGTCGACTGAAAAAGCCTATTTGCCGATTAAAGCGAAAGGCCCTTTTTTTTCACAGTTTTACTCATTTCCACTAAGAATAATAGAAGCAGAAGCATCGGCATCTTTTCTCTTAAATAACGGATACGGTTACTTTCGCTTCTATATCGTCAGTAGCTGTTGATTTCATACGCAAAGTTAGTTATACAGTGCTATCACTGGGAATAAGTTGATAAGCTACTTTGCAAAAGTACATCATACGCTCGAAACACTACAAGAAACCAAGCATACAGCTTATCTGTGCGTAATGTCCGTCTCATTGGTACTTACTCATCCATCGCTGGCCGCCGATCCAGCGTTCGTGTCGAAAATAACTGACTGTTTGCCACAGCCTGTGTCACACCAGATGATTGACCGACTAACGAGTGGCGTTGTATCTCTACCCAAAGACCAATACTCTTTGATTCGTGTCGCGCCATCGGGTATGCTGTTACCTGTGGATGTTTTATCCCAACTTCTAGCATCACTCAAGCCAGGTGGTATGGTTGAGGGTGTCGCTACTTCACAGAATATGGATGCTCTTCTAAATGGTTTCTTGATATCTGAAGGTAATGGTACGGACATGAAGTGGTCAAAGCCAGACACTCAGAAAGTTTTTGTACTCAAACCTCGTAGCAAAACCTCATCTACGGGTTCTAAGATTATTTCTCTTGCGTCTTCCGCTACAAAATCGTCTGCGTCCAGCCCTGAACTTTCAGACGCCTCATCAGTTTCTTCGACAGTTTCATCTATAGAATCGCCTAAGCGACCTGCAGAGGAACCATGGATAGTGGATATGGATGATGGTATTAATATCAACGATGACTTGGATGATGATGATGATGATTTGATTGATGAAGACACATTATTGGATGGTGAAGTTCCTGCTACCATCAAGATTCCCACGTCTTGTCAGCCTAAAGGAAAACGCAGACGCAAAGCTTGCAAGGACTGTACTTGCGGTTTGAAGGAGCTGGAACTCCAGGAAGAAGAAGCACGCAAGGCAGCCCAGGTCAATATTGTTAGCCTTTCTACAGACGATACTACTGAGATCGACTTCACTGTTCCTGGAAAGACAGGTTCATGTGGAAATTGTTCTCTAGGAGATGCCTTCAGATGTGACGGATGCCCATACTTAGGACTACCGCCATTCAAAGAGGGTGAGGTTGTTAGTTTAGATGCTATAGGTGACGATTTTTAGAGTACCGAAAAAGTTCTGTCTTTACTTCCTGTCTGATAATTTACAATATATAAAGGTGTGGGTGTTACTGGTCAGATGTATTATGAAAAGTGTCTATAACATGTATCTTGTTTTGTTGTGTTAGTTTTGTTTACGAAAGGTTACGATGCATTTGCACTCTAGATTTTGTCTTGGAATTCTTTTCTTCCTACTTTAATAATATTTAAGAGCTTGATCTCGAGAGCTCATATATCTCAATTATTCGAGCATACGGATTTTCATTTTTTATGTACTTTTATTGCCATTAGCCATGTCATTGGTGTTTTAATTAAAATCTAGATAGTTTCTATCATGTGACATTTACTTTACTTTTTCAGTAGCTGGCTACAGCAGAATAGTAGCATTTGTTGGACAGTTTAAAAGCAGAAATATATATACGTTATTCTTCATTATAGTGGGCTCTTGTTCTTCGACAATTCGCCTTATTGTCCATTTCTGGAGTGTGTTTCGTTTCGCGTAAGATTAGCTGCGGCGCTCCTGATATATTTCATAACCCATAAATGTTATGTTCTTGAGCAGTATATAGTACTTACATACTGAATTCACTATTGTCGGACGATATTGAGAGCACTTCCATATTCTATCATTTCTGATGGCATAAGGACGTTTATCGATCTAGAGAAATAAGGAAATAGTGTAATATTACTGTTACAGCTGGTGCAGATTTTATTATCATTTTTTTGAAGCAAATATATCTCATCCTTACTACTCATCATCAGATTCGAAGGTTTTAAGGGGAATTTCGGAGAGTAGTAGTATTTAATAAGCCATCAATTTAATGGAAGATTTTACTTCAAGAAGATAGCTATAGTAAGATAGAAGATATTACCTAGTGGAAAGTCGAGAATAAGGCGTTTAGATTTTCAGCGGCGTAGTAAAATACAGATAGACCGAATAAAGATGGAGTTTTTGAAGTCGACAATCGCCTCCATCGCAAAAGCCAACTCAGCATTTCCATACTCCACTGGAGAAAAGATAGAATTCCGTAATGATACAATCTGGAATGTATATCATGGAACACAAAGGGTAAGTTAGGTATTGAAGTTGCTGATTGCGACGGCAGCGTCGAACTTTAGCTTGTGTTGTACATACTAACGTTCTTTGATATTAGAGTGATAACAGTCCATGCACAATATTTGAATTCGATGTTAATTCTCAAAGGAGTCGACTGCCTCTTGCAAGAAATGCAGTGAAGAAGCTGAGAACCCTTAGATTTCCAGGAATTATACGTGTTCTAGATACATTTGAGGTAGGTTCATATTTACTTTATAGTACGATACATGGACTCGAAGTGACAGATCTTGATCTATGAAAGAACACTTTTCTAACCTAGATTTATCTATAGTCCGAGAGTATAATTCTAATTGCCACGGAAAAGGTCATTCCTCTTGATATTGCTATTCAGAGTCTCAAAAATGTGAACAACGAAGTTATCAAGTGGGGTTTATATTTAGTTGCGAATACTGTTAAATTTATTAACACAGATGCGGGATCGACTCATGGAAATATTAGAATGTCTTCAGTGTATGTCACGGAGAGTGGTGAATGGCGTCTATCTGGATTAGAGTTACTTACCTCTCCAAAGGAAGAAGAACCTATTCTTTATGTAAGTTTATGCTCTCGGAATATTATTTGTTTTTGATTAAGAAACTTTTACAGAGACTACTGACACTGAAATATTTCTATTTAGACATTCGGAGGTTTAGTTCCCGAGTCTTCTCGTTATGCAGCACCAGAAGTCATCAAAAGTGGATACGATGGATTGAGAAAGTAAGTGTAGTCTCATGGATTTTCGGTATGTAAACTGACAGCGATATAATATATGCAGACAGCCTCCCCATCTTTTGGACTCATATCATTATGGGATTCTTATTTATGAAGTTTTTAATGGACGCTTATCAACTGTTGACCAACTTCAAGAGAATTCTCCGAAGCATATTCCACGTGAGTTATTTGGACCTTTTAGAAAACTCATTCAGCCTCTTCCACGATCAAGAGCAAGCGTAAAACAATTTGTAGAAGTTGGACAGGGTGACTCGAATGTAACACCTGGAGCAGGATTTTTCGTAACGCATCTGATTTCGTTATCAAAAAGCCTAGAAAATTTAAGTGTACAGAACGAGTACGAACGAGATACCTTTTTGAGGTATGTTTTTCTTAAGTCAAGTATCCATATATTGTTCCTCACAATTTATTACTAGAGAACTTCAAAGTACCAAAGATAAGTTTCCTCCAGGGTATCTGAGAGTGAAGGTTCTGCCTGAGCTAATAAAGTGTCTAGAATATTCTGGAGGTAATGTTTAAATGTTTGATTGTTATACTGCTACATGAAGGACTAAATTTTAACGGTATGGGAGATACAGGTGGGCCAAAGGTCCTAATGGTAATATTGGATATTTCGCAAGAATTGGAGGCAGAAGAAGTCCAGAATATTTTGGTTCCCATTATTGTGAAAACATTTTCAATGCCTGATCGTACAATTCGACTTGCTTTGCTTGAATCACTTCCAAAATTTATAGAACATATTCCGAAAAAGATTGTCAATGATAAATTATTTCCAGATATGCTGACTGGTTTTGTCGATATTTCTCCAGCTATTCGTGAACAAACTGTTAAAGCTGTCTTGGTTATTATTGATAAGCTATCAGAGAGAAACATCAACAATGACTTGCTCAGACATTTGGCCAAAACTCAGAATGACGAACAGCCAGGTATTCGTACAAACACTACTGTGTGCCTTGGCAAAATCGCACATAATCTTGGTCCTCATACTAGAGCACGGGTTCTTATAGCCGCTTTTACTCGTTCAATACGGGATCCTTTCGTACATGCTCGCAATGCCGCGTTAATGGCATTGGCTGTTACGGTCGACATATTCTCAGCGGAAGATTGCTGTAACAAGATTCTACCTACAATTTGCCCATCGTTGCTGGACAAGGAAAAGCTGGTTAGAAATCAAGCTCATAAGACGTTGGATATCTATTTAGCAAAAGTTAAATCATATGCCAGTTGTATGTCAGATCTCGATTCTACGCAATCTTTGAATTCAGTGCCCGCCTCGCTTTCAAGTACCCCCAGGCCGCAACAGGATACTGACAATACTGCTGCAACTGATTCTTCATGGAGCGGGTGGGTTAATGGTTTTACAAAACGACTAGCGGTCGATGAGAATGAAAATGATCACGGTATTTCTATATCTGACAAATTATCGAGTGGTTCTCTTATTTCAGCTGAAACAAATATCACTCCAGCTGGTCCAAGAAGTGCTACTTTAACTTCTTCAAGCACTTCAAATGTGAGTGGTCGTTCTGAGGCTGCAAATTCATCACCAGGTTTTGGTACTGCCACTATGTCTTCTTCAAAGTTTAACCCAGTTAATGGCCAAGACAATGAGGATAATGATGTTGAAAACGATTTTGGATGGGGTGATTTCGATGACTCTGTTGCTGAAGATACTATGATACAAAACAATAATGGTAGCCGAATTGAAGCTGACGCGTGGGAACCGTTCGACAAATCTACAACTGTTGTGCGAACGAATATAGTATCTAAGACTGCAAATTCTGGATCTTCCAGTCTACCGCGATCGTCAAAGCTGTCGACCTCTGCAAAGACTACCATAAGAGATGTCAAGACTGTTTCTGGTATATCTAGTGCTAATAATTCTGCGAAATCGAAAGCGCATTCCATAGCGGCACTGAAAGAACAGAAGAAGAAGCAGAATATATTTGCAGATCAAGGAGTCTCCGGTGAAGAAGAGAATGGCTGGGACGACGGATGGTAGGTATTGCAAATACTAATTAAAAATCATTTTATAAAGAGGATAGTTGAAAGATGCACTTATTATAGCTTTTAGAAAAATGTTTTTTTTTTGGTTTCTTTCGGTTGAAAAGTTTTATGAATAATTTGAATATTTAATAATTTGCATCTAATAGCAGTAACCTGTTAATATATGTATGATAGAGGACCACACAATCTACTGTTACTAGAAACTAATTACACATCCTATCTTCTATAATATCTATTGATTATTGAAGGTTGCTTATTGCCATGTTTGCATTCGAGAAGGTATTTTTTATGACGCAGATAAACAAACGCATCATCCACCCTTAAATTCAGCCGCGGAGATATCTCCCACAGAATCAAATCCAAACTAAATTATTACTAGCGCACCAAATACATACCTAATTACTAGTACATATAGCATCTCTATCAGATTTATTTTATCGATGATCTGTTAATATTATCATACAATATTGGGGGTTATTACGTTTTTACGGTAGACCCTTCAACGTCGCCAAGTATAGTGTTTTAAATAAATTATTTATCACGACAATAATCTTTAGGTGAAGACTGTTGTTCACTATAGTCACATTATTCCCTATATTAACGACTATTTGGGCGGTTAGAGACCCAAACTTTGAGCATGTTGTAGAAGCCTTAATCAAACCACTTACACATGTTATACTGTCACTAGCACAGTAGCTGTTCACTTGACAGTCTTCAGTAATCGTTGTACTTCTGAGTAGATTAGTCATTTATGTAGTACTTGGTGCCACAAAATAGCATGTGCCATAAAGATATATATAATTGTAAGTTGCTCCATTATTATCGTTTAAAATATAGTCTCTTGCTAAATAACAATCACTGTATCTTACAAGGTGAGACCCATAGCAGGACGTAATATAACTGTCATGACGCATTATTGATTGATCACCATCATATATCAGTGAATCACGAATTCTATTGTCATAGCCTCTGGAATCTCGAAGTATTAACTCAAGACAATCAAACCTCTCATCTTCCTCACTGTTATGGAATTCAAATTCGAAGGTCGTGAATATATCTTAAAACTTCTTCGTAAGTTGTTCCATATTCATCATCGTGGGTATTATCACGATGGATTAATTCTCTTAGAAGTTGATAGTAGCTATTGTTATAGCTGGTTACCATTTCAGAGAATTGCGTATCATTGTTACCAAAATAACTTCCGATTACGATACTTTAAGCTTCATATAATATGGCGGGGGCAATCATAATTCTTGAAAGCATTTACTCTCACAAATAATATTATTAATGACAGCAATATGATTAGGTTACTATATCTATGCATTTATTTCTTCTATATGTGTGAGTGAATGGTGTTAATTTTATGTGTAGATAAATATTAGCATTGATAATATTTATCTCGTGTTTGATCCTAATACGACAATAAAACTGGTAACTAAATCCATAAACGTGTTTCTTTTCCACAATTAAGGTTTTAAATGCTTAAAATTATTGCAGATATTGAAAACAAAATAAATGAAAGCCTCACACCGACCAGCGTGGTACATTAGGGAATATCGTCAGTTTTGTTCTTCTCTCCTTGAAGAGGGAGCCTTTTTTTTTGGTGCTTCAAGGAATAGAAAGGATAGGACCATCTTGAATCTACTACTTTTTTTCTTTAGAAAAATAAAGAAAAAACTTAGACTATTATTTCATTGGTTCCTTTTATCTTTATCCCTAATTCTTTCGTTTGTGGGTCACTTTCATTTTTGCTTGTTGATTGCTTAGGTCATATCTATCACCTTCGCATCACCTATCGGTTCCAGCTAATCGCAGTATCTGTGAAGCACTTTTTTTGCTTTGATTTAAGGTCAGTACAAATTTTATTTTGGTTGGGCATAGACATCGACTCGAATTTGGTAGTAGTGACGTCGTTTGTGTAATGGATGCATGCGATGGATAAATATATGTTTTAAGGAAGAATTTTTTTTATTTACTCCTTTCAATGTGTTGGTATGTTAACCTGCTAGTTTCCTACTATTAGTTCTCGGTGTCGGGCGTGATTCACGATATACATTTATATTAATATATCGGAATATCTATTTTGCTTGTCAGTATTCGTTTTAGATCTGACAAAGATTGACTGATTTCTATTGATCTTTACATTTGATTATATACCTTCGGACAAGTGCTTTCCTTGAGCACTAGAGGAAAGAGGCTAGGATTCATTAGAGAGAATCATTATCTTTCTATTGGACGAAACTTTCTATTGGAATTTTTATTCAGGTTAATGGTGCTTCCTGTTTCGCTGATTGGCACTACAGGGTTTTCAGTTTGAATATACATCGACTGCATTTGGTAAAAAGAGTAGATATAGAATCTGAGGTTGGACTGTTTCATTTCACAGCTGAAGTTCGACTATTGATTAACAAGCTCCACTCTAATTCTCGATCATTATACTTCTCTTATTAGAAAGTGGATTGATCATTGTGTCTATGATAAATATCGGCCGCAGTATACAGTAGAAAATAGGTGTCATTATAACAGGAGCTTCGTGCTTTCAATTTGATTGTGCAAATATTCGCATCCCGACTAAAAGAAACGACATAGAAAAGGAATTTGAGCTATTAGATTAGTTTCATAATCTTTTTTATATCTATTTAAATATCTTTTGAGTGCGGACTTCCATAATTACTTTAAAGTGGCGTGGTAAAATAAAGTCTTCACAGTTTTCCATCGATAAATCGGTGTGTCAAACGACTTATACCGCATTCGGCTGCAATTTTGTCATTGTTGCTCTGTTATAGTAATGCCTGCTGCAGTCAATTCAGGAACCGTTTCGACGGGTACTAATAATGGTGGTCAGAATAATTCTCATCCGCCGACCTCAGGGTCTGATTCTCATCGACATCCTTCTTCAATAAGAGGTACTTACCGCAGTTCTAACTCGCCATCTGGTGATGGCTCATCACAAAATCAGCAAAGGTAATGTCTATTAAATGTTTATGGTAATATTTACGCATAATTCTGACTCTCCCTCTAGGCGAAATTCCAAACCTTGGAGCAATCACAATAATGCGCAGAACTCGGGACCCAGAAACTATGGCAGCAATGGAAGGCAGTCTCCTAATATAGAGGTAGACTCTCCGGAGCGACATATGTATGATAGGCTACTATTTCTTCTTATTCGGTCAATTGGAAGTAGTGTTATCATAACGGTCAGATCAGGTGCCAAATTTTCTGGTATTTTATCTTCGGCCAGTACGCATGGTGATGTAGGTGTGTCAGTAAGATTTGCAAGGCAAATTGCTGCTCCTCCTGGAGAAGAACTTGAGACTGATGCTGCTGATACCGTGATTTCTACGCTCGTGGTTCAGCCAAAGGATCTTTTAGATATAAAGATCATGGAGTTAAACCTTGCGGCTGGACCTTCTACGACTTTCAAGACAGATTCAGATATATCAAGAAATTCAGGTGAGGCAAAGCAGCGTGAGCTGCAGCCGTGGATGCCTGATACCTCAATACCAATGGAATCTTTGGACGATTTAACGTCTTCTGGAGACACAACTTGGGATCAGTTTGCTGTAAATGAGAAATTATTTGGAATCCAAACGACTTTCGATGAGAACTTGTATACTACAAAATTGGATAAGTCACATCCTGATTACAAGAGAAGGGAGGCAATTGCTGCTAAAGTTGCAAAAGAGATCGAGAGTTCCAGTCATGGTGGTAATATTCATCTTGCTGAAGAGAGAGGCCTAGTAGTTGATGATAGTGGAGTTGATGAAGAGGATAAGTATTCAGGTGTAGCACGGGATACACCTTCTAAGTCAGTGATGGGTGCTCTTCAGAGCAGTTCTTCCAATAGATATACTCCTCCAGCACTTCGTCACAAGACTGTACAGCAGCAAAAACAACAGATTCCTCAACAACAGCAGGTCAATGTTGCTCAAACACCTGCTTCCCAGGTTGACTCTGCTATCCTTGCTAGCCGAATTTCAGCTACTTCAAACCAATCATCGCAACCACAATCGACAGCCTCAAAGGCTCCGCTCTCATCTGCTCCATCTCCTCAGCCGCGTACGTCTCAGAAGACATCTACAGATACAGAAGCGACTTCTGTATCTACAATCTCTTCTATACGTGCATCCCATTCTATGCAAACTGAATCTCCAACAGAGCTGGGTGCTTCCGCAACGGTAGAAGTGAGTGTGAAGGCTAAATTGTCGGAGTCGTCAGATTCAAATGTCCCTCAAACAAAGAATAAACCATCCTTAGCGAATATTGCAACGAAGGCGAGCAATAATACTCAGAAAAGCAAGACTCAGAAGTCTCCTGAGATTGAAGAAAAGATGCTTGGAACATTCAAGCAGTTTGTTTCAGGTGAGAAGGAACGATTATTACAAAAGAAGCAGGAGTTATTTAGAAAAGAAAAGGACGGACGCCTTCATGATCTTATGGCATTTTCCCAGTCTTTCAAATTACATACGCCGGTACCAATGGATTTGGTCCCTATACTCGCAAAAGACAAGGTGAAACAAGATGAAATTATACAAAAATCAGCGCAAAATGCCAAGCAAGTAGATGCCAAAAAGCCCTTGTCGACGTCGGCAATTGCCCAAGTTAATGCAGCAAAGAATGGCAATAAGCCAGTTGGAAATTTATCCTCTAGGTTGGTAGGTACTCACTCCCCCAAAAAGGAAGAAGGATCTACTGTTCCTTCACCAGTACCATCATCCCTTCAAATGGTGGGATCTCCCAAGAAGCTCAATGTCAATGCCCATGAGTTCAAGCCAAATCCATTTGCAGCCTCATTTACACCGCTTTATGCACCTGGTAATTCTCCTGGTGCGCCGAAGTCTGCGTCATCTCCCATCTCTACAGCTAAGCCTTTAAGCAAGACAGCTTCTCGTTCTTCAAGCCCAATTGTTTTCTTCACCAGCAAGATTCCTAGTGAGCCACGGCCACTTGTCAAAAACTTTTTCAATCCTTTTAAGAGATCAAAAGAGGAACATGGCGGTTCAGATACTATCACTCTTGATAAAGCGTATTATTTTTCACCTGTATGGCCCTTTGGTGATAATCCACCTCATACTGAAATATTTGTTGTCCCAGAGCAGATCTCGTCTCAGAGGATATACGGTATTCCGATGCCTGGTGCTCCTATACCATTTTCTCCTAGAAATGGATCCGTACTAATGCCTGGTGGCCAGATTTCACCTTCTACTACAGGAGCAGCTCAGCCAATTACTTCATTGCCTTCTCAGCATTATGATGATTCAATGAGAACTATGATGCCAACATCTCCACCAGTCGCGTCTCCTAGCATGGCACCCCAGATGATTCCCTTTTCACCAAATATAATGTATGCGCAGCATCCCTACTCCCCTCAATATGCTTATGGTAGACCAGGTATGCCACCAGGTTTCATTGCGGGTCCGCCGCCACCACAGCAGCAGTTCATTCCACAACCATTTCCTGGACAATATATGCCCTCTCAGCAGCTTCCTACTAGCCAAGGCTATGCATCACCAGGAAGGCATGGACAAGCCGCAATCATGGTTCCTAATGGAAGTCAGCAGGGCAGCTTCAATGGAGGTTACTATAGCCAGCATCAAGTACCTAATATGATGATGCGTGGACCAATTCCTGTTTCGCAGCCTGGTGGGCCTACTATGATTGCTGCACAGGGGTTAATGGCACAACCATTGGGACCTCCGTCATCCAGCCAACATCGTCAATTTGATGGAAGTCCGGATCAAAGTAAGTCTTCTCAAGAATAGTTTGGAGTAATCAATTGCTAGAGCTAACATGTGATTTGTGTCACAGACAAATGATATCATTAACTCTCCTCTATTGTTACATAGGTTAATGTATGTTTTCAATCTACTGGGGTCAATGTTCTATGGATTTCGTATTAGTATGAAATAGGATATCCGAAGTCTGCTTCCATTTGATAGACTGGCCAACTTAAATATACAATTAATAAGCAGTAAAATATACTATCCTAGAAAGGAGAATCTGACAAGATACATAGGAGACAGTGACATGCGAGTTGTTGGTTGGATTTAATCTCAACAATCCGAATTTTCTGTTCTTTTATATATTAAAATGCTAGCTCCTCTGTTACATTCACATCTCTTCTTCTCCTATCATGAATTTCTTTTATTTTATCATTATCTCTATCTCTATCTCTATCCTATAGGTAATGTCTTTAATCTATCGTAATTTTCTTTCCTCCGGTCTATAAAGAATTCATAGCAACATGTATTGGGTCTGACGAATAGGTGATTGTTTCGATCACTTGATAGAGTCTACCCTCTGTTCAAATTTGAGCCCTAGATTATTAAGCGTGGGGTACTTTGTAGCACGCACTATCTCGTGAAGATGTTATTATAAACCAGAGTAATAGTCAAGTAGACATTAAGATATATATTAGAAGTATTGACAGTGAGTATAAAACTGGCTGTAAAGTAGTAAAATACAGTCATCAGTTGATTGATTTCATAACGTTACATGAGAGCATTGGCTCGGACATATAGAAACAGATTATTGGCAGTATCGAAGATCAAGAAAAATAGTTGATACAAGAAATAATATAGACGGAACTTAAGCTAGATTCTATAGCTCCATAATAGCAACATATACTATTACAATAATGATATTTCATTAAAAAGACTCATGCAACCATACTACGACGTCTCTTTGAAGCAACATTTGAAGTGGATAATGATGATGAGCTTACTTCAGATGCGTCTTTAGAGCTATCATCCTTGATGCGATCATACACATCGCCGACACGATTCAAGACATTATCAAGGTTATCCTTCTTTTCAGAATTTGTGACTCTAGAGCTGGCATCCTCCAAGTAGCCTGTGGTTGAACGTCGGCCAGGACGTCGACTAACCGTCGTGCCATTTTCCGTACTTAATACGTCTATTATTGACTTTTTACGACTCAACTTTCCTGATTTTTCTATTGATTGTGAACTGCGACCAGAAAGAGACTCTATTTGAGATTGTGATATGCTAGATGAACCACGTCTTTTCCTAGTCTGCAGTGCAGTTTCCTGCTTAACTTTTGTAATGGGTTGATCTGCATAAACAGGTATCTTTTCGAAATCAGCGTTCTCTTGGCTTTCCTCTTGCTTGATTTTAATCTCTTGCACAGCATCGTTCTTTTCCACATCATTCTCAGCCTTCTGACCAGTGTTTCCTTGGTCACCAATTACAACAATCGCGTCGACGAATTGATCATGCTCTCGGCGCATTTTAGCTCTCAGCGATGGCAACGCATAGTTGACGTTTTTTCGTGCTCTTCCTCCATATCGACGACTCCCTTCCGGTGATTGTATTTGCTGATCGGACTCTAATATATTGTGTCCATCTATTTCTTTTAACAGCTCTGCCTGATCCGACGAAGGTTCTGTAGATTTCAGCTCCTTTATTACCGAAGTCTTCTTTGTATGAACATTTTTATGCTGAGTTTCTAAGTTTGTGTTCTCTAATATGGGAAAATCAAATGTTAAACAAAATTTCTATATAGCTGTCAAACATAACACTTACTTTGTTGCAATGCTCGCCTCTCTATTTTCGTCGAAGGTTTCCCTATCGAGTTCGTGTGCATGTCTTCTGTTTCTATTCTCGAAGACTCAGAATCATTTACAATCTGACGAGATTCAGATTCAGCAATTAAGCTGCGCCGGGAAATTCTAGTCGGCCCTACAACTTTAGATTTTGATGATGATAAAGATGAACTTCTGGTGTTAGAGGGCAGCATGATTTCTGTTTCTAGATCTCTATTTTCAGTTTCGGAAGCAACAGATATATCTGTTAGCACCACTCCTTCGTTAACACCGGGATCTTCCATATGAACATCTTCCACAGTAGGAGCATGCTGGCTCTCTTCTACCGAACTGGATTGTTGTGGAGCAACTGTTTGAGAAATCTTAGCTTTATAACTTGCATTTTGTGCCTTCACCATAGATACAATGTCAAGTTCATGTAAGCTGTCACGTCTTTTCCGCCTTGCAGGACGCACTGTATGCATCCCGTCCTTGAGAATAATTTCAGGAACATTAAGATCAGTTCCCATGTTTGGAGATTCAGGAATCTCCGATGCTGAAAGCTCTTCGGGTGCAAACTTGCGTGAATCTTTTGCTTGAGGTGACAGACATCGATTCCTGAGTAAAGGCAGGTTAATCGTGTCATTCAACAGTTTTCAGTCAACACTTCTTCTAAAAACATTGATACATACTCTTCGATATAGTTATCCGCATCTTCTTTCTCATCGTCAATGTTGTTATAGGCGGATAGTGATAGACGAGCTGATGACGATCGCTTTCTAGTAGAGATGTTTGCGATTCCAGGCAATTCATCATCATTTTCCTCTTCCTCAGGTATCATGGATTGTGTATTATCATCTGTCTCATACTTAAACTCATCTAGTATATGCTCAACTTCTCGCATTTTATTCTGCAGTTCCTTCTTAATATCAAAGCATTTTTTGGAAATCCATTTCTCGTGGCCGTGCTGGAGGGTTATAACCTGCTGGCGTAATTCCAAATTTTCTGCGAGTAAAGCAGATATTTTACTTTCAAGATTACTAATTCTTGATGAATGGTTGGAATTAATTCTATCATTTTATTATTCACATTAGCATGTCAATATTCTGTTAATATAAGTTCTCCATGGAGGTAATACCTAGCTAATTCACGGTTCTGTCGCAAGAATCGTCTCTTGACTAAACACATATTACGCGATTGGTTCCAATAATTAGCTTATATAAAATCACATCACTCTAATAGACGAGATTTAAAAAACTAACCTGAATCGATTGTTTCCATTGCAGGTTGCTCTGCAAGTCTTGCCATTTCGTAGTCTTATAGCCGTTCGTCAAGCGAAATGCCCCCGTTAGGCAGCCCAAACAGCAGGCGAGAGCGAGACTGGAGGCTCTTCAGAATATTAATTCCACACAAAAGCAATATTGACAACTATTCCCTCTTTTGAGCTTCTGAATGAGAAGATCAATGCTCTAAGCTCCTGTCTCGGCTTTCTTAAGAATGCCCGAAATAAGGCGTAATTGCTCTAAGAAATACTAGAGCTTGTTTTAAAATTTAGAGGCCATATTTTAACGTCACGGCAAAGCGTTTGTTTACTTTGAGTTGGGTTCCTATAGCGTTGCTATGACGATAATGCAGTTTCTATTTCTAGAATTATGCCACAAATGAGACTTTTAGCAGTAACGCGTCACGTCTTAAAAAGTCCACCAGATTAGTATTTCTTCTGCAACTGATAAACCTTCAAGGAGCGTTGCAAGATCACTTAGGCTCTGACTGGTTTTTGGAGTTCACAAAATAGAGTAGTTGTATCTTATTTATAGTGGATAAGTTGTTCTGTGAACTTGAAGACAAAGACATGTCGTATCCTCAAAGGAGAACTACTTTTGTACCAACGTCGTCGATGTCGATGTCTGGATCTGCAATACAGTATAATACTGCACTCGCGGCCAAGATCGCAGAAAAAAAGCAAGAACTGGACAGTCTTATGCAACTCAGAGACTTAAGTGCAAATTTCACATCTCAAATGGAGCAACTTCAAGTTAAACTATCTACGTTAGTGGATGGCACAGAAGGTAGGATCAGTGAATGAGAAATAACGCAATAATGATCAGAATAATAATCTAACAAAACTATACAATTAGCTGTTGCGTTGGTCCTAAGTAACTGGGATAGCATTCTACGAGCAATAACTATGGCAGCAAGTAAGTTTGAAAAAATGGTTGTCTGAACATATTAGAGCCGTTATGTAGCTATTGCTAACCAACATCATCGACAGATCACTTGCCACGACCGACAGATGAACAGGCAAAATACGACGAAGGTGAAGGAAACATTGATGAAAATATTGAAAAAGAGAACAAAAGAACCAATAAACAAAAGCTCCCAGAGACTTTAGTTCGAATAAGGACATCAAAAGATACACATCTTGATTCATAGACCCTTTTGCATATAGAACTCCTCTATTAATTTAATAAGAGAATTAGTGAATTACTTTATATAATCCCCTTTATTGATTTTATGATAGAATCGATAAAACGTCCGTTCTCCACAAAAAGCTACTTTATGCGTATCTAGTATGCTGCTAATACACGCGGATAGGCTTACGTAGATTATTTACTTGCATTGTACGATTATTTGAGCCTCACTTGAATTAGATGAACTACGCAGCAAAAAAAACCTTCAAATCAAAACAAAAGGAAGTAATCATTGATTGTTTTCGACTTCTCTTAGCTAACATTCGATTTACTTATCTTTTCGATTAACTGTGATATTTCTACTTATAAATATCACAGTAAGATCGTCCAAAATAGCCTCTAAAATGCAATCAAATTTGACTGGTCAGCGGAGGTCTGCAAGGTTGCAGGCGAGAAGGAGCCGGCAGGTTTCTTCGTCGTTTCGGCTTCAGCAAGATCAGACGCTAAACGGAGGCATATCATCAGCTGATATGAACCAGGATTCAGGGCAAGTTGTCAGATATCAATCATCGTCGGAAAATATCGCCGGTCGTCATCAAGACAGTGCTGTGGAGTTCACAAAGAACTCAAAGTACTGTGTATTGAAGCTCCCAGCTCTACCCAGTATTCTTCGCTCTAGAGAAGGTAACTAGAATATTTTTTGGAGAATTTTGGCGTATGTATGTTCAACTGACTGATGGAAACTTAAGGAAACATAAAGCTCAATGGCTACTTAAATGCTAGCACGTCAGCTGCTTTGATTCTCACACAAACGACAGCGTATGTTTGGCAATATATCTCGCCTGACCATCTTCCTCCGACTATCTCATTTCCAATATCAAACACGTCAGGTCTATTACCTCTAGGCGTGCTAGTATCCCCTTCTGCAGGTAGTACAGAGCCAGGTCTAGTCCTATTAAACAGAGACACAGGCCAGATAGTATATTGGGAGGCTGTCGGTGGAGCCATAGCGGAAGGTCTCTTACATCACAAGAAAGGTGTAGAGGCCATAATTAGCCTTTATCAGGGCGAGACCCTTGATTACCTTCAAAACATAGAACCGGTTGGAGTGATGTCTGCTACAAGTTCAGGTAGATTTATTCTAGTTTCACTTCACGATGCTGCTGGAAGACCGGCAATCCAGTGTACTGTGATGCGTGGTAATGGTACTGGTATCTGGAGCAACTTGAAAGGAGTTTTGAAGCTTGCGAGCACCAGGCGCGACGTTACGGCCATCAAAGTTGGTAAAACTTTTGGACGTGGAGAGCGTATGGTCGTTACGGTCAATGTTCGCGGTGCAGTCACCAGATGGCACTGCTCTCGGACGGGACATTATAATCTTCTTTTCGAGATGGATTTAAGAGAGCAGTTGATAAATTCCATAAGTGAAGTATATCCACAGGCAGAAAGTACTTTTCAGGTACACGACATAGAAATGCTACCAGATGACGAAAGAACTTGTGTCATACTGGCATCTTTTGTCTACGACGAACAGGAGAGTAAGGAACAAATTTTCTACGTCCTCTTTACAGTATCTGTTGACCAAAATGATTTCAAAATCGATTCAGTTCATAGGATTACATGTTATTCTAGAATTTCAACGAGAAGCCCAAGGTTGTTTTTGCCTCGACCAGGATTCACAGCATTCATAGTTCTCTCTCATGCTGTAATTATGGTTGATACTGTACTGAAGCACCGTCGTGAAGGCTTAACAGGTCCATCGTTCTTTAGATGGGAAGATGTGGTAGAATTTAAGAGCACTGTTAATATTGTAGCATCTGGCACAGAGGACTTAATTCATGTCAATGATCAGGTATCTCGACATGCTGGCATAGTAGTCATAGCGCGAGGATCTGGTGTTATACGAATTGAACGATTCGAGGATGAGCTGGCAATGCGTAGTATGAAATCTAGTGTCGACGTTATTAAGTCGAAACTAGAGCAAGCAGTATATTATGGTTTCATTGATGAGACTCCTCTTAAGTTCGAGCACGAAAGAGAAGTCGGATATGACGTGGTAGATATAGAAAAGGCTCTGGGAAACTTCAGTGACGAGATTATAAGTGGGCAATCAATTTACTCTACTCAGGTGCCGGATGTCACTGAATCACTTCTACTTCGATGTCAGGCACTGGGCCGTCTTGCTGAGCATCTAAGTGCAATTTTTCCGTCTTTAACTGTTGACTGTAGACTAAAGTTGCTCTGGAAATTAGAAAAAAGTGAAGCGTCTAAGAATATGTGGAACCTGTGGCAGTCAGACCGACTTGATAACGATACTTTACTTGAGGTTCTCGAAGAATGTACTGGAAAGAAGGTCGGTGTAGATGAATGGTTTCATGGCGATGTTTCAGGTATCCAGGAACTAGTAACTGTGTATGCTGGCAAGACCCTTATAAGAGCTAAGGCTGCTTCCAGTAATAGAGCTCTTATGAGAGCCTGTGTTAAGAATATTAATAGTTTGGTTATCATGATGCTAGATTCATCTGCATATTTCATAAGGAATTATTATATGGAAACCGTTTTTCACCTTCCACTGACTGCCAACAGTTCATCAGCACCGTGGACATCAACATGGGAAATTCTTTCACTGCTATCTAAACAGTTTGATATCACGAGGGCAATTTGTACGGAATCCTGGCAGCAAAAATCAAATGATAATCAAATAGAATTAGAAGTCAAGGAGCTGCTGAACCAACTGGTTGCATTGGCTGAGTGCTTGTGCCGTGCATTTGTTGAAAGAATATCATATTGTAATACAAACGATTTATTGAGCGAGCAGGCAGAGAATATCAAAGTCCAGTATTTTGATCAGCGAGGCACTTGGATAAAGCCGTTACTAGATTTTGGTTTCACTGAGAAGGCATTTCAGTTAGCTGAGTACTACAAAGATTTCAAGACTCTAGCAGAAATGTGTCATGAAGAAAAAATCCAGTTAGAGAGATTATTGGATGATGCGGAAAGAGCAAGTGCAATGGAAAAATTGTCGTCGCGAATCAAGAATTATTTTGACGTATACGAATATGAGTTCGCGGAAGCTCTTTATCAGTATTATATTGATTCAGGTTTAATGAATCTATTGTTTATTGATTTCCCATCATATCAGCACTACTTGGAAAGGTTTTTATCTGAAAAATCATACGATAGAATAGGTTGGATTCACGACTTACAGATCGGTAGAGTAAAAGAAGCCGGTGAAACGCTAATAAAAGTTGCAGACACTATGGACGATTCAATTCAGAATAAGAGACTTCAATTAAGCATAGCAAAACTTTGCATGGTATCTGCTACTATGCATGGTGCAGACGCAAGGACTCAAATTGACATGATCAACGAACAACTGAGTAGTTTATATGATATGGAACAGGAACAAGACGAGAAAAATGCAATAGAGCAGCACTAATAGCTATTACACTCTAATAGGTTAGCTTTATGAAGTATAGTACTATCTAAAGCGATTTTCTCCTGAATCTATGTAAGATATGTTTTGATGGAAATATAAAAATAATAATTTTAATTATGGAATTACTAGCATAGACTTGATGGCTGCCAAAGACTGTAGTTTCTGCTTTCTATAGAGCACTTCCCAAAACTACACTATAATTTTATTTAATTATATGACTTTATATATCCTGAAATTGAAATGCTAAAAGCTTCAAGTAAGACAATCTGTATGCATGTTTACAAATACTGAAAGGCTCAGTCGCGCCGTATCCATGTAATACTTATTACAATATTTAAACCTGCATCCTGGACACCGCCTGCCCACTGAAAGTTATACATTCCATCAGTTTCACTATTCCAATAGGCACCACTAGTCGAATGTATCCCTCTAGATTTTGCCGTTGTGTCATTTTGTATTATTGTAGAGTAGACTATGAACTTATGAGTTGGACATACATCGATCAACGACTTCAGTATTGCTTTTATTAATGCCTCGTTCCAAAACGTAGTCTTATCGTGTGCGTATGTCGTTTCAGGCAGAATAAGTTGTTCGCAAGACTATCATAAATATAGATCATTAGAATTAAAGCTACTATATCTCAATCATTCTTTTCCTTGACTGAAAAAAACAACATAACAATACCTTCTTGCATAGCTCGTTTAGTTGTTCGATTGGAATCGGCTAACAAAAGAAGAATTAGAAACTTAGATATTAATGCATACCTTCTACGGTATCATTTAACTTCAAATATGTGATGCTCTCCTATAGAAATGGCGTATATGCATCAACATCAAGATATTTACTTACGCATGTAGAAGAAAGTGCCGTCTCTTCTGGCACACGGGGAGTTGCCATGGTTGCTGACTTCGACACAGCGCTTTCTATTCACATAAAACTATACAGATAGATTCTCACTTTTTCGTATTCTCACTGCCAACTGAGAATGTCCTAACTTGGTTTAATAACAGATTACTTGCGGAAACCAAATAAAATGAATAATCTGATCGATAAATAAGCTGTCCAAGAAGCTCTTTGCTCGGGGTTATACAGTATGTATAATATGGAGAAATGACCTTTTTCTATGTACCATCTATTTCAGCCGCAAACAACCCTATGCCAGATCAAAACACTTCGTCTATGTAGAAATTAACTAAAGGGAGAGAAATAAAAGATTACGGGAATTCACTTCATATCATCTAAATAGCGTGGACAGGAGACAATTTCTATAGTCAACATATTTCTTTTTAAGATTGAAAGTTCTAAAAGATAATAGAAACTAGGATAGCTTCGATTAAAAAAGATTGTCATGATGAAAACTGGCTTGCTGTTGTTGTTACTGGTAACAACACTAGCTGAACGAGTTAATGGTCTCTACTTCTATTTGGAAGGATCAGAACGAAAATGCTTCATGGAAGATCTGCCAAAAGATACCTTGGTTGTCGGTATGCTACACATAATATATAAAATGATGCATTTCTCGTGATAGAATAAAGCTAGGAAGTGGTAGATTCATGATTTTACTAATTTATTGATACCTTGCGTGTATTTCTACTTATAGGATATTACAAAGCTGAAGAATTCGTGCCAGAGACTAATTCCTTTGTTCAGCCACCCAACCTAGCGATTCATATTACAGTCGAAGAGACCTTTGATAATAATCACAGGGTTGTTATGCAAAAAGGTCAAGCTAATGGAAAGTTGACTTTCTCTGCTGCAGATTCTGGTGAGCACCGTATCTGTTTCCAGACCAACTCAGGTGGAGCTGGATGGTTCTCAAAGCAGGCAGTCAGATTAAATCTTGACATTGCTATTGGAGAGACAAGTGTTTTTGACAAAAAATCAACTGTAAACAAGAAGATCACGCCTTTGGTTGAAAAGATTCAGGAGCTAAATCATCGACTGATGGATATCAAGAGAGAACAGATCTTCCAAAGGGTTAGTCTTAACATATTCAAGTAGTCTTTGAAGTACAAATTCCGCGACTTCTAAATTCTTTCAGCTAGTTGTAGTACATTTTGTATGATATTGACTAAGACTCTTAATTTAGGAGCGTGAGGCGGAGTTTAGAGATGAATCTGAAAAAATCAATGCGCGCGTTGTTAGGTGGAGCATCATTCAATTGATCGTTCTTGGTGTGACTTGCGCCTGGCAATTATCTCATCTCAGGGGTTTCTTTGTCAAGCAAAAACTTGTTTAAGATATTTTCTATGTGAAAATTATGTACTATATAATTTTTGCTAGCCTAATGATCAGTTATTAATGCCACATCACTTGTTACCATGAACAACTGATTTATATCCACTACGATCATATATAGATTCGCTCTTTATAAGCTGTAAGTATCTTGAGCTTGGAAAGCCAGCAACGATTGGCCGCTCATTGATAGCATGCTGTTCATTTTTTTTTCTATAATGTCGGTTCTCATACTTTATATAGATTTGTACGTTGTAATGATGTATTTCGTCTGTCTATCTGTTTCTGGTTTGTAAAGTAATGATATCGCCAATAATATTGTTTACCAATGAGCCATAAATTTGCTAGGAATATTATGCTGCTCAATAACACTGAATGAGAGATTAGATACCTTATGGTGAGTTTTTCGCAGTACTTAAAAAGTACACGTTGCACAATTAACATTGCGTGACCTGGACCTAGACTCCACCTTCAAACGTACAATAATGCAATCCACAGATTATTTGCATAATATAATATACAGAGTATAAATCATGAAAGAAATAATCTGATAGGAATCAATCAATCAAACAGAAATGAAGCTTGTATTTATTATATTAGTTTCATGCAAGCAAACTTATTTTCAAATGCCAAATTAGTCCAAAATTTATACAATGTAGTCAACAAGAAGGACGGCGACGATCCATCAGATCAAAAGCATATACATCTCGCATGCTAACCGCAAAAACATTACGAATAGCTAGAAGAGTCTGTAAAGCCCTTTCGTATAAGATACGTCAATTAAGATATCAAAGTAGAGAAAAGGAAACAGCGCCAAAATAATTTAACCAGATCTGTTAGTCACATATAGAAAAGAGAAATGAAATTCCATCTTCAGTAAGATATCAATAATAATCGTTAGCAGCAAAGAAGCGAAAATATTGTCATTCATATACGACCTCAAAAAGAGCAAACAAATTTTGAGCCCTAACAAAGAAAATTTAGAGGGAACTTCAATAGCTCTCAAATAAAGGAATATTGAAACAATTTATAAATCGACTGTTCGTATAACTATTACCCAGATAACCATAGCAAAGCTACAACTATGTTGCAGTTCTGATACGAAGGAAGAAGTTGATAATAACTGAGAGCAATAAAAAGAAGCAAAGCATGGTAGGTCCAAATCTATCATCATAGGGACCTGCACCACGTCTTCTAATGGCGGCAGCACGCCAATGATAAGTAACCAAAGCGTAAATCATAGTAGCCATAGCTGTAGAGCATCAGGAGCCTTTCGTTAGCTTTCAATAGAAGTGACATCTCCAATCCGACAACTACTGCATTGCACTATAATCCAATCACTTACCAAGGAGAGTAAATAAGCCCGCAGAGAAACGACCAACTTTATCACCGAAATTCAACAAAGCAACCCCCAAGCCACCCAAAATTACAGTGAAATGAAGCCAAGAAAGAAAGGTCCGCTCGTTAGCGAAGAACACCTATGCTCAAAAAGCATGCATTGTTAGAATTCAGTACCTTCCAAGTAGAAGAAACTTGCGTCAAGCCAAATTTATTCTAAACCAATATAGACTTACCTTTGGCTCAACACGAACTGGCAGAGCGATTCGCTTTCCAGGTGGCCCAGTCATCAAAGCAGCAGAAGACATTTTGCACTGGATGAATGCACCCTAAGTATATATTGGACTTTCTCAGTATTGTTAGTTCTTGCTTTGAATATATATACGAAAACTGTCTTCCGAATGCCATGCCCAACAATAAACAATTAGTACTTACATTTGAAGCGTGTTGGTAATATTCCGCTCGATCTTCGAATCAGCGAATATGATGAGAATTCGAGAAGAAAAGATCTACTGAAGACAATCCTGCAAATATAAACTATATAAAAAAATGACGAGTGAAGAACTAAAATCTCTTTGGGGTCAGAAAAACACCAAACGTAACAAGATGTATGTTAAAAAGGCTTAACGCTTGACGCATTTCTACTTACCGCAAATAAAACTCGAGTCTTGTGCACGTGTTGGTCGCTACATAATATGACTTATGCCACAAATCCACATGATATTTATAGTTAAACAAGAATTCATAGCTAGCTTCCCATTTTGGAATATCAACGTTCCAAAACCTATAGTTATTATGCAAGCCATAACTAGGAGGATGTATTGGCCATGGACCACAGAATGTAAGGTGTAAACAAAGAATTATGGGAAGCTGTCATTTAATCACAATTGGAAAAATTGCATGAGTACTTCTGTATCGATGGCTCAATGATATTGTGAATACTAGTATTTAGTTTGGGTTTATCGTGCATTCAGTAACCCGAGAACAGAACTTCTAAATAACACAGTTTGCATCTAGCAGAATATGACCTTTTCTATATTATATAATGTGTTCTCCCTACAACGCATACGTAATCAAATGCGTAGATCAAATTTTCAGTGATGTAAATATTGGCATGGAAAAAGTTATGCTAAAAAGGTATATCTGCATATAATATTTATCACAAATTATGATGTCAAGATCACCAAGGATAGCGTCTACAGTTTGTAAACAAGACATCAATGGAAATAATGAATGAAAACTATGAGAACGAAACACAACGTAGGAATATATAGCATAAAGGATCGAAGAATGAATTGAGAAATATATGAGTTTGCAAATTAGACAAAAACAATTTGAAGTTGATAAATATGAATGACTAGGAAAGTGTAAGGAAGTGATGAAGATGAAGATACATGATTAAACAAACAGAAGCAGAATTAAAAACAACAAAAAAACGCTAATAAGAAAAATTCAATGAATAAAAACAAATATACGTGCTAAACAACGACGACAAGTATGTAATTTATATTAAGTATGATTAAGACGAAAACCAAACTTGAGATGATATACACCGATGCATTCAACATGTAACAAGTAACCAGTGTGAACAAGATAATAAAAGGACACCAAAGCTCTTAAGATTATAAGAAATAGAATATAGGAACGGACAAAAAGAAATAAACTGGAATAATTCCCCACCACCTTTGCAATTCAAACAAAAAAATCCAAATTTGAAAGTTTTAACCACAGCAAAAAATACCGAATTTCTCCCAGAATCCTTTCTGCTCTTGTCGCTGTCCATTGCCGTGCACAATTTGCTGTTGTTGTTGCTGCTGCTGCGCTGGCATCTGTTGACCACCACGTCTACTCTTACTACCGTGTCTAACAACTACCGGACTTGGTGGTGGTGGCTGAGCCTGGTTAAGTCTAGCAGCAGTGAGCTGAGCTTGCGAGTGACGTGGTGTATTACCAATCCTAGGGTCATTCGTAGAGTGATAATTTTGATTATAGTATGGATTCTGAGAACTTGGATGCTTGCTTCCTACATCCCATCCCTTACCACCATTGAGCTTCATCCAGTCGTACTCTCCATCTTCAACTTCATTGACAGAACGAAGAGCCTGAGTAAACAAGTCACGGAGATAATCGTAATCTGGTGTATCTTCAAAACCAAGATTACGAACGTACGTCAAATACTTCTCGAATTGCTCAGGGAATCCCTCACATAAATCCTTGATTTGAGTAGTCTGTTTTTTCTCGCCAATCTTTTCATATTTTTGTTTGTTGGTAGCGGCTTTAAGACCTTGCCAAGGCAACCCACCTCGAAGAAAATACATGAAAACATGTCCCAGTGCTTCCAGATCATCTCGTCGCGATTGCTCACGGCCAAGATGAGTGTTAATACTCATATATCGTGCAGTACCACTCAAACTCTTTCGCTCACGATAGGGGATATGCTGCTTGGTCTTTGGATCACGATATTGCTTAGCCATACCGAAGTCAACAACGTAGATTAAATTAGCATTTTTAGTACCTGGTCTACCAATAAGGAAATTATCCGGCTTGATATCTCTATAAATAAGATTCTTCTCGTGAATAGTCTGCACACGGGTGATCATTTGCTTGGCTACCATGACAACAGTTTTTATACTGAATCTTCTTCCACACCAATCAAACAAATCCTCTAAACTTGGACCGAGCAAATCGATCACAAGAATGTTGTGGAGACCTTCCTGACCGAAATAATAAACATTTGGAATACCAACACAGCCGACTAAAATCTTATATGTTCTATATTCATCTCGTAGCTGAGGTGCATCACTTTTTCTTGGTTCCTGCAAAAATCCACATCAGCAAAACGTTACTCAATAGGCAAGCGATATCCTCCTTATACATATTCCCCGACAGTGACAATAAAAATAAAAAAAAGGTTTGACAAGACACAAATGAATAAACAATTTTAATCCACATAGCTGAGAAAGAGAAAAGATTGCAATATCATCAGAGAACAGTAACAGAGGAAAATTAAGATAAACAAGTTGGTCATCGATCACAAATTTAACTGATAACGAGAACAAAAATATTCTTCAAATATATACACATTTAGCACATCAAACGACATGATACTATAATGTGCAAATAATGAACAAGATTTCTTTTATAGCTGATCTCGCATCAGCTCATAACAAGCTCTTCTGATGCGGTCCATTAACACCAAAATTTCAATACTATGAAATCCATCGATTAAAATACCTCTACTCCTTGCTACCTCCTTCCGCCATCTCCTATCATCCACAAAACTCATCCTACTGACTTCAATATGATATCAAGAAATAAAAAGATTAAATAAGTATTGTATACGTACAAATTTTATAGCAACTTGTCTATTATTTAGAAGATTTGTGCCTTCGAAAATTACTCCGAATGATCCCTCACCGATCTTCTTACCAACGCGGTAATGTACACCGACCACATTAGACGAGTGTAATTGGCCGGTAGTCGAGCTCATTGTCGAAGTAATGTATATGGTACTCTCTAGACTATAACAAAACGCAAAAGTGTATGGCTAAAGCACACCGCCGATAAGTGGTCTATATGGATATAAATAGGTACAATATGATAGCGGCTATGTAGCGTCTCTATAACTTTTTAAATCTCGAATTCTAGCAGTTTTGGAACAAATATCGATCGTCCCTGCTCGTCGCACTGCCTAAGTCAATCTATCAAGTGAAAATCTGCGAAAATCTGCGAAAATCTGCAAAAAAACCGATGATGATTTAAATGAAATGGAACGTGGCAACCAATCCGATAAAATGGAAAAGTAGTCAGTCGACGACCCACTGAAGAATTTCTCTAAACGCTGCCTGACAAAAACAAAATGGAAAATAACCTTCACGCCCTAGTTTATCTCTATATAATACGTGCTCTTTCCGACATACAAATATATTCCGATACTATATTTCTCTATGAATTCTTCCAGTAAAGTCTCCAGTAAAGTCTCTGTAATTATATACAATAAGATTATTCTATGAGGAAGCACTCAAAGGGGAGGAAGAGTCAAAGCACTGTAATTTAGAAGGGCAAATTAATCTATTAAAAAAATGATAAAATAGAAATAAAAAATTCTAAAGATGAAAGCGATGAAGGGGAAGGAAATTGGATATGAAGGGAAGATAACCTATTTCTTGAAATAGAGGTAAGAGGGAAAAAGCTAAGGGCAGTAACAGTTATAATGGAGTTAGCTAAAGACAGGGAAGAGGGGGGGGCAAAGAGAGTAAAAGGAAAAATAATATCTGTTAGAACGAGAATATCAAAATTTGAATAATAAAATACGCAAAAATTAAAATAGAAAAGAGACTTTTCTAGGCTTTATTTAGAGCGTAAATTTTTAACGCGCCAGTACAGAGCAGAAATGCGAGTACTTGAACATAATAATATATCATAAAAACGTGAGATGCAACAGCCACGATACTAAATCTCTTGGCTGGGCAGTAACTTGTATTCACGCACAGAGATAATAGATATAGAATACAAGAAGTCTATATGATATTTAGTCTTATGAAAGGGGAGCTGTAATTTTCGCAGAAAACCTATGAAATTAGTGATCTCTAAATTGGCGAAGTTGGCTTACAGTGTGAGTGCTGTAAGTGAACTATAACAGAACTAAGCGGCAGACGAGATAAAAAACGGGACAATTCGTTTTAAAATTTTGTGTTTCGAAGTTTTTAGGACTGATTCTCAATCAATATTTGGACAAGCTGGTTTTTGAAAGAGTTAGGTGGGATTATTACTATTGTTTTGCACTAGCTAGATATATATAGACTAGCGAAAATA
Source organism: Dipodascopsis uninucleata var. uninucleata (assembly GCA_030568195.1). Classification (NCBI taxonomy): domain Eukaryota; kingdom Fungi; phylum Ascomycota; class Lipomycetes; order Lipomycetales; family Lipomycetaceae; genus Dipodascopsis; species Dipodascopsis uninucleata. The sequence goes on from JAJLTO010000016.1 coordinate 291,904, forward strand.
CCTGGAGGATAGCACGACCCCATTCCTCATATGAAAATATAATACGACGCTAAGTTTCCTAAAATGGTAACTTTACTTGTTTCAGGAAAGTGTTTCTGCAAGCATGACCAAATATTTCTACGATTGTGGCAGATAATTACGTAATTCTACTATTAACGATTAGGCTTTTTTTAGTATTCCAGATGTGTTGCTCTTATATGAAGGGCCTACGTATATATACATATACCGCTGCAAGAACGTCGTTGTTAGTTACATGGCTGACTATATTAAAATACCTATGTATAAATTCTTGCTCTATTTAGCTTGTTAAGGGAAGGAGACAGACTGCGAGGAAGATGCATGCGTAAGTCGAGGGAGATGAATATGAGATTTGCTATCCTTGTTTCGATGAGTTATTCATAGCCAACGCATATTGGATGAACAAAATATCTGTAAATGGACTTGGCCGTACCGAGTTAGAGCCCACTAGATTCGGTCTTGGTTTTGGGGCATTTACTTCGCTGGGGTCCTATATTGCAATATGTATAGTATAATTTATATATTCGACATCCAATGCTCATCGCCATATGACTACTGCTTATATAGTTAGATGTTAACATTTGTAAGACTGTTATTATTTATTGTCAGAGATTGCCATTTCCTTCTTTTTTTCGGAGCGTCGCCTCCTGGTCATGTCCTGCGATCATGACACCAATGACTGTTGTGAGATTTACGTAACTTGATTCTGAAAGCCTAATCCTTTCTCCTCTTGTTAGACGGTGATGCTTGTAGTACTCAGACAGTCCTTGTACTTCAACTACGTGTGTTGAATTTTGACTAATTATCAATGTTAATACGGTCCGTATCATTTTCGTGGATATCAGATCTGGCCGAAGCGGATTGACAAACCGACCAAGTATTTTCTTCATGTCAATTTCCTCTTTGCCGGCTTGACAGTGACAATCATCCTGTATATTGATTGTTTTAGAAGGCATAATAAGCCAGTGAGATAGGCAGGAATATCAAAACGGATATATCACAGCGTTGAGATATACATTGTTTATCATAGTAATGGTGGGCAAGTTTACACTATTACTCACATGTTAAAAGAGGCATAGTGGGTTAATTTGCTATAGTACTGCATGACTCTAATCTTAAAGAAGTTTCATTATCTAGATCCAAATGCCATTGTTTGTGATTATTTTATTTGACAGTACTTTAGGTATATTTCAGCTTCATTTCGAAGCTTGCTATTTACTTTAACCTGTGCCTTACCTAAATGAGCCTCTATATTTTTATGTAGATTACTTAGGCGTACTATATAACAGAACTTTATATGCCAATTAAACAACCCTCAAGATGATTACGGAGTGTAAATTTCGAAAATAGGAAACTGTCTCTCAGCTCAGAAACGTAGTGTCGCAAAGTATTCAAGAACCCGCAATTATGTCTGAACATGATCCTACATATACAAATGTGGGGCTATCATTGCTATTTTCCTAATAGTTCATATGCAAGGATTATTCAGAAAAGTCTTTGCTACGAGTGAATACAACGGACTACGAATTATAGTATACTGTAAGTATATACGCATTCGTACCAAGGAGGTTGAGCAATGGATATAAAGAAAAATTTGAACTTGCAATATGCTCGGCGGGCGAATGTGAAGCGGACATTAGAAAAAAGGAAGTAAATACAGATAGAAGGATATATATTATTGACCTAGTTAAATGCAAATAGCTTTACCTCTCTTGTTGCGCAGTTTCGGTTCACGGTTTTGTAACACAAGATTTTCAGCAGATATAAATCGTACATACAAAATGGGCTTTGAACAGATGAAGAAACGTTGCAAAGTATGTTTTAACAAAATTTGACAGATACTTATACATCCTGAGGATACTATGTACATTTGCTTTCCACATATATATATCGCGGCTTTGATCATGTGGCCTTTAGCAATACTATTGACCATCACTTACTAATATCAGCATCATCGAAAAAGAAGCTATACCGCACGAAGTTGTCTCTTGATTATCGGTGTCAGAAACTACGTAGAGAACAATATTTCTTGGTACTGGTATTTGTTTATACCACTACGTCATGAGTGCAAATGGTCGTACATATGTGGAATAGGTTATATTAATAACAAAATCTCTTAAACAATGCGGAGAGCAACTGGTTTTCTAAGGCCTGCATCCTGATGCCTATCCCATAAGAAATATTAATATTGCTCCGACGAACGTAAATATTGCAAAACAAAACTTATCGAATGAAAGAAATTAACTGCAAATAAACTAAATAGAATTTATGTTATATATAATTTATACCTGTTTCTCAGGATGAACAGCATTTTCAACAACTTCGTCCTCTGGCGCATAAGCGTACTTAGAGTAAGTTCGGATCTTAGCGCCATAGAGGTAAAATAGATATGGAATTGCACAGCATGCCAAAGAAATAAATGCTAGGAGAGAGCTCGCCCATTGATTACCAAGCCGATGATACATTTGAATGGTGAAAAGAGGAACCGCGGCACCCCAAAGAGATCTGAGGAAGGTTTTCGCAGCCAACGCCGATGCAGCGTAGTGCTGATACGAGTCAACAAGATAATTGTTCGCGGCATTATATAACAAGCAGAAACCGATACCACATGGCAAACCAGCCAGGCAAGGTCCAACCCAGGTAAGAGATGGGTACGAAGTCCATGCGAAAATGAATAATCCCACTGGAATAAACCAACAAGAGATCATCATGGGAATCAATCGCACTTCGGCAGGTGGCCGACCATTGTATTTATTGCTAAGTTTCATATAGTGTCTATTGACAAGAGGCGAAATTAATGCTGCAATAACGACACCAGCTGCGATAGGAATAAACATCAGACCAGTGATTCCAAAACTATATCCCTTGTCCTCTACAAATACAACGGGATAAGCGAAGAAAAACATATATAAGAGGCCATATATCACCGACATGTAAATAGCAATTAAGAAAACGATAAGCTCACGGAAAAGCAGCACTAAAGGACGAGTGATACTGGATTTTATCATTTGGAGAATTGGCCGTTTATGTCTCTCCATTTCGGTAACATAAGAATCATCACCTGTTTCTTTTCTCAACTTCTTGGCACGTCGCTTAAGAATCTCTGGAGCGTAAGTTTCAGGGATCGTGAAAACAATTAAAGCGTAGATCACGCCCGTGAAAATCAAGAGAACATAATAGATCCAACGCCAGCTCACGCTATCTCCAATAAAGCCACCAACAATAGGTCCTATACATGGTCCAAGGAAAGGAGCAGCAGAAAAAGTTGCCATTGCTACACCACGCTCTTCGTCTCTCCACATATCGGCCAAGGTGCCACCAACTAGGGTCATTGGTGCGGAAAATGCAATTCCATCAATAAGTCGAGCAACTAACAAGGTAGCTATATTCTGGGCCACGGCACACGGTACTATGAAAACAAGAGCAAATCCCGTGGTTACAAGATAGACAATTTGTCTTCCCCACAACTCAGATGCAGGCGCAAAGGCAAGAGGTCCAACGCCAAATCCAACGACAAAAAGCGTTACTGTGAGAATTGCAACTTCTGTTGAGACATTGAACTGTTCTACAACACCATCAAGATCGCCAGTCACAATGGCAGAACCTAGTGCAACGTCAAAACATAACACGGCTACCACCATTGTACAATACCATTTATATGCCTTTGACCAATTTTTTGGGTTTTCAGGATCGTCGGGCTTGAATGTAACTAATTTGTACCCATCTTCGCCTGTAATATACCCTGTATCGTGAGAAGAAACGAACTCAGTTAGATCAGCATTCGACTCTACAGCATTGATAGGATAGTTGGCTGCGTCAATAGGGGTGATATGCTGGTCTGCTGAGTGAAGATATGGCTGATGAGTGCGAGTAGCATCAATAGATGCACCAGTGTGCGACGAAAGCGTACTAACTCTTCTGTTATCAGACATTAAATTAATTATATCAGGAAGAGAATATTATAACAATATAGTGAGGAAAATGTAATATATAGACTAATAGTTAAGGTGGAAGACAAATACTCTAGAATAATTGTGTCGAATATGTAGATTAAATATTATCTCTGGTATATGAATGAAGAGTAGAGATCATTAGCTGCCTATTCATGGACTCTTCTATCAACAGAAGTGGGATTAAACTGACATTCTACAGATATATATATATATATATATCTTCCTATACTTTTATTACGTATATATTCCAGTGCGTTTGGAAACGTCGATCAAATTCTACATCTATGAATTGTTCAAAACGTTGGCTAATCGGCATCTTAAATGAGTGACTGGGAAAGACAATGCCAAAGTTTTAACTTAACCTTTCCCTCACTAGTCATTTACAAAGAAATTTCATTGTACTTCTCGTCCCAAATAACTATATTATACGCGAGGCCGATATTCCGTACTATAGTCAGATTATTTGCCGGAGTTTGGATGATACAATACCGTGCTATGGCTATACGGCTGAATACGAATGCATGGTCAACAATGAAGAAGACGCCACTTTAAGTCATACGAAGATGCTTACAATAATTAAGCACTTAATCTGAAATCCGCTATATAGTACAAGTTTAGCAGATCCGCTCGCTGCAAGACGTCTAGTATTGTCGATAGTATTCATTCTTTACTCTCATCATGCACAGATATGGAAGCTCACTCAAAGAGAATTTTTTAACCAACCTGAAATATACAAATAAAATTACAATCTTCTCTATCAGCAAGTCGCCTATGAATAGAGAATTGGCCGTAATATTTTTACTCCATAAAATATAGTCTCATGTATATAAACAACAGATATATATATTTTAGAGTATATTTTTGGACAAACGAACATTTGTTTGTCTTGCTCGGCAGATCGGCAACTATTGTCGGTATTTGGAGATCCGTAAATTACATAATATTTACATATACATTTACTAATAACTTTACTTATCGACTTTCTACTAAAGCGTCTATGAACAATAAAATCTCCGCATTTAAGCTAAATATCCATACTATGTTCTTGTTTGTAGATTACGTCAATCCTATTCTCTCATATAGACCTCCTGTGTAGCTAAAATTGTAACAATCATTGTGTTAGAAGCTAATTTCTATTTATGATTCTAATCCGTATATGCATATCTAAACATATATAGAATAAATATATATAGTAGATATAATTATGTAAGAATGTAGTATTTCTTACACAATAATACTATTCAACTGCGATGTCATTAATAAATATAATGCAAAAAAAACAAAATCTGATATCCAATCCTTTAATTATATATATCCTTTCCAATAATAATATTTAATATTCAAGAGCACAGTAATAACCCTTAACCTAAATAATCTTTCAAAAACAACCTAATACATATGACATAAAATATAACCAAAACCAAGCCCTTATAAACTTCCCAGCGCAATATGAGTGACCTATGAAAGACGTATACTTTCAAAAGTCTTCACGTAAACAAATAAACTTGCTTTTTACATTTCGCAAAAAAATGAAACAAAATCGTTAAATAATCAAAAAAGATATAAAATATGAGATATATACGACGAAAAAATCATATAGAAAGTACAGGAGTAAGTGACGATCTATTCACAGGTTGCGCAACAGCGTTGATACTAGAATTAGCTGGGGCCACGTTTGACTGATTAAGCAAAGTAGTAACATTTGATCTTAATGTGCTAGATGTTGAACGATACTGATACTGGCTAGGCTGTTGTTGATTTAATTTGTTTGGTGACATAGACGAAATAGATCTAGGAATAATATACTGATTATTCGTCGGTGACTTGGCATCTGCAAAGGAATCTGTTGTTGAGTTTACACCATTACCATTAAAATTGGAATATGCGGATAAAGGCGAATAGTATAGTGCATCAGAAGTATTGTAAGAGTAATCCGGAGTCATTCGCACCTGAATCACAGAGGATCGTCGTTGGCTTTGCATAGAGCTGAAAGCGTAGTTGCTATTGCTATTATTCAACGACTCACTAAGTTGTGAATAAAACCGCGATGTATTTGGTAGAGAATGATGTCGACTTTCCCTTTCATCCAAAGTGGCACCCAGATCTTCGACGTGATTTTGATCTCGGAAAAAATCGTGTAATTGACTATTGCTACCGTATAATCGCAATAATACTTGATGGTCCAGTCCATCAACAGATAACCGAGAAGCTTGCGACCGTCGCTTATCCTCTTCTCTGCATGCTTCAGAGCAATATATAGTACCAGTGGCACATACCTTTTCGCATACAAAGCAATAATCTTCAACCCACATTTTTGATCTTGAAAGTATTTGATTCAATCCTCTATATATAAATACGAATTAAGTATGTATGTATGTAGCGTTACTGAAGAATCTAATAAATAAGCAATTTTCCAGATGAGAGATTCAACATAAACATAGACATATATATATGTCTGTCTGTGTCTGTGTGTCTGTCGTAAAAAGAAATTGTTGCACAGATCAAAGGGAAAAAACTTTCTTGATGAGTAATAACCGAAATGGAAAAAATTTGGACTATATTATTATAAAATTCGCCGTGTCAAGATATTGTTTTCAAAAACCAAATAAAAAATTTTCAGAGTATATTAGGTGAAATTGCCCTAAGATTTATACGAATGAGATGCTAAAGGTGCAATATGGTGTAGCTGAGATGACCGGCCGATCCTTTGCAGCAAGGTAGAATGCTGCTGAATTTCGAAACGTGTCTGATTCAGTAATGAGTGAGTAAAAGTCCCAAATTTTAAATATAAAATAACCACGAGTCAGTGTCACAAAATATGACACAATATTCTCTAATGGCCGCGTATTGAAATTAAACTTTTAATGCACCTTGGTAGATGATATTGACAATAATCGCGATTGCAACGTGCTTACGCTTAGCTCTGACAATGAACAAGAGAATGTACTTCCGTAGGAAAAATTGTCGATGACTATGGTTGAACAATATGAACAAATTATTAGACAAGATCTTGGAAGTGATCCAAAAACTCAAGTGGATTTATGATGAACTGTGATACCAAGACCAAGTCTAGCTTCCATACAATTAATGCAAAAAGCAATGAAGAACACTCAATATATCATCAATGGCATCAGTTAATGTTGAAATATGGAAAAGTATTAGCTTTAAGGCAAGATATTATATGAAGTCAATAGATGAAGAAGATGAGATAAAAAGAGTTGTGGAAGCAACTGGTAAAGCGACATGAAAATTGAAGGATACCTTGTTCTTCTATATATATGTTCAACAGATAATAATTTTAAATCAGAACCTGATCACGTACAGGAAAGTAAAATGCTATTTTCCCTCTGCTTTTGTTACTTATTAAAATATTTACTTAATTTTCAATTTCATAGTGGTTGGCTGACACTTTTAAATTTGGCTCTTCTTCATTCAGGTTTGATAACAAGAAAAAAATAGCAAGCCTATATACCATAAAAAGAAAGTAAATGTCTGAGCTCATACTTTTCTTGAGCCTATGATAAAGAAAACCATACTCTAGGAATCTGAGCAGATGTAAGATCAAAAGCTCACAAGCTCTCAGGTAGCCTATTCATTTCCACTATCAATAAGTTAAAAAAAATACGGCAAATGCCTTTTACAATTTAGCATGTTCAAAATACTAAAGTTCTGGTTGAAAAAAGATAATATGGTAATAATAATAGATTACGACTAGCCTCTACAGTTTGTGTGTTGAGATGTATAGACTAGAACGCACCGTATCATTGGTTTTTTGTTATTTAGAAATTGCTTTTTCCTCCATGACCTGCATCCACAGTGGAGTAGCTCTAAGAAATTACTCCAAGCATTCTAGTTAAAGAAAGTCAATATTCGGATTGTAGTGATCACCATAGCGGCTACACGCGCTTCACTACAGGACGGAATAAGCCTATTAGGAGAGGAACTGAACGGTCCAGTTTTGGGTACCAGATATAATTTTGCAGACCTTGGAGGCGCATATTTATCGCCCAAAATGAGCTTATGGTAAGCTAGACTACAACCATAAGTCTAGAAAGCCGTCACTCACTACCGCTCCGTCTTGTAGCCAATATTGCGAATATTTTAGAGGATAAAGGAACTACAAAGCTAACACCGTTTCGATCGTCAATTGATCTTTCTTCTCTCTGCTTAAATTTTCTGGGAGTCTATATTAGTTCAAATTAGAAAACTATCTACTGTATATCCTAAATACCTTGGGAGTGGCAGATAGTTCATGGTGGTATGATTAGCAGGTCCATCAACTCACACTGCTAACAATAACGTCATTTTTTTCTCATCCACTGGGACATAACCCAGCGTCACGGACCAGAAGTTTGGGTCAGTCCCTGTTATTTTGATCTGGCTCAAATATCGGAACCCGGAGACTATGTACTCAGTTCCTGAGTTGCGTTTTACGGTATACCATACAGTCCTCTCCAAGTCATATGAACATTCGAATTTTAACGATATAATCCAGAAGCGACTAACCAGTGTCTCAGGATCAAATTTATTTGTAACCTGTCAAATAAGTTATTCGAATATCCAGATAAGTATAATTTCTATGCCATATCCATCGGAGACTTAGCAGCTAGCACTATGACTGCTCGCTTTAAGCATATGCGCGAAGGTACTGATTACAACTCCTGCTCAAAACAAGGTTTATAGACGAAATTATGTTTAGTAAAAGTTTGAGCATAGTCAAGATAAAGTATGGTTTACAGCACTAAAAAAAGAGAACTGATCGATCGTTCTAGTACTATGGTCTTGTTTTTTGGTCCAGTCCTTGGGAGATATTGTGCATGCAGGTGGGCTACTAGCAAATCTCCTCACTCTATGCGTAAAGGGACTTTCTCTCAATAGGCTCTAATTGCGTGGCTCTAATTGCATGGGCTTACTAGCTTCTCATCGCACAATAATGGATCGAGAACTCATGCAACTCGAGAAAAGTGATTAAATTAAATAATCTAATATGAGTTCTAAAGAGCTGTCTCTCTATAGAAACAAATTATAAATCCTGAAGTAAACGCAGAAGTGTATAGCTTCCGGTCAGACGAAGTGAGATAAACGCAGAGGACAAGAGCAATCGCAAGTGAAGCTACCTGTAGCCGCTCTTACGACTTTGCCTTTTCTGTACTTTTTAGTTGAGTTCAAATTGAATCCTTATGTATTCACTAAACTTGTCTCTAAACTCGCTTTAAACATTTTGGGCTCATAAAGATCTCCGTGCCGGCCGCACTGGCAAAGAAGTAGCGTTTTATTAGGGCAGCAACAATACCGCGAATAACCCTCTCAGTTGATAAAACTCATAACTACCAAAGCGTAGTATCTTCTATTCTATACGTCGATAAATAATAAGGCATCAGTAAAATAACAGCTTAAAATATTTTTTTTATCTTCGAAGAATTTTCTGTAGCGCGCTGATACCGTGTACGAAATAGGCTCGCATGCTATTTGTGACCAAGCTTATGTGTGCAATAATTGCTCCAATTGACTCCATTGCGCTCAGCAACCCCCCAAATGTCTGTTTCTTCTAACACGAGACTCGTTAAGGACGATCTATAATAGCATGCCCATGTGATATTAAGTTCTATATTTAATTAGATTTTGGGCTGTGGTTTTAGCGGAGACTCCCATGGAATCCAAAAATATAATATTCGTTAGTGGAAGTATCGCACTCTATCGAGAGCTCTAAGGTCGAAGAAATCGACTGTTGGACGGCACGGCCAAGGGACTGATTCGTAGTAAAACTGGGAGCCAGACCAGAAATGAACGCGAAAGGAAATGAGGAATGTGCCTGAAACCATATCAAAATTTGAACCGCGGTATTCTTTCCGTCGAAACCAAACATTTCCAGCGAGCCAGTTTCCTCTACTGATAAATATTCTCTTTTTGTATTTTGTCTCGCTCTCATTTCTCTCACCAAGTCCTTCCTTTCTTTTTTGACTCTTTTCTTTTTTTCTTATTCTTTGGTTTCCTATACCCAAGTTTTCTCTCATCCAAAGTTATGTCTAATAGATCGAGCTGTCGCATCCTTTAGTGGTACCGCTTCTAGATCTTACTGCCCAAACTGCTTGGGCTTGAAATAATTTCTGGCAAGGGCAAATGAAAACGAGCCACAAATGTTATTTTCTGACTTACGGCTCACTTCGTGAAAAGTGAGATGAAGACTTGTCTACTTAGAAGAATACGCCCTAATTGTATGTTTCATGGTACTATGAGACTAAGATGAGATGTATGCCATTCAGGTGGAATATTTAATTATTCTCAATGAAACGGCCACGCGAGACTGCGTGGCCAGATCTTTAGCATCGCAAAAAAGATACCTTAACGTTTATCGCTCTTAGTTGCAGAGGACAGGTTAGCAAGATTCTCTCTTGTCTGGCTCAATATGTATATTCATCTGAACTCTACTATGCTATGTGAGCTGATCCCCTGTAAAGGAATAGCAGATCAAGTCTAGGTTCTGAGTTTACCATGAACATGATCAGAATTATCCATCTCCTACATCGTTGCCATCCTGTTCACAACCAGGCACCATCTCTAGTTTACTCTTCTTAAGGTGCTAAGGTAATAATTATTTTATTATTACATAGTGTTACAAATTTATATTTCAGTACTCGTATTATTTGAAGTGCTATATCCTTCATTCTGAAGCGCATGAGGAAGAATACGAATGCTTAGCAAGTACCAAGAATAAACATAATAAAATAGAAATAATAATAAAGATAAAATAAAATGAACAGCTGATTTAAAGGACTGAAAAACTGTAGAGTAACAATAAAATCTCATGATTAAAAAAAATAAAATATACAACAGCTTTCACTGACTATTATAAGAATTACACCTATTAAGACACTGAGGATCGATTTAGAAATTTCGAGTAGAGAACAATATTACCTCCAAAAAGGTTCCCATAGAATAGGCGATTAAGACAGTCGAAGACGTTGAAGTTCGTTATCAACAATGCTCATAACAAAAATAGTCGCTGCATCATATAGGGTCTTTTTTCGTTTAAATATCATTCATATCTCCAATTTTAATTTACTCTTCATTTCTTCTTTTTATCGACTTTGAGAAGAGCTTTGTTAATATGTGGCAAAACACCACCAAAAGCGATAGTAGCCTTAATTAGCGTATCTAACTCTTCATCACCACGAATAGCTAATTGCAAGTGCCGTGGAGTAATTCGCTTAACCTTAAGATCCTTAGCAGCATTTCCTGCAAGTTCGAGAACTTCAGCTGTCAAATACTCTAGAACTGCGGTAACATAAACGGCCGCCTTCGCACCAACTCGCATCTTGTTCTGAGTATTAGTCTTCAGAAATCTCTTAACTCGACCACATGGGAACTAAAATTCCTTTTTGTTAGAGTTCAATCATTAGAATTTACATTTATTATGTGAATGCATTTCGTTCCCTAGTATTTGCCTCTGTCTTCTAAATCATTTACGCAATAGTATATTGCTGAACTCAACCTCAGAAGACGCGTTCGTTCAATAATATTATTCTAATAAGATGTACTATTCAACCTCACAATAAAAACGAAGCATATAAACAAGATGAAAAAAGGAAAAATACTGTATTTTGTTCTAGCTTTATGATAATCGAAGAACATCTTACCTGTAATCCTGCGCGAGCAGAATGAGAAATCTGTGATCTACCATCCTTTGGGCCCGCCTTTCCGCCGTGTGATTTTCCTTTTCCACCAGACATTACTAAAAGCTACTAAAGAACTTCACGTATTTTCTAAAAAGGAATAAACTAGAAAATTTCTATGGTAGTTGTCTTGTATTTCCACTTCGAAAGCAAAAAATTTTAGAGAAAGGAAAAGAAAAAGAGAGCGGGATTTTTACGCGACTTGGGAATATGATGATTATGTTTGATTTGATGATGACTTACATCAATTTTGTTAATACATTATTAATAATGAATATTTCATCAAAACAAACTCCAAAATTAATAAAAAAGATATAAACAAAACTCACGTGATATATATGTTAGAAATTATATATTACTAATCATTGACCTGTAAATAAATAATATATAAGCGTCTTACTTTTTAAGCGCACAATAGCTGATTATAAAGTACTTTGCATTGGCTGGTATATAATCAGGACGATAGACAATAATCTTACACATTTATGGTCTGCTAAGAAGATCATTAATAAAATATACATTTTTTTGTCGAATTTATCAACAGTTATTCTACATGAGAAGAGATGAAGGTACAATTATGAAATTATATCAAAAATACAAACAATATTACAAGCTAGTTATATTAAAATCATATGCAATGATATACTAGTCTTGAATAACAACAATATTAACAAGTTAAGATCAATTGATAGCTATTTACTGATGTCCTATGTTGAATAACAAGCATTACTGTTCTATTCAGTAAAATTTGCCTAGCACCAACAAGTTTGAGCTCTAATATGATAGCTCTTGATATAAATTATGAACTTTTTAAACGGGACTATCAATGTTAATTTTGTGCACAAATTCATTAGAAACCCATGCCACCCATTCCCATGCCACCCATTCCAGGAGCAGGAGCAGCAGCAGGCTTCTCATCTGGAACTTCAACAATGGCACATTCAGTAGTACCCAAAAGGGAAGCGACACCAGAAGCGTCGATCAGTGCAGTTCGAACCACCTTGAATGGATCGATAATTCCAGACGCCACCATATCGGTGTACTCGCCTCTAGAGGCATCGAAACCCTTGTAGAAATCATCGCCAAGCTCATCAATAAGCTTTCCAACGACAACAGACCCCTCACCACCTGCATTTTCAACAATAGTTCGAGCAGGCCTAGTAATAGCTGATTTGATAATTGCAACACCCAAATCTTGGTCGAAATTTGCCATCTTAATGTCGCTAAGATATCTAGATGCCTTCAATAATGCAGTTCCACCACCTGGCAGAATACCTTCCTCCACGGCAGCTCGAGTAGCATTCAAGGCGTCCACAAATCTATCCTTCTTTTCGCCTACCTCAACCTCAGATGATCCACCAACCTTAATAACAGCAACACCACCAGATAATTTAGCCAATCTCTCTTGGAGCTTTTCTTTCTCATACTCCGAAGTGGTAGAGTCAGACATGGCACCACGAATTTGCTCGCATCGCTGCATGATAAGATCCTTCTCACCCTCACCATTCAAAACAATAGTATCCTCTTTAGTTATAGTAACAGAACCTGATGAACCCAGAAGATCGGGAGTGACATTTTCAAGCTTGATGTCAAGCTCATCAGTAAAAACAGTACCGCCAGTAAGAATAGCAATATCACCCAAAATACTCTTACGGTTATCACCAAATCCAGGAGCCTTGACAGCAGCAACCTGAACTTGACCACGGAGCTTGTTCAAAATACATGCAGCGAGAGCCTCACCGTCAATATCTTCAGCGACGATAACAAGAGGACGACGCAACTTATTAGAGATTTCAAGAGCAGGAATTACATCCTGGAGAGCTGAAATCTTCTTCTCAGAAAGAAGAATGAGTGGACGCTCAAACTCACACTTACCAGTTTTTGCGTCAGTGATAAAGTAAGGCGAAATAAATCCTCGATCGAATCTCATACCCTCAGTAATCTCGAGTTCATCTTCAATAGTCTTGCCTTCCTTTACAGTGATAACTCCTTCCTTGCCAACCTTTTCCATAGCATTAGCGATCAGCTTACCAATGTGAGTGTCACCATTCGCAGAAATAGTAGCAACCTGGGCAATTTCCTCCGAGGTTGTAATTTCACGCTTATTACGCTGCAAGAATTCCACTACCTTATCAACGGCAGCCTGAGTACCTCTTCTAAGGTCCATAGGGTTACATCCAGCAGCGACATTCTTAACAGATTCGGTGAAAATAGCCCTTGCAAGTACAGTAGCAGTAGTAGTACCATCTCCAGCAATCTCATTAGTCTTGGAAGCAACATCTTGAAGCAATTTAGCTCCCAAGTTCTCAAATTTGTCCTTCAAAACGATACTCTATTACTTCGGTTAGAATAATTACACTTTCGATAACAGTCAACTCATTCGTATGCAAAAATTTTCTGCTAGTTCATTTACCTTAGCAACAGTAACACCGTCCTTCGTGATCTTTGGAGAGCCAAAGCTCTGTTCAATTAAAACATTGCGACCCTTTGGACCAAGAGTAACAGCAACCGCTCTAGCGAGGATATCAACACCCTGCAAGAGAGCAGCTCTTCCTTCAACTCCGAACTTAAGCTCTTTATGGGAAAAGAATCTGCTCTGCGAGGCAATAAAAGATGTTGCAGATAGCCGAGTACTAGTACGAGCTAGTGATGATCTAGTAATAAGCCGATTCATATTTAATAACTATCACGAACCGATTCAGTCGATTTAATTAGTGCTATATAGTATTAAGACTACAGAAATCGAATGATATTTGTCCTCGTAGGAAATGTTACAAATCCAGCATTTATAAAACGGAGTATTTATGGAAAAAATTTCGACTTCCGGAATTCCGGGTAATTTGTGTATCCATCCTACATAAATGAATATGATCTTGTACGTTTGTACGGATGCTAGAATTTTCGAGACAGTTAAGCGACAATAGAAATAATTGGCGTTCCTTATAAGGCATATATGGACTATTATTCTGCGTTTGTTTGACTAAATAGAAATAGTCAATAGTAGCATTTATGAGGACTGAAGAACTATATGGACATGAGATAAGAAAAATATAAACGACGCACAATATTTTAATATCATTTCAATTGCAGTCTAGACTGCAGCAATATATTTGTAATTTTGTATATCGTATCATTTGTCCGAATTATGTACAGGAGTTACAGGATACCCAAAAAATAACTGGCCAAACGGTAGCCTCAGAGGAGCGGGTATAGATCTATTGTCACCTTTCCTTGTCATTGCGAACTCGCTACCCTTATTCATAGCATCGTTAAGACTTGGTACCGATAACTTGCTAGAAGGAGTTGATGATTTTACTGCTTTACCAGATAAACGGTGACCTGTAGATGGAGTTGAGCTTCCTGCAAGAGAGCTCGATGATTGTGATGCGCTAGCAAGCTGAGCGTAATTTATCAAAGTGGCCATGCTATGTCCATCTGGGGTAGGTACCATAGACGATGACTTTGCAGAGTGTGGCGTGGAAGATACTCCAGGTTCAATGTATCCCACAGGCGGGGCAAAATCAACCTCAAGATCAGTCTCTACGACCGAAATTCCCGTGCTCAACGTAGGCTTCACCTCCAATACCCTGATCCCATATATCTTATTGTTATATTTGATTTCGAAAATATCGTCAACAGTTAAAGTCGAGAAATTTCGTAATGCATTCTCGAGAACCGCCTTAGGGTCTGATATGTCGAGAAAATCTGGTGATTGTGGTTGAAGCTTGACAAAATTACCCGATGGTAGAGATGCCGACGATATCACAACAAGAGATCCTGGTTGAAGTGCTAGCCTCTCCATCATCCACTGAGGAAGATACACTCTTCCTTCTTCAGCAATAAATTCTAAAACACCTGCATGCGTTACAAGCTCTACTTCTTCATTCTTAAGCTCGAAAAGCATGGGATATGTAATGTTCAGTCGTGTCAGCTTATTCAAAGCACTTGGTGGAAGCATGATTTTGCCTCCATAATTCAGACTCTCTCTCTCAGCACCTGGTAGCATAGCCACCGGGTAGCATCTGAAATATTCAGAGAATCTTTGGTGAGGATTAAAAGTTGAACGATTTGCCATAGTTGCACGCCATACATCCATAGGATTAAATCCTCCTCTTCCTCCTCCACTCATATCATCGTCATCATCGTAGTAACCACCAAACTGCTCACCGTCAGTACTTTCGTCTAAACTCATTAATTTAAGAATTTTTAGTTACCATTTCTTCTTTGTGTCCGTACTCCGGATGTCTAAATTTAGATCCTAGTATGTGATTATGTAGTTGGCTAAAAAGACATCCTTGCATTCAATAACCTATAAGTGATATAGAAGTATGTAACTTATGCTTTCAATAGATCACTTTATAAGCTGTCGCATCAATCACTTAATAAGCAAGTTAACATTGTTACGCATTCATTGTAATCTGCAAATAACCCTAACACAGAGTGAGTTTATATACTCTTCTTGGCGTACACGCAATCAAAACTGCGCCACACACTTGAAAGTAGCCAGTCGTAAGAACAGTGGCTTTTATGTTTGCACATATGGATTCTTTAATGTAAGGTAGTGGGTAACGGTCATGTATATATGAAAGCTAAGCAACCGCATGGAGAGCCCAGTTAAATTCAGGAATACTGAGAAAGTATAAGTTCTAACCTAAGCTGAGGGTAGCTATTTCATATGATGGTACTGAAATCATTAGAAAGCGAGAATATAGTGAACAATGCGAACATTAAGGTAGATGAAGGAGCTGTCGGTAATATCTATCCATGGATTGATCGCGAAAGCGAAGCGGGCCACACGATACATTCGGTTCCAGGAAAATTAATGCTAGGCTCGTCAAAGGTATATATTCAGCGATATAAATTCATATATTAAAGTGGCTTTTGCTTTAATTAGGAATAGCTAACATAAGTTGAAGAAAACATCTCCTACAAGAGATGGAGTAGATGAAGTATCCGCCGATAAAGAGGTATTGCCTGCCGATGATTCTAATACTTCTGTCCTCGCGAGAGAAACATCTGCAATTGTTAATGAGAGAACTACGAACCAGGATTATACTACTGAGCCAATAAATTATTCCGACGCTGGTGCGTTTGAACGAGATCAGAGCGGAAGCTCTGGATCACAGCCCGAACATGAAACTCATTCAGCATTATCCCAGAGTGAATCATCTTCAGAGGATATGAGAACGGCAGAAAATCAAGTTACTGTAGCAAAGCAAGATATTGTCACGAATAAGAGTATAGAAGAGACGCAATCAGGAATTTTCAAAGTGAAGTCTATTACTTGGCGTGATCTCTTCGGACAGACGAGAACATCGCCTATTATAATGCAGAATTTGAATGGTCCATGTCCTTTATTAGCTCTCATAAACACGCTGATTTTATCTACAAGATTTGATGATGATAATCCTCTTTCAAGGATTTCTACAGATCGTACTGAGATCAGTGCTAAGTATTTGCTGGAATTACTAGGCGACTATCTTCTTAGCTCTGAAATCGCTGAGAGATCCGATATTGCCAGGGTTCTTGAGCTATTACCAAGTCTTCATACAGGCCTCAACATTAATCCTCGCTTTGACGGCACTTTCGAGGATTCTGAAGAATTAGCTTTATTCCGCGCCTTTGATGTTGATATCGTTCATGGATGGCTGTCAGATCATTCTAATGAATATTTTCATGATGCGCTTATGAAAGCAACTTCATATGAAGGTGCTCAAGCACTCTTGTTGGAATCCGCTGACCTAACAGCAAAGCTGAAATCTGAAAAGTCGCTTACATCCGAAGAAGTTGAAATTGTAGAGCGAGCTAGGCTAGTAGATGCCTTTTTAACGTCTTCTGCCACTCAACTCACACAGCACGGTCTTTCTTTCCTATCTGAACTATTATCGTCGGGGTCATTCGCCATATTCTTTCGAAATGATCATTTCTCAACTATTTATAAACATCCGGAGTCAAATCAACTTTTTATGCTTGTTACAGATGCTGGGTACATTGGCCATCAGAATATTGTGTGGGAGTCGTTGAATGATATTACGGGGTCGGGGAGTGAGTTTTATAACGGCTTCTTTGTTCCTAGTGAATTTGAAAACATGAAAAGTGCAAAGCAGCTTAATCAAGCACAGAAGGTTAATCAGAGCTCTTCTGCCGTTGGTGGACCGATGATTATAAATAGCAGATTCCATGATGAAGACTACGTTCTCGCAATGCAATTACAGATGGACATGGACCAAGAACTGGCTCGAGAGCAGCAAAGAATATATGATGAAGATAGCTCCCGACGCAACACAGCGCAACGAAAACAATCTTTCCATGGGTCATTGCCTACAGCCCGACGTAATCGGCAACAAGGAGCGTCAACTACTAACAGTAGAAGGTCTGCAACTACGGTGACAGCTAGCGGAAAAACAAAAAAGAGTACTTCGGGTAGCGATAAGTGCATTATAATGTAGAATTAATGTGTTGTTTGAAGATCGTTCGTATGTCTCTGACTATATTTAAGGACTACAAATGAATAAAATCACATTTCTACGCTGATAAAATATTCACAACTTCCGCAACTTTTGCCATAAATATAACTCTAACTTGTATAATTCCGCACATTCAATACAGATCGGTTCAGGCAGCTTCGATTTCTAAACCACTCTTAATAACACCAATCATACCGCTTGTCTGTAAACTTTCAGATCCACCGCTAGATAAACGATATTCAATCTCTCCAAGGCCTATTATCCACTCAGCTCTTGTTAAAGGAGACAACTCTAGGTTTTCTATTTCTTCAAATATGCCTTGTAAAATGTCTGCGAGAGCAAGACCATTTATCTGTTTAATCTTTCGTATTGTACGCAGTGCAGTACCCCATTCCTCAGTCATTATAGTATCTAATATCAATTTGATATCAGCAGGCCGTGGACTTCCAACACATTCATAAATATCTTCCAACGAGATGGGTGATACTTCTTCATCTACTTTACCGGCGACGTGACATGCTTGAAGAACATTCAAAGCACGTCGAAGGTCACCCTTGGCTAACGTCAAGAGCGCATTTAAGGCCTCATCTGAAATATTTACATTCTCCTTCTCAATTACCACATTTATCCGGCTGCGAATTGAGTATTGCGGTATAGGAGAAAATCTGAATCGTGTACAGCGAGACTGTATTGCCGGTGTTAATTTATGTATATAGTTTGCAAGAATGCAAAATCTGGTATGAGTTGTATACTTCTCCATAACTATTAGTCTAGAATTAGTAACTGTCACGGATGCTTTTTAATTCTTCTCATGATAAAATCAGGTAGAAAAAAAGCATACTTCTCCGAAGAGCATTCTGAGCTGCGTTAGTCATAGCATCGGCTTCATCAAGAATGATTAGTTTGAAGCCAGATCCAAACATTTGTCGAGTAGATGCAAAGGTCTTGATTTGGTCTCGTACGACGTCGATACCACGGTCATCCGAGGCATTCAGCTCTAGCACCATATTTCTAAATGAGTTGCCATATATTTCACGTGCAATAGCAAGAATAGTCGATGTTTTACCAGTTCCTGGTGGTCCGTAAAAAAGAAGATGTGGTACTTTATTTGATGAAATGAACGTGCGTACTAGCAATACAAAAGCAGCTTTGCATCAGAAAGGACTCTTACAGCTAAAAGTCATGCGATATCACTTACTTGTGGCAACAATGCTTTCATGACCAGCAACATCATCCAGAGACTTTGGCCGGTATTTTTCTACCCTGTGTGCACTGTGTGAATACGACATCCATTCATATTGCAATCATGTCATATGTAATCTCTCTTCTTACCAAGGCAAATTATTATTCTCGTCTAGATTCATCTTCTTTGACGACATCTTATCGCTATCCAGCCTGTCACTAGATACCTTATCGTCCTTTATACTAAAAGATAAAGAATATATATCTGTAGTAGTATATCTGGTATATAGTATATGTATTGTATAATCCAAACAGGAACTTACGCGTTAGAAATTAGAAATTGGTTCTAAACGCGAATAAATTAAGCCGCGTAACCTTAGGAACCTGCAAAGTTAAATTTTACTTGAAATTTTTTGCCCTTTCAATTTTACTTAATTGTCGATCTATTGACGGAATACACTTATTGATTGACTGAAAGCATACTTCTATAGCATTTGGCATGACGGAAAAGATTCCGGCACTAGTATCAGAGGCTGTTCTGAAAGCATCGAACCCTGTTCCAGAAGGAGCTTTGGAAGTAGATGGCATAGACTTCAGTCGTCCAGAAAATCAAGATGTCACTGTGTCGAAGTTAGTGAAGAGCATGCGAAAAATGGGCTATCAGGCGACATCGGTAGGTATCGCATGTGAAATTATTAATGACATGAGAAACTGGCGTGGTCCAACTAAAGCAGTACAAATGGAAAGGGAAGAAATGGGTTTACCTGCTGAAGATGGTACTGGAGATGAAAAATGCACTATATTCCTAGGATACACCTCAAACCTCATATCGTCTGGACTAAGAAGCACGCTACGGTATCTTGTTCAAAATAAACATGTCTCTGCTATTGTAACTACGGCTGGTGGTGTGGAGGAAGATCTTATAAAGTGTTTGGCGCCCACGTATCTTGGCGATTTCACACTTCCAGGTGCCCAGCTTCGAGAGCAGGGAATGAACAGAATTGGAAATTTACTTGTTCCAAATGACAATTACTGCAAATTTGAGGAATGGGTTATCCCAATTTTCGATAAGATGTTAGAAGAGCAAGACAATGACCCTGATATTTTGTGGTCTCCATCTAAAGTAATTTCTAGACTTGGAAAGGAGATAAACGACGAACAGTCGGTTCTTTTCTGGGCATACAAGAACAATATTCCTGTTTTCTGTCCTGCATTAACAGATGGCAGTATAGGAGACATGCTTTTCTTCCACACATTCCGTGCATCGCCAAAACAACTGAAAATTGATATTGTATCAGACATCCGCCGTATTAATTCATTATCTATGGCGGCTGCAAAGGCCGGAATGATTATCCTTGGTGGTGGCCTCGTTAAGCATCACATCGCCAATGCTTGTTTAATGAGAAATGGTGCTGATTTTGCTGTTTATGTTAATACTGGACAAGAATTCGACGGAAGTGATGCCGGAGCTAGACCAGATGAAGCCGTTTCCTGGGGTAAAATAAGATCTGACGCGAAGAGCGTGAAAGTATATGCGGATGCTACTATTGTTTTTCCTATGATAGTAGCGAGTACATTTGCATCTGAAAAATGAATCTATAATTTGAATTTAAGTTTGTAGATATGTAAATATTTGTTCGTTATGATATAACTATTGGAGAGTGTAGAAACAAAGAAACACGTGAATATGAGATATTGTTATTCTCTTAGTTACATTAATATACAATTATAAATTAACTGGAATTTCTTACTAGTAAAATAATTATTATTACTTAACAAAATCGAAACATCCCGCTAATATCAACTAATATACATTTCTTGTAAGTCATTATTCCTTAATAACCGTAAAATACCCATCAACTGTAATGTACATAAAGAAAGTAATCTAAACAATCAAAAAAAATACGATGAAATATCCAATAACTGGAGAATTGTTAATCAAACGTTTCTCTCAAACGCCTCTCTCATTGCTCTCCCTATTGCTAAATGGCGAAGGTAGATCAAACATTCTGTTTTCAGGATTGTTATTAATAATTAAAGACGATAATCTTGGTAATGCTGGAGGTTGAGGCGAATATGGTCCCATATGTGATTTGTTCTGCTGATAATACATCGGAGATGCATGCACAGGAATAGCTGATGGCTGTGGAGATTGCCTCATATAAGGGGAGAAAGACGGAAGGATAGGCTGTGGCGGCAATGCTGGGCTCAGTCTCGAAGAATATGGATGCTTCTGCATATCCTGTTGAGGTTGTAGCGAATGAACATGCGACTCTTGATGTACAACCATATGCGAAGAAACATACGGGGGATAAGTTGGAATAGGCTGCGCGTAGACGGTCTGAGATTGCATAGGCAGATAGCCCTGTGGGATAGGTTGCGGCGTATGAGATCTGTCCGAAATAACATGATGTTGATGTAGAGGCGACTGTTGCTGCTTATTCATATTATGGTGCAGAGACTCGGATACATTATGTGCAGATGAGACAATAGAATTCGTATAACTAATAGGAGAAACGATCGCGTTGTTCCATGGCTTTGATTCATTATTCAATGGCGCAGTGGTATTATATACGCTGTGGGAATTTGTCAGTGAAGAGCTGGTAGGTGGTAACGCTGTAGTCGTAAACTGTCTATGGCTGTGGCTAGGTATCTCATCATTAGCATTCAGCAAATCAGCAATGTTTGAAGTCTTCGGAGGCAATTTTTTGGATGCAGTTCGCATGATTTCTTCTGAATCCATCTCCTGAGATAACGAAACTAAAGTATTCGCCGAGTTTGTAATAGCAGACATAGACATATTGAGTTGCCGCGGCACTTGAGAAACGTGCGTAGTAGATGATGATTCGTCAGAGGAAGTTCCGGATTTCAGCGGATCTACAAAAAATTTCAACTTAGAGCCTCGCAATCCATCATTAAATTGTGCTCCGGATTCAATTGAGGCATCATCGTTAGAACTTTTTGAGTTCATTTGATCTGTCCCTTGCTGACTGGAATCTTCTATTAATTGTTCTTCCTTAACATTAGAATCAATACCGGGACTATCAAGCTCATCAGATCTAATTCGCTGTTGAGCTTCGTAGCGCTTTCGCACAGGCAGCTGCTGAGTTGGCGGTGCAGGCGTTGGTTGACCATTGGCGATTAGCGCGTCTGCTGCTTCAGTGACTTTGTCCCAACCATATTTAACAGCATTTCTAGAATAATAATTTTTGACCATCGTAGTACTCTTTGCCTTCAAGTGTTTAGATACTTCCTCCCATTGAGTTCCATAAGATTGTAAAAGCTTAGGAAACAGATCCATTTCATGCACACTCCAATAGCTCGAAATAATATTATTTCGTCGAGAACCTGTAACTGTAGTACTGTTACCACCAACATGGGTACGAATAACAGACATATTACGGCTATCATTGAATTCTTGTTCAGATTCACCAGTTTCAGTAGGCGTTCTTACTTCAGGATCAATAGGATGTACTTGAGTAGCGTTTGATGCAGCACTGGATAGAAATCCTAGAGCAGATAATGTAGCACTGTTATTTTCTGTCTTTGTATCTTCATCTATCTCATAACTTGTCAGAGATTTTCCCATAGAATCTTGCTGAACCACACCCGCCACAGGGCCACCGAATAAGCCAGCCAAAGCACTGATCGCATCTACCTCTCTGTCCTTTAAATCTAAATCCGTATTATTTGGGCTAGGCTGCCGTATGCTCTGAACATTGACAGAACCTATGTTCGAAGGATGCTTTGGTGAGTTCGATCTACTTTCAAAAACAGATGTGTTCGCTTGACCGGTAACTTCACCAAGTGTGTCGGTTGGAAGAGAGTGCTCCGACTGTACAGTAGCCCTCTTAGAGGATCGCTGCTTTGAGCTCTTTATTCTTTTTGGCTTAGGTTCGTTAGCAACGATAGCACCTTCACTCTTCTCACTAGCTTCGTCTGTAGTAGTGATATTAACACTTCCAAATGTTGGAGCTGCGGCGCGCTTTGGTCGATTAGCGACAGTTTCCAAAATGGCAGCGGCTTCATCGTCAGCTATATTCGAGAATGTTCTTTCACGCTCCCTGGGTGTTGCATTCCTCTGCTGATTGGAAATAATATCTTCTTCACCGTCTGCAGGAAGATTTTCATCACCATCAACAGTAGATACTGTTAATAGAGCAGCTTTTCTAGCCCTATTAGAAGTATTAGCACGGCGCTTTCGACCCTTCCTCGAACTCGCTCCACGACGTCTACCTAGTGCCCTATAATCAACCGACTTCTTGGTACGATAGTAGTGCAATACACATTCTTCACAAGATCTCTTATATCCCATATGTTTCGCAATAAGACCAAACTGTTTTGGAAATAGCTTGTAGCCTTCACAAAATAATTTATGCTCTTCAACAGTAAATACATCTACACCATCGGATGATAAGCGCCTTAATGGGATCGAGGGATCGGTCACTATGTTATTATAATCAACAAATGTTTTCTGTCTTTCTGCTTCATCCAATATCATATTAGGTATTTTAGCAGAAGTGAGCTTTGCTCTATTTTTTGGATCCCGAGAATCCTCCCACTCTAGCGATGCCAACACTTCCATGAACTCAGCCTCACTTCGAACTGCGTCAGCATTATGATGCACTGAGCCGCGACTGACTCTTCGAAAAACTCCAATTTCATCATCCTCCTCATCGGTCACAGAACCCTGCCTCTTCAACCTATCTTCTACTTCTCTATCCAAAGCCTTACACGAGAGCTGCCATTTCATATAGAGTTCTTTATATCTCTCTTGTAGTTCTCGCCCTCTTTCATGAATAAGCTTACGATAGAGCATCATGCGATTCTTAATGAGAGGCCTCATTACATGGAATGCTTCTATATTCTTGTTGTAAAACTCATAGTCTGCAAGAGATTTAATTGGAGAAGATGGAATATATTTCGAAGAACGGGAAAAAAGAGGAGCTTGGCTAGCTTTAAACTTATTCACCATCAGAATACGTTCAGACAGAGGAATAGATGATATATTCTTCTGCGCAGTCGAAGACTTATCACCCACTTCTAAATCCATAATAGAGAAACAAATTGCTTCATGCGACTCAACTGGTGATAATGGAGGTGTTGAAATATGCAACGCTAACAACTCTGACTCATGCGCCTTCTCTTTAGATATCTCTCCCAGCCGGCATTCGAGAACGTCAATTTTTGTGTCAATATCTTTGATTTTTGCGGTGACATCTTCTTCATTGAGACTTTCTTCTTCCTCTTCTTCTTTGCTATCCTTTGAGACTGCATAACTCGATAATGCTCGCTGGTCTGACGCAAAGTTATTATTTGATTTTTTCTGATGCGAAATAGAAGGCGGTGTTAGTGGGTGAGCAGGCTCTTCTGAGAACACAGGTAACTCGCTGAGATTACTAGAAACTTCAATATCTGCCGAATCCAATTTCAAATCCGAGCTTTTCATATCCACGATTTTTAACTGTGCCTCAGAAATATGTAACGAATTATCATGAACCTTAGATTCATTCTCAATTCTCGATTTAAGACTAGTGAATGAAGTTTCCGCCTCATCCTCTAATTTATTGTCAGTGTAGCTATTGCTCAGGTCGGCTTCATGTGAATCCCCAATTATTACCTTTCCTTTAGATTCATTATAATCAGAAATATCACATAATGTTGCTGTAGCTTCCTTGAAATGTAGAGATGGATGTATCGCAAGAGCTGAATCTTCCGTGATTGTCTCATCGGTATTCGTCATATCTACATTTTCCTCCCCTTCGGATAAATCAAGAGTAGCTGGCTTAGACAATGATCTATCGTTTATTATCTCGTCATTTGAATCATCAGCAATTAGCTTAATAGGAGAAATTCCATTTCTTGCTTGCCCTTCTTGTAAGATATCCGGCGATTGTGGATTATCAGGAGTAAGGCTGTAACTCATGATGGCGTCATCTTTTATTTCAAGCTTCTTATGGAGTTTAACAGGTTGCGAAGTACTGGCCTGAATAGATCTTAATGGCGAATTCTCCTTCGATATTAGCTGAGAACTCAGATGAGATAAAGATTCTGATTTAACGGAAGACGACCGTCGAATACGTGGAGGCGGATAATATGATTGTGTTTGTGGCGGTGACGCTCGACTAGAATACTGTGACTGGGAGGCATAATAATATGATCTGTATGAAGAGTCCGATGGTCGCCTACTATCCTTTGGAGGTAATAATCGGTCTCTCTCTCGATCGATAGATCTCCTTTCACGATCTCTGTCTCTTTCCCTAAACTCACGATCTCTCAAATCTCTCTCTCTCTCACGTTCGCGATCTCTTAAGCGATCTATTCTTTCTCTTTCTCTGTCTCTATCCCATTCCCAGTCTCTAGAAGGTCTATAGGATCTCGAGGCATTTATCCGCTCATATCCACGATCATAATCACGTTCTCTCATATCTCGATAATCACGTTCTCTGTCCCATAGATCTCTATCCCTCACTCTGTCCCTATCCCTATCTCTGTCCCTATCTCTATCTCTAGATCTGTCCCTATCTCTTTCCCGCTCTCTGTCTCTGTCCCTATCCCTTTCCCGCTCTCTGTCTCTGTCCCTGTCACGTTCGCGTTCTCGCTCTCTGCCTCTTTCCCAGTCTCGATTCCAATCTCGATCTCTATCGCGGTTGCGGTCACGCTCTCTTTCGCGGTCCCAGCCGAATCCTTGGGAGCCAAAGACTCTATCTCTGTCATCGAATCGATCTGCATACTTTAAGGAACCAGAACTATGCTCCCTGTCTAGACGATCTCCGAAATCGCTACTTCGTCGAGAGAATATTGCAGAGCCTCCTCCAACAGTACCAGACGAAATATGTTTAGAACTCGAATTCCAAGAAGATTTTAAATGATATGAGCTTCCGCTATTTTGTGTTTGACCACGAGGCCCACTTGGTATGAATGATGGTGGCTGAGCCACGGTCGGACTATTTGAATGGGATCCTGTTGGCACCTGCGGTATAGCAGGGCTAGAGTGTGATTGAGTACCGTGGATTGACGGTCTCTGTAACGGTTGATAGGATCCTAGATGAGACGGAGGAATTGGGGGCATATCTGTTGAAAAACCTAGAATCCTAAATATCAGCGGGAATGTCCTTGGCTAACTCTTAACTAATGCGTATTCCTGATATCTGTGGCAATACAGTATAATACTATCTACCAAGCATCTGCAAAACTTACATAGAAGACTGTAAATAAATGAGTTCTTCGCGGTTGACACTTTCTAAACTTAGCTCTCTTCCGCAAAAATATTCTTCGCAGACGTAGGCGTACAGAGGAATATCGAATAAAAAATTTCCGCTGTGAACTTTACCAATTCCAGCCCGTCCAAGGCTAAATATAAAATTACTTTCCAGCTCGTTAAATAAATCGTAAATTCCTGCCGTATTCCTATATGATATATCACTGTATTGATATATAAATCTGTATATTTTGTCTCTTAAATGAAAAAAAGTCTTGAAACGCAGGAAAAAGGAAACTGGTAATTACTCAAAATCTGGTGAGGAAGAGAAGTAGCTAGCGCCGTCTCTCAATCTGACTAAATTCGTCAAACCTTATGACCAACGTGTAGAATATGGAATATTTTCAATGAAATTTAAAAACCCTTTCAATGCTAAATTCACAATAATGAAGAGAAAATAGCAATAAACGTATAGTTTTTGCGACTTAGACTGTTAACTAATATCTGTCTCTTCGATACTAATAATTAACGAGGTGTTTAGTAATTTTATATTATATAATAAATGACTAATCTTATGTTGGTACTATTGGTAACGTAATCACGTTTTGTGGCTTGTGACTTGTGATCAGGAAATTACAGCCAGAAACTGGAAAGCGCGGCAGCGATATTGAAATATATATCGTTGACTGTGAAAATCGAAGTGGAAACGATCGAAGTTCATGACAATTGCTTCGCGGCAAAGTCTATAAGGTTAGTCCTTAAATAATATAGGTTTCATTTATAATATTGTGGATCAACAATATGACTGACTGAAGATTCATGATAGCATATGCTTCTGGAGGAGTTGGTTTGCATATATATATCTATATACTAATATCAACATACGGGATATAAATTTGAACGCGAAGATAGGAAGATATTATAAGATTCGAAGGTATCAAAATAAATAGGTGTGTTGATTACTCGCAGTATTTTGCTATAGATATGGTTGGACCTGCAGAGCATAATCACAATATTTACAGTTCACTAATAAGCAGTTATATAGATATTGAATTGAACGTAGGATATAACCGCTCTCTTAACGAAAGTGAACAAATGAATTAATAGAGCATCGATATCGTGTCCATTATATCTACTAAATAAACAATAAGAGAATTAAAAATGGACCAGATACTAAGGAATAATCATAATCGGCATGTTTATCTTGCTACACCTCTACATTTACACTTACTTTTCGGAGGCATCTCGTTTCTGTTTACACTTTTGTTGTCAAGAGTTTTAGGTGTAGTGTTACAGTTCATATTGCAGAACAATTCATCATACGCCACTTCCGTTGCAGCATCTTCATTATCTTCCTCGAATTCTAGTGGACCACATATGACTCTAATTGACAGATTTGTACTTGTATTTCAAGAGGAGTTTGGAACTCCAGCTGGCGACGATGTCTACCTTTTTCGATTCTGCGGAGTTCTTTTGTAAGCAGGAAACAGCAGTAAAGACATTCGACTATCTCAAGACGTATATTTGTTTGTCTTACTGGTGATTTTATTATTTCCTACATAAGTCGTCATTATAGAGTACTAACTAACTATTTTTATTTTAGATATACTTTATATGCATTGATAATTGCCTTTGCCTTGTCGTTTTCGGCTCTATTCCATTCTTTTTCTTTTATCTTTTTTGTATGGCGAAAATGGATAGGTCTAGGTAAGGGCCTCTGGGGTGTCTGGACAAATGACGTTGTTTCTCAAATGGGTGTTTGGTAATTTTCTTTCAATGGCGTGTACCTTCATGCAACAGGTTTCTAGTCTATTTTGTTGTAATAAGCAGAAGTTAGATAATTAATATCTTCGGGAGTCAAGTGGAACATATTAATAATTATAAAATTGTGATACTATTTAATGAAGACATTTCGAGAGCGAAAAGAGAAATTTAGTTGGAATTCATGGGAGAAGATTAATAGATCCTTAGACTACGTTACTCTAAACATCGTATTTTATATTTTCAACATATTATATGCTTATGCTTTAATTTTATTATTATTTTAGTTTCAAGTTTCACGCTATCTTAAGTTAAACGCACTATGACTCTCGTTCAGAAATTTATTCTCTATATCTCAGTCGACATAAAAATTAAATTTTGATTTAGTGCTTAGAATTATAAATACAGGCATCATCATTGCTCATTCCCATAAGATAATAAGAATTGTAGAATAATAAAGGTACTAGTCGTCGAATTCATCTTCACCTAGCTCAATAGTTGTTCGGCTCGCTCGATTGTCACCGCCTGCACCTTGTATGTTGTCATTCCAAGATCCTTCATCAATTTCGTCTCTCTCATCCATCTCATCATTATCTTGTTGAGTTACTGAATTTATATGCTTCATGGTCTGTGGAGTTAAATGCCATTTAACTTTTACTTCGGATCCAAAAGTCGAAAGTCCTTTGCTGTAGAACGCTTTCTCTGCTGTAGCTCTATCTTTGAATGAAACTATCTTCACATTTGGTTCGTCAGGATGATTAGAAATTTCTTCATATTCAGCTAATCCTAATAAATGTGCCGCTAATTCCTCTTGCTGTGAATCTTGTAATCCGTAAATTGCTATCTTTTTTGGTCGAAGGTCAAGATTTGATCGGCTGGTTCCCATAGCAGGAAGTCCACCTCTCCCTCTACCAATCGCCCATGACCCTCGGCCACGGCCTCTAGCCCTCCAAACCCCACTAAGTCCTCGACCACGTCCTCGTACAGAACTTTCTGGAACCGCAACACCAAGCTTATCTGCTTCTTCTTGTAGTTGCACCAGCTTCTTTTTGAGCGCTTCTGTTATGCTATTTGAATTTTCTGAACTTTCTGCGTCCACACGCATAATTGAATCTGTAGCCTCAGCATTGGAATCTTGGCCATCTGAGATCTCTACTTCTCCTTGTTCTTCTTCCTTTGCCCTAATTTTACTCAATAAGAGTTGGCGTTCCTCTTCTTGCCTTTTTATAAGATCGTCCTTTTTTTGTCTTAGTTCTTCTAGTCGGGCATCGTTCTCTCTCTTTCTCGCCATCCGAGCTTCGTGCTCCATTTGTTTCTGTGCCTGTCTTTTTCGAATCTCCTCAATATCAATGGAAGTGGAGGGCGAATCTGATCTTTTCCTAATCATACCTGTTCTTGGTTCAAAATTACCAAATTTTCTCTGATCTACAACTGGACGCTTCCAATATACTTTAATAAATCTGTTATCAAATATTGGAGCAGGTGAACTCCAAGCGCGTCTAGCTTCTTCATTCGTCGCGAAAGTAACCGTCGCAATATTTTGATCTTTATCCAGTACTAATTCATTAATCGTACCGAAAGCTTCAAATACAGGCCTTATTATCGAATCGTCAAATTTGTCTTCAGGGATTTTATCGATAACAAGAGTACAGTTCGTACTGTCAGTGCTAGAGCCTATTAAGACACCTTCTGGCCTACCACCTCTGTTTCCCTGGCGTTTTGAACTTCGTCCACGACCTCTTCCAGAGTTCTGACCCTGTCGCTCTTCAACAGGCGTTGACTGAGTTGGATTATAGTTGTTCTGATAACCATCTTTGTCTATCATCAAGCGATCTGAGCCATGCTCATATGGGCACATATCGCCTTTCATGCAATATCCTTTCTCATCATAGCTCCTGCATCGACCTTTCCGCTTCCCACTAGCCAAATTTTGACTGATAATACCCAGATTTTCAAATGTTCCTACAGTCGGTTGGGATCCGTTGAAAGAAGGATACGAGCTAGTACCACTGAACGATGATAACGAGGCTGTCGAGTTAGGACGAGAAACATTATATAATGCTGACTGTACCTCATTCGGGTTATATTCATTTTGAAGGTTCTGGTCATCTAATGATTGTAAAGAGTGTCCATTTATATACGATTTCGTCTATTATATTTGCAAGAGTTAGCAATTTTCATATTTAACCATTACTTCCCTAGTGTCCAACAAGCCTATATGTAGACTCTGATGTCTTTTAACTCTAGAAGATATCGTCAGTACTTACAGCCAGAGCATTAAACACATCATCTACAAATTGTCGTGTATTCTCTCGTAAAAAATCATCTAGCTGCTCAAGACACATGAGTTTCACTTCTGCGGTAGGTTGGTCATGACGTAAAAGTGCTAGAACATAGTCCGATAAAATTTCTGAATCTGCATCAGATATATTTTCCAACCTCCGGATGAGCCATGATTTCAAAAGACTCGAATCAGACTCTTCAAACATATTCTGTACAAATAATTTTTTACTTGTTAGAAAGAGTATATAATTTCTATACGTAGACGTGAAGTTGAGATCAGCACAAAATTTTTTTTATCAAAATTGGAAAATTACTAGTGAAGTGATGTAAACGAACACTTACATCCAAAAAAATCTATTGAAATTCGCACATTTACAACGAGGGAAGATTAAAGCCAAATCGCTGCTCCCATGAATCTTTAACATGAAATATCTAGAAATATAATAATTAAAATTTACATATGTACATTTCTATTATAAATTTACACCATTATGTAAACAGGATGATCAACCAAACGAGAAATTCCAAGAGAAAGTAAACAGGGATGATCATTCAGTATACCAAGAAGAACCAAACCAAAGCCAACATGAATTTCTTGAAAACCAAAGTAGAGAATCACAATGGACTCTTGTATCCTAATAAGGTATTACAGTAAATAAAGACTAAAATACAAAATTTCTAATACTGATGCCTGTACTCCAACGAGAAAAATAAAAATAAAGATACTAACAAAATTATCTATACTAAAGGAAACTGCCACCATTTTCAACACCATTCAACACTCAATTTCCAATTTCCAAAAAGTGAAATATAACTTCTCTATTATAAATCTGATTTTACTGTCGTTCCGATTCACTCCATGATCTTGTTGTAGGACTGGATAAAAACATTAAGCTCTCGATTGCCTCAGCTTCACTAATTTGACGCTGCTTAGCATTATTCCCCAATCTAGAGGTATTATCTTTTTGATATCCCATACGCTGTTTCTCTTCTTTTTCAAGTTCGGCAGCGGCGGCGGCGGCAGCGGCCACTACGGCAGAAGTACCGGTATGTATACGATCACTCCGATCATAATTCTGCGTAGAATGGCTACCAGAATTCGTCTTGCCTTTCCTTTTAGAAGGAGATGGACTAAATCGAGCTAAACTCGGGGGAATTTTATTTGAGAAGGTTCCTAAAACAGGGAGTCCCTCAGGCGTAATCGGAACACCGCCTTTTGATTTTGTAGTTCTCATGCGAGTCGGTGTATGGGGTACACTAACAATTGATGTAGCTGATTGCGTTGGACTACCTGAAGCTTCTTGCTGACGATGGCTCGGTGAATACAACTCTTTCTTTAAAATGTGATCACCAGACTGAACCACATCTGGAGAGATTGACCTAGAAGGTGAAACAGACGAGTAGGACCGTGAAATTGGGTGTGAATATATACTCGAAGATCCTTTAGTAGGACTTCCTTTAGAAGTAGTATTCACATGTCGCGTCAGAGTTGATGAATTAGGGGCAGGACCAGTTGTTGTTATTGCTGTTGTAGTAGAAAGTCTACCCTCTCTATCAGTATCGATAATAACATGAGTGGCAGCTATCACCGAATCAGCTGCCTTATCAGAGCGCGACAAATGATACAACTGTGAGGAAGCTGCCAGGGACGGGGATATAGATATACGATGAGGATAATCCGGCCTAGAAAATTCTGTTCCAGGTGAGTTCTGAGATGACGGTTCTTTAACTTTCTGCTCAATTTCTTCCAAAGACCTTGTTGTCCACCCATTTTGAACCTTTAACATAGCATAAGATAGTCTGGTCCTCAAGTTTGAAGAAATTTCTTGTATTTTTTCGTTGTCAAGACTTGGTGAGTTGCGAGATTCCTTTTGAGGACTTGATGGCAATGACGAAGAAGGAGTCTTCAAGGTTCCTGAAGACGTCCGCTTTGACGCCCGCAAAGAGAAATCATCAGTGGGAGCCGTATCATTTACTGACAAGCTTAAATCAGTACTGTCGATTTGAGGTGATGACATTAATTCTCGCCTTGTAAACGGCGACATTTGCAAGCCAGCGACATTAGTCGGCGGATGAGCTCTAGGAGAGCCCGCCTCATCCGCCTTACCTTCATTATTGCTAGTTGACTCCTCATTATTGAGGTAAGCATTATTATCTTGGTGCGCATCAAAATGTTCTACCATACTATCTTGCGACGTTGATGTTGAAGACTGGTAGAGATAACCTTTAGAATCTGAGTCTCCGTCGCTGTGGTTAAATGACTCTTGTGACGATGTCACTTGTGGACTGGAATTAGATTTTGAACTTGCTAAACTGATCTTCATTTTTTCTGTCGACACTATTGGCCGAAATCCTGGCAATAATCCTGCCTTGCTTTTCGCAGAAGCTGATTCATTTTTAGAGTCGCTAACAATCTCTATTCCGGCCCGGATTGGTGATGTACTCATAGCTCGTTTCTTGCCTTCGTCTTGTATGACTTTTTCCTTACTATTACTATTGCTCAAATTCCCAAAATAATTTTCTCCGTTAAATATTACACTGTAAAATATAGCATTTACAAAGTGAATGTTTGCTGTCACCAGTGTAGACTATTACGATGCCAATTCAAGTTCTTCATGTAACGCGGCCTATAAAATCCGTTTTGCCTCCAAAACAGGAACACGCCCAGCGTATTATGAAATGTCGACAACAAACAAACACGTCCAAGTTACCTCCCAATGATTTTCTTACTCTCGTTATACGCCACTATTTTGGGTACATATGCACATCCTATTTTCCTTTTAAATACCCGTGCATTTAGTCCCGTACATCGCTCTAGAGACAAACCCAAAAATTGTAGAAAATTTTTTTTGAATATGTACCGTCCGATTTATGCCTTATTTGCTTTAATGCTGGGTACATTTAGTCTACCTAACCCGATGCGTATGTCAAATTTCCTGTCTTATAAGTAGCTATTATTAGGGGTAGAGAAGTTTGGGCTAACATTGTGCTTGGTAGCAGCTAAGTGTAGCATCTCGTTGAGAAATAGAAGGCCGATATGGTGAATTTGCTGATATAATCCTAAGATAAGGATATAGCGGAACTGCCAATTAATGCGAGTAAAGTAGATGATCTGGAAATACCGGGCTAGTCGATACAATATGATGGCGAGAACGACAAGGACTATTTTATAATAGACCAGCGCGTGAAGTATAGTATTCTCCTCATGCTTGAGATAAAATGCAGGAATAGTGCATAAAACGAGGTATGATAATAAGATGTGAGAACCTTGGACGTTTCCCTGTGACTCATCCTGTAGCCAACAAAGCTTTTGCTTTGGTTGTATTGTGCTAGTTATGTCATTATTTGCTTCTACTGCATATGACATACTATATTTAATCCACTTTGTTTATATTTTTATATGAATCATACTATGGTGTCTCGACATCATTTGTCAGTCTTTTTTCTATAGCTATCGGTCTTACGCTAATTTTTATCATTATCATGGAATACTGTGATTTCATTCTTGTTTACCTTGCGTCAAGGTTACCAATAAAGGTGTGAAAACCAGAATGCGGATCTATAATATAATACTTCTTAATTGACTGATGGCAATTAGCCTATAAATTCATGGCTGGACGGTTCCAATACAAAGTGCAATGAATAGTATTAATGATGAGAGCATTTTTTTATTGAGGTTGACATGCCGGTAATATTTCTGTCAGCTATAAAGTACGCTGTATACATTTACACATTACAGGCAGCATTTGCGTGGTTAGTTTCAATAGCAAGAAGTCTCGGCGATGCTCTCCTTCTTTATGGTATCTGTTATGTTGAAGACTTAACTATAATTATGGAAGGACCGTATTGGCTATCATAGTGATCATACTTAATTACCTCTCCCTCATTATATGTATTTGAAAGTTGATTCTGCTGCAAAATCGATTCTTCTTTTTCTTTATAACTGTCAAATCTGCAAAACAGAGAAGATTTCATATCAATATAAAATAACAATTATTTTAAAAAATTTAATCGTAGCTGTTCTAGTAATTGATAAATGGACTTGATGTTCGGTATCATTATAAACCTTATTACAATATCCCCTATACATATTTTCTGTGTATTACAGTACCCTAATACATTTTGGTGCGCAGATAAAAGTACATCAGCAGTGATGCTTGAAGACGCAGTTGAAGCACATCGCAAGGTCAGTGTGTACTGCGTGCTATTCAATCTAAAGCTAAAGCATGAAAAGAAGTAGGTCGTCACTGTCAATTCGACGGCGTCCTCGTGCAACAGCTTCTTCTACAGACCTAGAGCTGCTGATCAATAACAGTATGAGATTCGAGCCACCTTTTTATAATCATCCACCGACAGTAAGTTCACTAACAGGCAACCACTCCACGTATTAGTTCTGACCGATTGTTTAGCCTCTGCCTATAAGTAATTCTTTTACTTCACTATTTACTTCCGGCCGTCATTCACCACGAGCCCCTACGGATAGGCCATCATCTGCAAACTCAGATTCTGAAATAGATATACCAGAGGGCGATAAACTCGCAAAAGAGTCTGATGTAACAGTTGGTGGAGATGCAGTTCCTCCTGAGAGAGAATATTTTGGTTTCGCTTTGTACGTGTCTAGTACATTTGCTTTCATAGTATATATTCTGTGGGCATTCCTTCCACAATCAGTTCTTCATAGCTTGAATATTTACTATTATCCTTCACGGTGGTGGGCATTAGCCTTCCCTTCATTTACAGTGATGTTAATTGTCTATGTGTACGTGGCGCTGTTGAGCTACAATGTAGAGATAATGACGCCCAATCTTGAGAGTCTCTGTACACTTACTGATGAATATGCTGTTGTTTCGAAAGACAAAAGATATCTTTGGAAAAGCTCTGATGGTGTATGGGATTTGCCTATCGAGATAGTCAATTATGTACTTTACGCATCTAGAGATCCTGCTGATAATGAAGAACAACATTAATTAATCATACTGCGTTCATTAAAGTATTTGCTAAGATAGGTTTTTGCTTTCGCTAAATATATACCCTATTGAAAAGAGGCCGTGTATATAAAATATAATTTGATAATAATACTCTTTTAAGTATTGAAGAGACATCAATAATACCGACGACAGATTCTGCTTACCGAATGTTAAATTATCAAATTCCACTCTAGTTGTAATATGTGCTACTAGGCGTTTGCTCGTCGAAGTCCCAGCCAGAGTTTTCATCTATCATTCTGTTGCTAACGACGGGTTCTGGGTTTCTGTTATATTCTTGAATGTGACAATGGTTATCTCGTAGTTCTAACACACCAATACAATCCAGCCAAGACTCTATCTTGAGACTAACAAACCTTCAATCTTTCTTACCTTCACTACTGGATATGTTCGGTCGGTGAATCACATTGCCCATAGATGACTGGTGTACACTCACACCACTAAGGTGAGAGTCGCTGTTTACTGGATATTTGGAGTCCGACCGCTCGATGTCTCTAATATCGTCTCCGTTACTGAAAGAACCGACATGCTGATGGTCTTTCCACGAATGTCAGTATGTTAGTCCAAGTACTAGCATTCATATTATATCCTCAGAAACTTTACCTGGAATTCGATCTGCACCAACTTCCAATGGAATTGATGAGTCAAGCTGTGATGCAGACGGTGGTGGTACTTGCAGTGACTGTGCATATACCAGCAGGTATGTAACCTCATGCAGACACCTATTTTGTAATCGAGTATTAGAATCTGGTAGTAAAATGATGATCAAACTATAACTTACTTTTCTAAGAACTGCCTAGATTTTGCTCTCGATTTGTTGGCATCCTCTATATGGTCTTTGCTTACTACTCTATATTAGAACTCATGCACGAAGATTCAGTACTATGATCGCCATACCTTTGAAAGAAGACGCATAGTCCGGTAACATATCTCCTGATTTGCTCCCATCATCAACGGCCATATCCTGCGACGAGGAAGTCATGCCTGTGGTAGTTCTAATATAATAAACGTTACAGATCATTCTGCAGTAAGTACAAATATACTTTATATACCTTGCCTCTACTAGCGACTTCTCTAACATCTTAATTCGTTTAGTTAGAGATTCTACTAATCTGTCATTCCCTCTCTTTTCTCCCTCAAGTCTCGCTATTCGTGTCTATAATATTCGAATTAGTTTCGTACGACGCGAATAGTGTCTATTTAGATATTAGCACAAATGCTGTTACCTTCATTTCTGCTCGCTCGATCTCCCACTGGATCCTATCTCGTTCATTTTTCTGCCATTCTGTCTGAAGAAATCGTAAAACACCTATTGGTACATTAGATCAACTGGTTGTAGATCTATTATACATCATCTTAAACTATACCTGGCAAATTGTAGTCGCTTGGCTGGAGTGGCTGAAGAGGGACTTGCTGGGAGGGTAGCTGTAACTGGTGTTGTGAAGCTTGCTGCTGAAATTGTAATTGCTGTTGTTGCTGTTGCTGTTGCTGTTGCTGCTGCACAATTCCAGCTACCATGTCTGACATATTATTGCAAGATGTGCTCTTAAAAAACTATGCTATCACGACAGAAATTCGTGATTACGATGATGGAGAACTAGACAATATTTTATTTGATCGATCATGGTAAATGAATGAATCTCAGCACTCACGTGCATCCAAAGAAACGTATTAACAAACACAAAGAAGGTGGCACATAGTTTATGGCATAACTGGAATGTTCCGAACCCATTTATATCCAGATACTGGTAAAAGGACTAAACGCCAAACAGAAGGTCGATGCTAACACAATCAACATCTTTTTCAATTTTTTTTATCTTCTATAACATTCGAAATCCCGACAGCAGTGAACTTCAAGATGAATTCAGCAGTTACTAATATGATGCTTATGTTTGGGCTGATGCAGCTCTCTAAGAAAATTCCTTTCGAGGACCCAAATGTTGTGATGTACGCTCGTTTGGCGTATATTTTGAGCAACGTTTTTATCTTTGCCTTGTATTTATTTGCTCGTTACAAGGTCACAAAGGCCAATGGTATGCATAAATAAGAATTTAGAAAATAAAAAGTAACTAATTTGTCTATATTGTAATAGACTTGACCACGCTGAAGTATGTTGAGCAGCCTAGTCCGTTTGGAGGAAACACTGAAAAGAAGTTGGTCACTACTACTGTGAAGGAATATGACCTCCAGCAAATTAGCTCTGCTGTCAAAGTAAGTAAATAGGCAAATTTATGGTAACTCAGAAATTGATTGTATTAATGCTTTATTTATAGTCTTCTTTCTTTGGTATTGCCATTTTGGTTTTTATGCACCTCAAGCTGGGATATACTAATCCACTTGTTATGCAATCTGTTCTTCCTGTTAAGTCTGCCATAGAACAGAAGATTATCCAGATCCACGTATTTGGAAAGCCAGCTAGCGGTGATTTGAAGCGACCATTCAAAGCAGCAGGATTGTTTGGAGCTCCAGGTGCCGGCGATGTAGCAACTGACAAGAAAGCAATCGACGAGGCAGAGAAGAGCGGATCTGGCGGTGTTAAAGAGGAATAAAAGAGCTACGAGGCTTTGATTATATTACCTAGTCAAGCACTTCCCTCGGATTGAGATATCTCTGATTTATCCTATCTGTTGTTTCATAATTTTATTTCTGAAAAATTTCTCTTTTTCTAGATTCATAATTTTTGATTCGTGTTAATTCAAGATGAGAGTTACTCAACTTTCCAGTAAATCGCAGATAATATTACAAATATAAATAGGTTCTAATATAATTAAATAGTATAGTAGATAAATTTTTCTTTCTTCACTTTAGCTCATCTGTGCTACCCCTCTGTGCTGTGGAAAAGATCCCAAGCTTCTGCGCACAATTCCAAAAATTTTTTCTTCAATAGCAAATGACTATCATTGGAGCTAGGTTTGGTTGAATTTTTCTGTGGTCTTTTAAATCCAAGTGCTCTATTATTAGAATGCGAAATTCCATCGTTTGACTTTATGAGATCTTCCATAACTCCCTCGGTGGTGCTGTCATCTGAGAAAGTGCGACTATGAACTCGTGCTTCCGAACACTTCTTGCAGCCTGAAGTCATCTCTCTTGTTACAGGTTGTGGATGACTAAGGCGTCTCGAATGAAAACTAGCAGCGTTCTGACTGTATCCATCACTTCTCCTGTTAGTCGCAATAACTGACGCGGGTACTCTGGCACGATACATAGTCTGATTAATCTCTCCATTATTGTTCTCATACTGATGATACTCGCTTCCTAAGTGATCTGCCTCGGCTTCAAACTGACGATTACTCGACTTTGATGCCTGTGAAGTTAAAGCATTTCGATCAACATTTCGTCTAAAACTATGCGCTATATGCATGTTTTTACGCAACTGAGTGGATCGGCTTGTATGTGAATAAGGTCCAAGTGGCGCTGAATGAATTGCCCTTTCATATCCACCAGTTTGAAATTGTAAAGGATCCACTATATGTAATCTTCCAGGTCTTGTAGCACGCCTTTTTGGTAGACTTTGAGTAAGATATTCGGGCTTTGATATTACTTTAGGTTCAGATTGCTGACGAACATTCTGAACTTCTTTATTAACAGTATTTGTCTTACTTCGAAATTCGATATTAGATTTTACTTCGGTGTCGGTATCCATATCTTCTTCAATTTCCGACTCGGACCTTGACTCAGAAGATAACCTCACTATACTATCCGCTGTCCTATTAGCATTGAAATCTTCGTTACCCAAGTCACTTGACAACTCTACAGATTTTTGCCTGGCGGCAATTAGCTTTCTTTGTTGCTGCTCAATAGCCTTACACTTCAAAACATTTTCCATCATCTCGTTATCCATAGGAGGTAAACCAGGCGATACACAATGCAATGCAAGACCTTGCATTATATCTTTAGCTGATCGTTTTACGCTAAGCGACTGTGGATTACTTTCTTGTTGACCGATGTTAGCCATGCTAGAAGGTGCAGTTTTAGGCGCTATAGAGTTTGCATTTGATGTTGTAAAATCAGTCGTTGAACTAATAATAATATTCGGAGGTCTTCGCTTCAGTGAGTGGCTTTCTATATCCTTCATAGAAGAATCCTCTAAGTCCTTCGAATAACACCTTTTTAGCGTATGTCGTTTCAGTTCTTCCATGGGTTCATCGAGCTCTTTAACCTCATCTCTATTTCCTTCAATTTTTGTATCATCAGGCAATGTGTCTTTCTGGACCTTAGCATTCGCCGACATCTTCTTTGATTGCATATCATTTGCGCTGAACGCCTCCGAAGCATAAGAATCTGATATGCCAGAAGCGCTCGTTGCCTCATGTATTGTTGACCTAGAATATAAGTTAGGTGCAAATTCCTCACCCAATTAAAACCAAACCGTGTTTTTATACATATTGATATCAGATCTGAGCTTTATTAAATGACTCTGATCAGTGCTATTCTTTTCCAATTTAGTTGAAGAAGTAGATGCTACGTTGATCATTACAGGGGACTTGTCCATTCCTGTGTAAATTGGTGGGTGCCTTGGTTGTCGGCGAACCTTGCTATATCTAACAGAGATTTCTATCTCAACAAGTCCAATATACGATAATTCTCCAGAATTCCTGTAATTATAATTGTTGACTGTCCTAGAAGAGAGCATATTAGAATTTGTACGTGCGTCTTGCAGCTACTTCATACATACTGATTTGGTCTATTACTCCAATTAAAGCAGAGGTTCTTCTTAAGTTAAACGTCAGCAAATAAACCTATTATCAACCACCTCTAGGGGCCAAATTCGCGCTCTTTTACCAACCGTGATAATAAGGGGAAGAAAAGATCAATAGCATACAGCATACGCGACTTTGGTCAATGTTACTCCGCTTTGCTTATCTGCTCGTGAACTTCAGGTGAAATAATGGGCTTCTGACAAACAACGCCTGACAGGATCAAATTGTACTACGAAGATTTGAATCTCCTGTATACCAAGTAAATTATTCACAATGAAATATAATTGTAAGAAAATTCATATATCTCGTAGCAGTTTATAACATCAGGCAATGGCATCAGGTATTCACTAGAGTAAAATAGGTCGATTGCCTTTATACTCTTTAACAAACAACGACGCTCCTGTTTATCGTATGCCAATCTAGAATTCCTTGGTCTAATGTAGATACCAACTAAAAATTAATAAAAGGATGATTCTAAAAAAAAAACATAGTTCAAAACATGCCCGGCCGTCTAAAATTTATGAACTCCGTTTATCCTCTTCTCCTAGACTAAATTAAATCGCTGGTTTTGGACGTGGACTTTTAGTGACAAATTTCTATGAAACACAAACGATAGCTGCCCCTGGAAAACTGGGACCCCTTAAAAAAGTTTTATAACAAGCATAGTTCTGGGTGCCATGACGTTATGCTTCCTATAGAAGCAAACCGTAGTCCGATTATAATTAATATGAGACCAAACTGGTCTTTTTCGTATGGGCATAATTATGTTTACGGTTTACGATAACAAGTAGTAGTGAATGCAAACAGTTAGAGTTCTAAATTAGTGAACATACAAGTATAGCTTATGTGCACACACGTAAATACACACAATTATCAAAATGTAAGCACAATTGCCGATGTAAGGGTATTTACTCTTGTTATGTAGTCAAATATTGGCTTAATATTGACGACTTTTTGTTGTGTTTTTCAAATATCGAAAATGGAATATACGCACTATCAGTCTTGGATTAGGGTATATAGGAAAAGGGCTGCGGGGCATAACATTCAAAACCGCAATTTTCCCTTTTTCCATTATATTTTGCTCCTGGCGCTGAGTGGAACTACAACGGGTGGCAAATAAGAGAGGTACGTGTGACTTCCGATAAGCAAAAGGCCAAACGCAAAGGAAAAGTGGCCAATTCACAGAAAAGCTGCTGCAAAAATCATCCAAAAATTATCCAAAAACCTGTCAAAAAATCGATACATCTTATGAGAGTGCCATTAAAACGGATATAAAGCGCACTCTCGTACGCAATAGCTGTTTTGTTGTCATTTGGCCACCGAGGTTGTGAGACGGTGTGAACCTCTTAACAATGAAGCAGGGCGGCTCTGCACGCTTCCGACATCGGAAAATCTCTGTTAAACAGACCTTACAGATTCTTAAACAGAGCGATATACCTGACTTAGAAGATGAACAGCAGAGAGAGATTCAACAGGTCGAAACCGGAGTCGAAAAGGGCGAGGAAGAGGTGGGTGAAAATTTTTCACTTATCCCCTAAACCAGGCGTTGTACTTTTGGGATTGCGGAAGAGTACACTTTGGTTTTTTGGATTTGAGTAACATATCTAATCATATAGTTTAATATAGGAGCATCATTTACAAGCCGCAATAAATGCGTCTCTGGCAGCCGCATCAGGAGCAAATGTACAACAGATCTATATTCCTACCCCAGATGCCTCTAAGGTTTTTGGCGATTATTCAAAGTATTACACGAGAAAGTTCACAGAACCTACCACCTATATACGATTTTCTTCAACAGTAGAAGATATTAGTGGATGCGCCTATTGCTTGGATGAAAGCGATTTTGAATTTCTAGAAAAGATTAATTCTACGAGGCGGTCTACATCACAACAATGCACGGAAGATGCATTCGAACAAATCATGCAGCAGTTCGAATCTACTATTGCTGAACGTCAACCTTTTCTTTCTACAGATGTTTCTCAGATATTATCATTTGAGGAAATGGAATCAGCGATTGTCGAATTGGGTATCCCAGTATATGTACATTTTGCTAAGATGATATATCCTCACTGGAAAGCGCGCCGAATATCTCATTCAGGCAAGCCTATAATATATTCTCTTAGATTCGAAGAGGCGGGCGATAAAGATGATTCTGATCCGTATATATGTTTCAGGAGACGTGAATTCAGGCAAGTAAGGAAGACAAGGCGATCTGATGCTCAAAGTTCGGAAAAACTCCGTCGCTTACGAGCAGAAATTGAGCTTGCTCATAATCTCACTGACATGATTATGAAGCGAGAGGTGCTGAGGAAAGAAAGTTTACAGCTGGAATGGGATACTTTCAAACAGAGATCACTAGTGAAAGATCTCAAACGAAAACTTGGTATCAGAGGGGATGACGAGGATTTGGTTACTAAGAAGAGAAAGCCATATGCTGCCGAAAGCCAAAATGCATCCGTGAGGATTCAAGTCCCAAAGATCCCAGATTTTGAGCTCATTACATTGGACGATATTTATCGCAAGCGTGAGCTGGCAATTGATGCTGCCATAGAAGAGAAAATATCGCGCCGTAAAGAAGCTGACTATGGTTGGGAGGATTACACTGATTTTGTTGCGGGATGGTTAGGAGTTCTAGAAGGAAGTTTTTTATTGACAAGTTAATATTGAAGGTACAACGATATGCTCTAATTTACACGAATTACTGTATTTATAGTTTCATGGGTCACGTAATAATACTTTGTACATTAACACAGTTGTATTTCTATATTTTTGCAAATAAGATTGTAGTATATATCTTAAAACTTTAGAAACATTTAGCTGTTCGTGAGTCACTAGTTCTGACGTTATATAATGAATTTGCGAGCTTCATGTTCGCGGTTCGAGCCTACTATTACTCTTAAAAGATATATATGCATCTTTCTCTTTTGATTTCGTTTGTTTTTCTTCCTTAAAGCAAATAAATTCTAGTCGAGACAGTTTATGACATCTGAGAAGCAACTTTTTCATGTCCTCCAGTTGTTTTGTCATCAACGTCACATCCATCTGAGTGCGATCTGTAGAGTTCTGAACAGACGTATACGTGGACTGAAATATGGCGTCTATCTCTGGCGTCACGAATGACGTTAATTTCTGGTTTATGAACTCCACGTCTATAGTAGCCTGTAGCATTCCTTCTAGAGAGAATCTTTCAATCTGCCCGAATGAGTCTCGAACGTTAGTAGCTATATGCTGCAAGAGATCGGTAATCACTCTGAATATTAAAGGAGGTGCGACTGAATAAACCTTCGAGTGAATAATAACAAGCTGGAGTAAAGACTCATATATGAATACACTAACATCTAATACATCATATATATCATATTAGTCATCAGCATCTAAATCTCTCACTGAAACTCCACTAACTTACCCATGGGTCTCTCGGATCTGCACCAAACGTCTTTCGATTTTAATATCCCATTTTTAATTATATTCATGAAAGTAGTTCTCTTTCTTTTCAT
Source organism: Dipodascopsis uninucleata var. uninucleata (assembly GCA_030568195.1). Classification (NCBI taxonomy): domain Eukaryota; kingdom Fungi; phylum Ascomycota; class Lipomycetes; order Lipomycetales; family Lipomycetaceae; genus Dipodascopsis; species Dipodascopsis uninucleata. The sequence goes on from JAJLTO010000016.1 coordinate 335,624, forward strand.
GAAAGCTGTAAATAGTTGCTCATCCAATTGCTTCAAGGCATCGCCTATGATATTCGAGTTATCCGTTAGTTGAATCGAGAATGCTTGAGAAAAATGACTAAATAACTTTGGTATGACGCGATTTTGCAGTTCAAAGATATTACACGTTGTCAATAAAATCCTCGATTCCATCGGTATTGTAGTCACCTTAGCCAAATCGATCGTAAATTCGTCTTCTTGTACTCTTGGCTTTTTCTCAGATATTACAGCTACCTTTACAAGGCCATCTAAGCTTAAAAATATAGTATTAACAAATTGAGTTTTGATGCTAGAAATGAGACGCGAGGAAGGAGGCAGCACAACTGACACGTTGAATACCCTCTCTGCTTCGTTAACAAACAGAACTCGCTGAAGACCATCAAGAACAAGAATTTGATAGTGTAGAAAAAAGCTGGGAATTTTCGTTCCACTTCTTGATTTAGAAACTTTCCAATCTTCAAGCAGCTTAAATTTCTTTGCGTCTTGTTGCCACGTCAAGCAAGTCGCATCAATACATCGTTCTCTTATAGTTCCCATCATCTCTCGAAGAATTTCAACGTGTTCGGAAGAAATAGACAATCCTGCTAGCCGGCTAGCGCTTGTACCAATCACACCAATAATTTGAGATAAATAGAATGATGTACCAATTGCGTTTGCGCTAACTGGAAGGAACGCATACAAGTTGTAATTTCGTCCTAAGTTACTTGATATCGGCTGCTCTACCAACTTCAAATGAGAGGTTGCGAGGTCAGAATTTTCAGAATTTCTATCATTTCGCAAATTGTTGGCTAGTACTGCGCTCGCCGAAAGACAAACGCTACTGCTTGAACTATCTGGATCCGTAGAATAAGTATTCAAGCCATTATTTAAATTGTCTCTCAAGCTAGTATTACGGCCATCTGTATCTGAGAGGACTTGATCCCTGGCCTCAAAATTAGGTGTTTTCTCTGTTGACAATTCTACTGAATTTTCAAAAAATTCCGTCAATCTACTTGCGAAGATGTCAACCAGGTCTTTACCATCATTTCGAATAGTTGCAGCTTCACTCTCAGAAAACGTTAAATGACTGCGAGATTCTCCATTTTGACCCATAGGCAAATTCCTTTGATAATATCCATTTAAGAAGCTGGACGCACAACCCCAGAACAAAGATATCTGCTTTTCAAAATATTTTGTGACCTCAGAGATAAGTGAGAACAGTAATGTCCACATCTGATCAATGCTTTTCTGGTCACGAGGAACGTCATTCTGAATAGCACCTGAATATTTTGTGATTGCCATCAACAGAGATTCAGCCAATTCATCATTTGTGACATTTTCCTTCTGAAGATCTTGCCGAATCACAAGTAAACTACTGTTTAGTTTATCGAATGAATCAATCAACTTACTACGCAAATCATCCACAATAGTCTGGAGCCACACCCATATGGGATTATCCTCTACTCCTAGTTCAAGCAGTATACTCATAGGTTTCAAAAAGTTGTCATCCGGACGCGTCTGGCCTAAAGTCTCCCAAACATCTCGCTTGTAATCTTCAACTACGTCCTCGACTTCCTTCCATACAAGTTCGATAATGCTTCGTTGCTGTACTGCAGATTCCGTGAAGTCTTCGCTGTGAGGTAATGTGCGTATCTCTTCCGTCATTACCCTTCCACGACGATAGTCTCGGATAACAGACTCATTATCTCCCTAGCAAATCTCAGATTAGCATTGGTAAACTTGATACTGAGAAAAAATATATACCCTTTTAATGTGCTCTTGCAAGCTAGAAGGGAGATCAAATAAGTATTTGTTCTTCTCAATCAAAGATAATGTTGCTTTCAATTTCTCCGCTCGTGTCTTGTTGTCTATTATAGGTTTCAATAATACAGCAGCATGCGAATTCGCATCTAAACTAAAGTTAATTAATGTATATATAGGGATTTATATCAAATATAAACCTATAAGCAGCTCGTTTACATACTTTCAATAACCTTTTGCAAATCCAATACTATTCCACCTTTTGAACGACCCAGAAGCTCACTCTTCATATGTAAATACGTAGCATCTAAAGTTGACTTCACAACAATGAGTTTTTCAAAATCTATTGACGACGCACCTAGTACATGTCAGCACTGTAAGAAGTCATAAAGATGCCAATTGAAAGATGTTAAAAAAAGTATACTTTTCTTCTCGTCATCTTTCGTGCTATTCTGCCCATCGAATACTCCTTCTCCGAGCTTATAACAGAAAGCATATTCATTCATAGACGTATCCTTCCATTCTGTAGGGAATGGATCAGTCAACCCATATTGGGCTATAAGATCCTTGTCGTCAACTGCATCAAAATACCTGGTTTCCGCTAGAGCCATTCTGTCATTCAGCGCTCGGATGCGACTATATATATCTTAAATGCACTTTGATCCTAAATCACTTCACAATCTTTTACATATAAGTATACTTTACATTAACACTATTATCAAATTATTGCGACGATTAAACAGATTTTCTATAATAGCAATCATTTACTTGTAAAGAATATACATATATTGTATCAAAGGGTTACGAGTTCTGATAATATAGAGTTTGTGTTCAAACGAATTGCTGGAGTTGACGGGTATAAATTATCATATATTTGAATCACTTATGCCACATAACCAATGATAATGATCACCCTTCGCTGGTGCAGTTTTACATAAAGTTAACATCCGTAATATATGTAATTTGTAGTTCAGATCTGATAGCTTATAGCTTAATTATCTGGGGTTATAATTACTTCTCTTTCCACAAATATATTGCTTAAATCTATATTTTTTGAGCGAATGCGATCTTTGCTTATTTATGATAGTGATTATGACAGAATCAAATGAAGATCAGGCGTTAAAATCCAAGAAAAGGTCGCTTACCGAAATATTAGACGACCGGTTAGATTATCCTCGACGACGTGCAGCGATTGCGGTAAGAAAATATCTTGTTTTAATTTTGGCAAAATAATATTTTAACATCTTCATAGTGTGAAATATGTCGAGCAAGGAAATCCAAGTGCGATGGAGGTCAGCCTAAGTGTAGACTATGTACTGAACTTAACGCTGACTGTGTCTACAGGGAGCGCACTTTAAAGTGAGTAGCAATATCAATTTATGATCTTGCAATATAGTTTATGTTAAAAAGAATATTCTAACAATTGGCCCAAAGACTGGACGCCCGTGATAAATTAATATTGGAGAAATTAGAACATATAGAAGGCTTGCTACGAAATACTCTTCGAGAGCAGCAAGAGAATGAGAAGCTTCCTGACATACCAGAATTCAAGTTAAATCCAACTAATATACAACACATAATTGTGTCATCTGCAGAAAATACAGCCGCGAACAATACTCAAAGCTCCCCTTCATGGAATCAGAGTAATGACACATCCTCATTGTCGCATGCTTCACCAGTTTCGAGCAAGTTGAGTACTGATAAACTTAGTGATTACGTTTTCTCTATTCCAGAGAATCACTCTACGCCATGGCTTCATCTCCTTAATCTGCCTAAAATTGCTCGATTTCTCTCTTCTCCTGCACCGTCAGCTCTAACTCCTTTAGACTTTGAATCTTCGAGATTGCCGCTGCAAGTTAACCCAAATGTTCTGCTAGATCTTTCAAACGTACAGCCTCTTGTTACATCGTTTTTCAGAGAAGTGAATCCTTTTTTCGCTATTATATCGCCATTTAGCTGGCAGTCATATTATAGTATCGCCCTCTCTAATGGGTTTAGGTCTGGCCCAGAAAGCATCATAGTTCTCATAGTTTTGGCACTGGGGGAGAGTAGTAGACGAGAATCTATCAGTCTAGTTCCAAAGGATGAGCGGATTCCTGGTTATGATTTTTTCTCATGTGCTTGGCCCTTAATTTCAAGTGCAATATTATCAAACACAATAGAGAACGCTCAAGCACTAATGCTGGCTACTGCATATTTAATTTATTTGGTAAGACCCGTTGAGGCCTGGACCTTGCTATCGATTACTTGCGCCAAGTTGAGAGTTATTGTTTCGTTAAAGCCACTTGCAAAAATGACTCATGACAATAGAGAGCATTTTGAGAGAGTATTTTGGAACGCGTTAATTTTTGAAAGTGATATTCTTGCGGAGGTCGACTTACCTCATTCTGGCATAGAAATGCTTGAAGATCAAGTTGGTCTTCCATCCGGATTTTTTATTTCTGCAAATGTAAATAACACTACTCTACCTGGAACCGATGATTTATGGTATTTTTTAGCCGAGATTTCTTTAAGACGTCTACTTAATAGGGTCCACCATATGTTATATGGAAAGACCACGGCAAGAATGCCCATATCTTCCTATCATCCGATTGTCGAAGAACTGGATTTTCAGCTTACTCAATGGTATAAAAATTTGCCTCAGGTGCTTCGATTCACATTTGAGAGAAGGCCATTAAACAACAGATTTTTAACAGTTTTGAGATTAAGATATTTTGCATGCCGCACGATCATATGGCGAATATATGTTGAGATATCACTGAACGACGAAAGTCTCCTACGAGATCCACGAGTAAAACAAGGCGCATCCAAATGTATTGATGCATGTTTAAGGCAGACAGAAAACATAGAAGAGCATCGTGAGGGACATATTCCCTATCTTTGGCAAGGCTCTCTCTCCATCGTGGGTTTAGTAGTTATGTTAATGGCTGTTGTAACTTCACGAGGTCTATCAGAATTAATGTGCTATCCTGTTGAGAAAGTAATTGATATAGTCGATAAAGGAGTTCGATTCATCGTTTTGAATTCTACTGTTGCACCTTCTATTCATGCAGCGGCAGAAGTCTTACTTGATATGCAAAAGAACTGGGCCCTGTATATTCGAAGTAATGGGTATGATGTTAAAATTATTGTCGATGATGATACAGTTATAGATATTTTCAAGAAAACAAGATATGAGCCCTCATAGTCTTCATACTTCATCATACGGATCGAAGACTTTGCCACGTTTATTGTCACTGAGATAAGTTTCTCTCGATTGATTTATATGGACTTGTGTCAAGGATGCATGGCATGTAAGTTTCCTTTATTTCCTGCATCAATAGCAGTCCTCATAAATGCTTACTGGTTTATGAAAGGGCAATTGACTTTTAAGAAATATTACAATTTGACAGATGAAAAAAGTTTATGAGGGTTTATGTTTTAGTGTGTTTCTATTATTTGGCATCTGTAATTGGTGCCTTTTGTCAAGATTTCAGCTAGTTGAATGAAGCTGTGTCTTGTTATTTTAATCTACGTACTGAGGGTGAAGTTTCATTATCTAGATAGGTCAAGGATCCATCTTCATCTGTGGACTTTGATTTGATAGTTAGTTGTACGATGTAGTTTGAGCTTCCGCCTTTACTACTAATGATATTGTATATTATTTGTGCTTATGCTTGAATGCGTTTATTGAATATGACTTATAGCAGCATTGTGCTCAGTTTGAACGAATGACAAGGAGTTATCATTGGATACTTCGTTGGAAGATCTTACTCTGGTGTTCGGTGTCATGGTGTTGCTACTAATGATATTATGTATTAGTTGCCCCTAACACCCCTTTCTGTGCCGCTCGCAATTTGAGTTCCTGTTCGAAACACATATTTTCCTCCGCGCTCCGTTTGCTTATCCTACCGCCCATCATGTCACAACAACAGTTTGACACATCTGCCGGCAACCGGTAATCATTCTCCAGAATCGTAGCTACCCCTACTATTTCATTGTTAGACCTAGCACTTGTACTGTAACTTGCTCTCTTTCTCAAGCTAGGCGTATTAGTTATGGCTTCTGATACCAAGCTAATAATCTCCTCAATACTATCATTAGCGTCGCCTAAGATGGTCTGCAAGCACAGTACTCGGTACATTTCATCATTATCTATCAACTCTTGCAGAGTCTGATTGACATCACGTAAAGTTGCCGTCCTTAGTTCATGCAAAGGCGCTTCTGATGGCTGGATGCCTGCTTGAATCAAGTCATTTATCACCATAGCGTAAACTAAGGCGTTAAAATCAGAATGGTCTAACATCTCAATAATTATGCTGCTATTGTAATAATCTCCCAGCAGAAGAGTTGGATTGTCATAGGCCATATAATAAGCTGAATATATTATGGCTGGTGTGCAACCGTAATCGCTGTTGAAATCAGCTGCCACAAGACGTAGCAGTGACGCAACGAGCACTAATAGAACGTAAGTCATATCACCGAAATCACGCTGGATCTGCTGTAACTGCAGCTATTATTCTTATATTCAACAGAGATAAATCTCCTATGTGGTAAAAGAATATTACTCAGTTTCCTAAGTATATATTTTTTAGCATGAGATGAACCTTAGGCTCATTCTTGAAAGAGGTACACTTGTTCGTAAAGTGTCCTGGTTGATTACTTATAGCACAACGCTATCTTCTTCTGACTAACTTCCCGTCTTTCTTGGGGGTTTCCTTTTCTTTCTTATCTCTCAGGTTTCCAGACAGTTTCAACACTGTCACTAGTCAGGTTGTATTGAGTTAATATTCTTTCAAGTTCTTCAAATGAGAAGGATTCTTGACGAGATAGGGTCGCAACTATCGAGCTTTGCTCGGGTGCTTGCAGCTTTGTTAAGACCAGCTTGAGAATTAACTCTATTCCAGATACATTCTCAAGCATATTATATAGTTCTCTCAACTTGCTGGAATACAATTATGGAAGATAATTTGTATTCAGGTAGCTTTCTAAATTGCGTATAATAGATATACTGGAGAGTGAAGATAGAGAGATCGCTTAGGGTAATTAAGCATTGCTGAGAAGAAGAAATTAAACTCAAATATCGGATATAATATGATGTAGGTGTTGCTTGTGTAACGGTTGCACAAAGAACGCAGTCTCTCTTATATATAAAAGGAAGAGAACTTTCTGTGAAGTAGTTAGATGATGTAGCTGAATATACGACTAATAAACAGTACAATTAGTAGTAAAGGCTCATCCCAAAAGTTCATAATGCCTACCGTTAGATCTAAAGTTATTGAAGAGGAAGCTCGGTCTCTGTCCTATTTTGAAAACGAGCCGTGCGCTGGAGTCAAAAGATTAAAACAGGTTATGAGCCCTGAAGGTCTTTATCGTTTCGAGATAGGACATGACTACAGACGGTGGAAAAGAGACGTGATGAATTGGGCACGTGAAGCAGGCATTGTTGGGAATTTTATCCAGAGGCCTGGAGACTTTAGTATCACTCAGGAGAGTTAGTGGATAGAAGTCGATAGAGAGGTCTCGAATATCTTGTTGAAAAGTCTTGGTGAGAAGATTTACGAATGCGCGGACAGATGCGAGCATGCATATAATAATGTCATGGAAACGCTAGATTCATTGTTCAATATCGACGATACAAGTCTCACGGCGAACTTTGTGAAGAGACTCTCAAATCTGAAGATGACTGTTGGAGTTGGAAACATAAATTTGAAAAGACAATTTATTTTTCCCAGTAACTCTCAAAGTGAATATTAAATTATGTGGAGTAGAGTGGCTTAAGTTTGAAGGGTAGGGATATTTAACGTTGACAATATAAGATGTCTCTGTGTAATCTCTGTAGTGAAAAGGGTATGAGTGTGGAACCCTAGATATATAAAGGAGTAGATAAATTTCTGTGAAGTAGTTATAACTTAGACAATAAGAGAAAAAAAACTAATACATAATATCATTAGTAGTAACACCATGGCACCAAACACCAGAGTAAGATCTTCCAACGAAGTATCCAATGATAACTCCTTGTCCTTCATTCAAACTGAGCACAATGCTGCTATAAGTCACATTCTGTTTTAATCTTTTGACTCCAGCGCACGGCTCGTTTTCAAAATAGGACAGAGACCGAGCTTCCTCTTCAATAACTTTAGATCTAACGGTAGGCATTATGAACTTTTGGGATGAGCCTTTACTACTAATTGTACTGTTTATTAGTCGTATATTCAGCTACATCATCTAACTACTTCACAGAAAGTTCTCTTCCTTTTATATATAAGAGAGACTGCGTTCTTTGTGCAACCGTTACACAAGCAACACCTACATCATATTATATCCGATATTTGAGTTTAATTTCTTCTTCTCAGCAATGCTTAATTACCCTAAGCGATCTGTCTTTCACTCTCCAGTATATCTATTATATGTAATTTAGAAAGTTACCCGAATACCAATTATCTTCCATAATTGTATTCCAACAAGATCGCTTAGGGTAATTAAGCATTGCTGAGAAGAAGAAATTAAACTCAAATATCGGATATAATATGATGTAGGTGTTGCTTGTGTAACGGTTGCACAAAGAACGCAGTCTCTCTTATATA